>JAMPIV010005334.1:0-97500 GCA_024509875.1 Oreohelix idahoensis
GTGGCAATGAACAGACGCTCTGAATCGAGTATATTGGCAGCTCTAACCAATGAAACCCTGTCCACACATCTTTTCAAAAAATTTACTACTACTCCCGTTTCCCCTGACAACGAAAGATAGTATTTATAGCCCGACCAATCGTGTTTAGTCTTATATTTGTTGCGCTCCAATCAATTAGGAGTTAACATGGTAGGCTATTTCCGTAACGTAAGGTTTTTTCAAACACGTTATAAAAAAATTTTATGAGCAGAAATGATTTCATGCTGTCAGGCATCCCCACTATTTTATTTTGGTTATAATTTATTAATTCCTAGACTATTTGCGTAACGTTTTACATATTCTTTGTCAGCAAACCCTAAGGAACCCAAATATATATATTTAATAGAGCTAATATGCTGCGTTCAAAATATGCAATTTCTTCTACCTCCTGTTTCGAAGATGTGCTGTCTGGGTACCGTAATGTTTTCAAACGTAAACCCATCTATTGTCATCTTTCCTAATAAGAGTTTTTCAGGATTTAAAAACCTAACTCTGGGAAGGGTAGTGAATTTTATCACTGTCGATTTGAAATAAAGTTAGTGCATGTGGCCTTACACGCGTGATGGCAGCAATTGTGTATCGCGCGACGCGAGTTTAGTGTTGCACGTGTTCGGCTTTATGCCTCTCCCTTCTCTCTATCCTTTAGTCCATCTGTCTTTAGTTACGCCGTGTATAAAATGGAATGAATGAAATATTAAAATTAGGTCATTGTTCAGCTTGCGTATCTCAATGTTTTTCCAAGAAATACAGCACACGTTTCATTGAAGAAAGCGGGTAATAATACAGTAGGCTTTTACTATCAACGTGAAAGCGTTACAATTTGCCGACGAAGTAGAAAACAAGGGGGATTTCGAGTACAGTCATTGTGACAGCACTGTTCTTTACCATTCTTCTTCCTTTTATTAAATTTATTTGTTAGGCTTTGCATTTACGTTTTAATTTATATATGGGGATTAGAATAATTCATGACAGATTCCTACGAAGAAACAAAGTTAATTGATTTGCATACTTCTTATGTTTATATGCCGTATTTTCGTAAATGCCAAAGTCGTGGCATGGATACAGAGAGGTTGGTCAATACAGAACTCTAACCTGGTCGTATTGTTGTGGATGACTTTGTTTGGATTGTTATATATCTATGCTACCTAAATATTGTATGAAGGAAGTCTGGAATTAGTGCGAGTATGACAAGAAATATTACTCAGTGAGAATTAATCCGTTGGTCATAAGATACGTCCTTGAGAGAAGGTCAACGGACGTTACTACAATACATATGCTATGGCAAAGGAAGTGATCGATCTTTAGTCACTTGAATGAGAGGACTTAATTGTAGAGGATCTTCATAAACTTGAAAAGTCAATGATCAACATTTTGATGTAATGACCTTTTTGCAACTGTAAATATGACCGTCTTGTTCAACGTCGTATATGTCACGTTCAATAAAATATATGTACAATCATCACAGCCTTGTGTGCTGCCAGTCAATAACCAGTTCATCACTACTTGTTGGTGTTCATGTTGAAGAACATTTATGACATTTTCGTTCTATCAAAACCATTCGCGTAAATAACAATCTTGAACGTTAGAAACGAACCCAACAGTCATTTATGTCTGTCCATAAGGTGTCTTACAGACGAGTAATCTCGTTATCTGTCACTCGAGCACACACACAACACGTCTCTTTACCACCTTGGCAAAGACGCACACTTGCTTTATCAGCGATTAAACAAATACGCTGGGGTGATTTTAGTGTTAATCTGTCGCGGCCAAGGTTTGATACCCGAGAATTTACCAGCATGACTGCCGTTTCAATATTGCATCATCTGTCTACTATCTCAGCAGGGATAGGCAGGTAAACAGACAAGACGAATTATTACTAAAAGGAGTGTTGCAATGAAAATACAAAATATCTGCTACATAGCAGAGAAAGAAAAAAGTGCTGACCATGGAAAAGCACGCAATTAGTCAGTACAACAATTTAAAATGAGTAATGCCGGAGTGAAAGAGAGATCGAGAAGAGGTCGCCCCAAATCCATCTCGTGACACGTACCGAGCCAGCTGGATTTGATGAGAATGCCTCTTGTGACTGTGTAATTCCTGTCTCCAGTGTTGTTTATCAAGTATGTTGCTGATTTCTTTTCATGCCACAATGTTAAACTTTCTAATATCTTCTTTCGTTGTTGTCCTATGTCTCTTTTTTCTTTCAGAGTTACCTGTTGTCACAGTATAACCCAGCTTTCCTGACAAAAATGTGTACTGCCACCTTCTGATATTAGTAATAAGCTTCCTTTGCGCATTGGCTACTTTCATGACGTCTTTATTACTGACTTTAGTTGTCCACTGTATTCTTAACATTCTTACTAAACCTCTAGTTGTCATGAATTTTCTTCCTTGTTTACTGGTTGTCCATGACTCACTTCTATGTGACATCAATGACGCTATGTAATACTGAAGAACTCTCGTTCTTACTTCCAATGAAACGATTTGTTTCATAAAATACCTTTCATTTAATGGAACGCTATTCTACTCCGCATCTGAAATGCATCTTCCGTCTGATGTAATAAGCGTGCCTTGGTATTTGAATATATTGACTTGTTTCTAAAGTGTCCTATTTACTTTGATGGTGCGTTCTGGAGAAGTAATACTCTTAGAGATGACAATGACTTCTATCGTTTTTTGCAATTTGGGCTAGGGCACCACTGTATCAATAATTTCCTGTAACTCTGTTTTCCATATTTCTCCCATTAAGCCAATGCCATCACCGCCTCTCAGGTTGTTTATACTATGTCGTCAAACTGATATTCAGAGCATATCCTTTATTGGTCTAGTTATATTTTCATTGAGCATCCGATTGGCAGAGTGGTTAGGGCACTTGCCCCTCGCGGCAGTTTCCTCGTTCTGGGGCTCAGAACCTGGTAGCGTCACGTTGCAGTATACTCTGCTGCAGATGGGTAACTGACTTTGCTTTTTAGACAGTGAGGAAGGGAACTTATCACCCCATTTTATAAAGCTGGACGTAGTATAGTGGTCTGCAACACTTCCATCCCCTATGGCAGTATTTGCCACTCTCCGTCGGGGAGGAAGTTATAAGAATATTCTGATATCAGGGAGTTTTGGTCATATGATTCATAAGCGTGCGGTTATTTTAAGAGTCAGTGGCACCAGGTTTTTTCTTGGCAACGTTATGACAATGAATTTTTGGAGACCATCTGATGTTTATCAATTGTTGTAGATATCAGTGGATAGTTTTCTTATCACTTCTATTCTAAATGTGTTATCGCAGTCTCAATTTCCCCTGCTATTATAGTCCCTGGTTCAAGGTACTTCTCGTTTCTTCAAGTGGAGCCCGGAGTCCTCGACTTCCGCCACGAGTTCTGGTGGTCTTTCAGTTGTATTGAATATGTCATTCTGATCTTTCGGCATCATCGAAGTCCTTTTACATTCTGTACATAATTTTTTTTCTTTTGAGCCATTAAGAATTTTTCTTCGCCTTATTTCAAACAGCCAATGGCTAACTCACTTATTTTCTTGTACATAAGTTTTTTGTCTTTTCTGTTCTACGCTTCGGGCTCTCAGCACCTGTGGTTTAGCAAGGTTTCTTTAACTGTCTTGTATTTGTTTGCTGTTTCTCTGTTTAGTCTTTCATATTCTTCTTCGCCTTGCTTCTGCTGTCTTTTCATGACCATCAGGTGTAAAAATTTCATCTGCCATTCATTTCTACTTCGTATTGCTCTTTACTGCTAGTATGATTTTTTGTAATGCTTGATGTGTTGATTCCTTTAGGCATTTCATATTGTTTGCCTGTAGCTGGGTTTCTTAACCTAGGTCTATGGACCCCCTGGGGGATTCGTGAATAGACTCTAGGGGTCCGTGAACATACCCTAAAATTTGAAATCTTAACAATTTTAATTATGCGTTTATGTACATTTTTTTTCCACAAAGTGGCCTGTAGTCTTCATTGGACAATCAAATGGGTCCATAACCTTCATTGGACAATCAAATGGGTTCATGGCCTTCATTGGACAATCAAATGGGTTCATGGCCTTCATTGGACAATCAAATGGGTCCGTAGCCTTCATTTGACAAATCAAGTGGATCCATAGACTTCATTGGACAATCAAATGGGTCCGTAGCCTTCATTGGACAATAAAAGGGGTCCATTGCACAATAAAGGTTAAGAACCCAAGGTCTATAGTATGTACATTTTCTTCTTCTTCTTTATTTTCTTCACAATCGGGCGCATTCTAGCTTCACATATTATGAAACTTAATTTAATTTGTTCAGTTTTACTCAGCGTCTTGCAATTACTGGTACGTGGTCGCTGCTGCCGTCTGTTTCTGACGTAATTTTCACATATATGAAAAAAACCCAACTGTTTTTAAATGTCTTGCATAGCACTATTTGAAGAACCAATGGCATAACACTAGCAAATTAATAAAATTAAAACTTCTGAGAACGTGCATCTTTCCGGTGGCAACGTACCGATGTGAAACATGTACCATTGCACAAACATTAAAGAAAAAATCGAATCTTTCGAAGCAAAGTGTTACAGTAAAATTATCAGAATATCTTGGACCAAGAAGAAGAAAAATATACACATCCAACACGACCTGAACATGGAGGAAAACTGGCTCATAAACAATATCATGTCCCGGAAACTGAAATACTTTGGCCACATTAAACGTCATAGTGGTCTAGGAAGAGCAGTGTATGGTACCTGGAAGGCGAGGCAGGGGCCGACCAAGAAGACGGTGGACACAAGACATTGAAGACACCTTGAACTTGACAGTGGAGGAGGCGGGAAGGCCGGCTAGAGATCGAGAGTCTTTCAGGGCGGACTGTGATGAGAGCGACGTTCTGCAAAGGACTTGCTACATGATTGTGACGGTATTGCCTCCCCTGCTTTGCAGTAGTGGTCCAACAGTGGCCAAAACTCAAGAGTATCTAATATGGGCTTCAAAGGTATCTACCTTCGCACAAGATTACTCTTGGCAGAGATGTAGATAGAAGGGTAATGACACTTCTATTACAAAGGGAGTCTTCACAAGATATTCAGATAAGCGAAAACAATGCTGCTTTGGCTGAGCACGTTAATTCTAGAATCTGCCGACAACTTGTGTGAAGGAATTAAGCACTTATTAATTTCAGCTCGTTCAAGCCCCCGCCCCTGATTTACTCAGTGGAATTCTTATTATTGTGGTATAGCTCTGTTTAGAGTGTGTGTAGTAAATTGACTGAGACAAACATGCAGTAACTTTAAAATGATGAAATCGAAGTTATATTTGTAAATTTACAAATAACAAAATTTAATAATCACTTAAGTTTTAACAGTTTGAACATAATTTGAATAGTTTAGGAGAAAAGTTTAATCATTGATTTATCGTAGAGAT
The DNA here is from genome assembly GCA_024509875.1 of Oreohelix idahoensis. Taxonomy (NCBI): domain Eukaryota; kingdom Metazoa; phylum Mollusca; class Gastropoda; order Stylommatophora; family Oreohelicidae; genus Oreohelix; species Oreohelix idahoensis. The sequence goes on from JAMPIV010005334.1 coordinate 5,430, forward strand.
GATGAAAAAAATTCACTTTGGCAGCGTATATTTTTCACTTACCTGCCAATAGTAGTTTCTGCTCCAGCTGATGGGTTCTGTTTACACTGCTCTCGCTCGTCGCTGGTCAAGGTTAAAAGCGCCGCACGTTCCTAGAATGTCAAGGAGTAACGGCCAAGCTGGTCATGCATCTGTCTATAAGACAGCACTTCTACCTTCACTTGGTTCCAAAGATAACACTTTCTGCTGGTACCACCAATAGCTATGATAAAGAGTAGAAACGAAACGCTCTCCTCAGTATTGCTTTTCCCGACACATACTTATGTGCCCCCCTCTTCTATTCTACCATCCCATTTATCTCAGAATTTACCCTCGGTGAGAATTAAATTTAATCCCACGGGATAAACTTTCTTTACATTTAAATTGAATAGCTTTAGGTTTACATTACATTTAAATGAAAAAGGTTAATAAAACAGATTTTTTTTTCTTAACCAGCGGCACTTGGGCTTTCAGCCCTTCGGCCCAATGACATGTCATTGCGAGGCTGGGGAACGTGAGGACTTTCCTTCCAACTCGGTCAGGAGCTTCGCTCCTTCCCATCCACAGAGGGTTTATCACAGGAGCCGTTCAGGTTATTCAGTCAAATTTCCGGTCGTAAACATTCCTTCAAACGCTGACGCCCGGGTTTGAACCATGAACACCTACAGAATACAGATAGAGTCTGTTTACATTTACATCTCAACTATTGAAAAGTGTAGCGAGAGGACAGATATAATAATGGTGATATTATACTGGACAAATAGATGTATCAGAAGATACCAGGATAGTGCCAGATAGGAGACTGATCTTACAAGAAATACCCCATTCTCTGAAAAGAGTAATGGTGTATCGACATCAAAGGTATAGTCAAGCTGTATAGGTTCCTAGATGAGATGATAATGTACTATCTAGATTCATATGGACTCCTCTCCAGACTAACCTTAGACAATGACTCTGCAAGGGGTAATTAACTACACAACAAGAACTTTAAACCAAATTTAAATAATTCACTGAAGACTCTGGGTACAATTTATAATTTATTTATATACAAGATCTTTTCTTCTTTGTTCTTTGTTAATTTTCAAATAAAATTCAATTGATTGCAAAATAAATTATGGGTCACTTTCATAAATACATCTATATTTACATTTAATGTCTTAAACTAATATAGTTCCTATTCACTGTTTTCTTGCTACCTGGTGTAATCTGTCTCTTTTTAGTGTGCTTTCTTGTATAGATGAATATAAATGTCACTTTATGACTCATATGACTGTCAAATGTCTTCTATATACACCACAATGTTTTCATCGTCACTTAGTTTATTCGTAGGTGGGTTTATGGTATTTGAAAGTTGAAGTGGCCCAACACTGAGCTACTTATCTGAAACAAAGTCCTTCCTAGGCCTCGTACAGCAGTATGATTGGATAGAACCCCACCACTGCGGGTCCTCCACTCGTCAAGACGGCACAGTTAATACTGGCAAAAGCTCTGACAAACTTGAACATTTATTTACTGACTTGGTCATTATAGGTTTTGTATGACACTCAGTGCAGGATATAACCTGAAACATAGTATACAAACTTCGCAGTATCGCTCATTGTCTCCTTAGCCAGTCAGGGGGTAATATGAGACAGTTAGGACAAACTGTGGTTAATCACAAGAGACATAGTAAGTCATGAATAACACAATTCGTTCAAGTTCTAGCACAATAGTTCAGTAATTCACTTGTTACAGTTTTGTCCATGATTTGTTTCTATAAAATCATACAGGCCTTATGATAATAATTGTGTCATATATCAAATAATACAGAAAATCAATCTTTTATAGTCATTCCTTCCTCCAGTTTGGATAGTCCTTTCCAGCAAGCATAATATCTTTAAAATGCTTTCCACAAACAACTAGCTCAATACATTCGTTCTACTGATTTAATACACTTAAACTAAACCTACACACTTCGGGGTTTCCTCCAGAAATAACACAATGATTCTGCACATACCAATATTACCATAAACCCTTTATTGATTATATATATATATATATCTATATATATATATATATATATATATATCTATATATATATATATATATATATATATATATATATAATTAACATCTCGCTTACCCTCAATCACAGACGGGCTTTCAGTGGTTACACAGTATGCTCACACTTTTGCAGATGGCAACGGAGGTGATATAAATGCTGTGCTCTGTGTCTGTATTTTGAATTAGACGGCAAGTGTGTCTGTGTCATTCGTTCTCTCTCCTTATATAGTGGACATGCGGATGTACGAGATGACAACTAGCCCAAAGTACGTTTACATGCATCAAAAATCGGGTAGACAGGGCAAGGTGTGCTTAGATAACAAATCTAAAATAATTATGGAATCCTTATTTCTGCACCGATTTCCTCCACCTTAGGCTTATTTTACTCATATTAATGAGCTCTATCACTACTTTATCCTATATTTTATCCGACTATTCACTAGAGCAGCCGAAACAGAGAAAAACACAACATGGTTCATGCTACACTGTCTTCTATTCATAATAACTTCGGCTCTAAAACACATCCAGTGAATCTATTGCTATCTGTCTAAGGCTAATGATCCCTATTATCGAATTGGGTCCTTCCTTATCCAGGTACTCCATGATTATTTGCACACTGCCTTCCGAAATATCAACATCTACACTTTTGTTTCCTCCATGTCTAGCGTACCTTCTGACACTATTTTTACCAAGCTGGCGTTTCATTGGTCAGTTATATCCACGGGGTTTGTGGGGTGATAAATTTTGAATGATGCCGAGATATGATTCAGACTTCATTACAAAAAGTGTTCACAATATAAATTGAATATGTTTTCTTACTTAGTCGTTCCTCTTCTACCGTGATGTGTAGAGGTTTGGAAGAGAGAGAGCGCCAGACTATCCTATCAGCTGTCTTCCTCCTGGCCTGGTTCCATTCTAGTCCTCGGTCCTTCAAAGATTGTATAATGTTGTCCTCCCAGCGCACTCTGGGTCGTCCTGGGGGTCTGGATCCCTGGCTCTTTGTTTCCCATGCTTGTCATGGTACCCGATCTTCTCCCATTCTGCAGACATGGCCAAACCATCTTAGTTGGGACTGTTCTACTTGGGTCTGCAGGGGGTGGGATTTTAGGCCTTTACGTATCGTCTGGTTGCGGACCATGTATCTTCTTGTTACTTCAACCACCTTCCTCAGATACTTCATTTCTGAGGTTTGGATCTGGCTTTTGTGGGTTGTAGTCATTGCCCTTGACTCGCATCCATATGTCAAGACTGGGACATAGGTGGAGCGGTATACAGCCATCTTCGTTTTCTTACCAACCTCTCTCTTGCTGAGTAATCCTCGATTTATGGCCTGAAAAAGTTGCCCAGCTGCTGCTTTTCAAGTGGCCAACTCTTCTTTGATGCCTCCCTTTCGGTCTATAATGAATGTGTTTTCATTTATGTTTATACCGATTTGAACAGTTTGAAACTTTCATTAATTTTTAAATGAAAGTTTTCACATAGACATTTACACTGGGCTAAAGCTTGAAAACTTACATTAATTTTAAAGTGAATATGTTTATATGGACATTTAAAATGCTTTGAAACTGTAAGTATTTATACTTATAATGTACATTATTTCTTTCATCTTTCCTTCCCTGCTCCGTGTAGAACTTGGGACTACTTTCTGCTTTTAGTTCTAAGTAAGAAACTAGCAATAAAGCAATCACCAGCCCGTGCAGTTGTGGTTCATGAATCATCATTCTATACGCTGAGGTTGCCAGCCTTAAATGACTTGGACATCCACGAGCGATTTTCACATATTAAAATTCACGTGGCAATATACATATATATGTTAGTTCACATGTTAGTAATGAGAAATATAGAATGTAAAATGACAACTTACGCCAATCCTGGCTCACAGACTTTTTGCTCAGATGAATAAAATAGACTTGAATCAGTCTCTGACTTTGTGTGTGGTCCTTCAGTTTCCTCAGTCCAGGTTTCCTTATTTAATATGAAAGATATTTCCTGGGCTATGAAAGTCCGTCCAAAATTCTCCAATAAAAGGTGTCCCGTATGTTAAGAAGGAATTGTGAATTCTCGGCTTCACTCTAGCAAGGTCTGGTATCTTGGCAAGCGATCTTCACAGTGGAATAACACTGAAACGTGTCAGGTTATATTCCCGGTCTCCCACGCATCTATTTGCTATGGAGTTAAATAAACGCTCCAATCATGTTCAGACAGGCGGGTTCGGGTGTGGTACTTTCAAAATATTCCACGTGAAATAAGGTGCGTAAAGCAAAATGTCACGTATTACCATATATGGCAATACGATAGACGACATGTCGTTAACCTCATATGACAACGTGTTCCAAAAGTAACAATTCATTACTTTATCAGAAAATAATCTCTTATCTGTGTCTGTCCATCAGTTGTCTCCCCGTATTCCAAGCTTTGGTGATGCGCGCACCCGTCTTATCGGTGCTTAGGCAGATAGCGATGGGCGATGTACGTGTTAATCTTCCACGGCCAAGCTTGGTACAAGGGAATTTTACCAACCTGCCTCTCGTAATATTATCTCTATCTCTCCTTGCAAATGTAAGGTGTTTATCATCCACAAGGAGTGTCAGATAACAGACAAGACACAATATACTGAAAGTAGTGAAAGAATACTTGAAAATATAAACAACTGCTACATAGTATAGAAAAAAAAAAGAAAGTGCGACAATTGAAAGCACGCAATAAAATCAGTACCTCAAATGCACCGATTACTGCCGGAATGAAACAGAGATCGAGAAGGGTCGCCCCATTCTGTCACAATGATGATGCACTATTTAGTCAATTTCTTTACGAACAACGTTTCCTGAACTTTTCCAAAGGCATCTGGGATGTTGTCTAAAGCAACTATTTCATTTGTCACATATGTTAAAAAATAAAGTAATGTAAAACAATATCCGGTCTTTCTTAAACTAAGCAACAGTACTCAGAGAAAAAAAAACAAGTAAAAAAAAAAAAAAAAAAACTCAAACAAATTTTCAAACAGGCACAAAGCTGAGGCAGATGCAGTGAAAACTGCCGCAGAAGTCCTGATTACAAATGAAAGCACTGTAAGGCAAGTAGTATTTTTCTTAGAAGCAGCGTCGGCAACAACGGCACACAATAGTCAAATGAAACAACAATCTAAGTCTAAGAGCAACACTCTACATAATATGTTGGTAGTTTAAAGTGTTGCAATAAAGTAGCTACCTTCTCACCGTAATATCATTGAATATGAAGAGGGGATGTCAAAAATAGGACGGAAAGTATCTCGGACTGATACAAACGTAACATACGAATATGTAACTTCGTATGATACATGCGAAGAAGCCTGGAGACATTAAGAGCAGGTAAAGAAACAAGTGGTAAACAGAGCAACCACTCATTAATTTTTAATTCTTACCTTTCAGTTCCACAGGAGCATAGGCCTTCAGCAAATGTATGCCATGTTCTCCTCTCGCGTGTCGTCAGGTCAAAGGTATTTCCATGTCGTTTTAATTTATGTCTCCAGTTCTCTTCTCCATGTGTTTTTAGGTCTACATCTGCTACGCTTGCCCTGGGGATTCCAGAACTAAGGTAATGCTATTGGCAGGTTTCCTCAGTGTGTGTCCTATCCATCGCCAGCGTCTTCTTATCTCTTGTTCCACTTATCTGGTTCTTGTCACCATTTTCACAAAGGTGACCTTGTAGTACAGTTTTAGTCCGTATGTTCTACGCAAGCCCCCATTTATGAAAGTCTGTATAATCGTGGTTGTTGTTTTTGTTGTTCTCCATGTTTTAGAGCCATACAGTAGGACTGACTTGACATTTGAGTTGAAGATTTTGTGTATATGTGCGTGTGTTAGACATGCATTCTTTTTATTTCCATTTATTTCCCAAGAGCACTAAGTCCATAAAAATGGCAATCACCAGCTTCACCAAAAGAGAACAAATAATAATCTTGAAACTCCGCACAGGCCACAGCAGACTCAGATAACATCTGTTCATTAACTCTTTGACGCCGAAACAACGCTCAGAGTGTTGGTCAGATTTGACACCCATGCCAAAACAACTCTGAGCGTTGTTTTTAGTCTATCACGAATTAAAATTACGGCACAGGGTGGAAAATAATTGCGGAGTCAAAGAGTTAAGCTAGCTAAACATTGGCACTACCGAAGCGTGTGGACTGTGGAACTGTGACAATGAATGCTTGGCATGTGGTGCAGGAGTGTCCCACATATCAGGGGGTGTACGGAACCTGAGCTAGATCACTGCTTTCTACAAGCATGTTCAGGTTGATATTTGGGGTGCTCGAGGACTTCTGCGCATGTGCATGTCTCAAAAGACCACTAAGGAAGGTTGTGAAAGGGCCACAGGCGTGGGTAAACTAAATAGTTGTAAAACTAAAACTAGATTATGTATCGGCTAGGCATCCAGAACTGAAATGAAAAGGTAAGGGATCCCGTTACACGCCCATTGAAGTATATATGTTCTTGACCATGCGACACGCTAGGGGTGATGTGGTCAGCATCACGCTGACCGCCTTTAACCTTCCCAGCGTTTCTCTGGTACCAAATTCATGAGGCTGGGTCGACCTCCGGAACCGTCTTCTGTCTAAATAAAATCCCACTCTAGCTGGGGACTGAAATGAGCTGTCCATAATAATAAGACCAACAGATCAATGAAGAGAAAGAAGTAGTTATTAGCATGTCTGAAAAACAAAGTCAGCAAATAAAGAAATATACTGTAACAAAAGTATACAGAAGTCAGTATCAAAGGTTCACAGTGACATTTTCATTCGATGTATAACCAACTGCTGTTTCAGTATATTTTCATTTTTTTTTTCGTTTTCTATTCTGTTCTTTTGCAGACTGAACCATCCCAACATCGTTCGCCTGGTAGATGTATTCGAGGATAAAACACACGTGTACCTTGTTATGGAATTGTGAGTACAACTTGTCATTTCTCCTGATTGTTTTAAAACAACATTTTTCTCAGACTTTAAACCCTCTGCAAACTGCTATTGTTTTTCTACCATCAGTTGGCGCACACTTTTCAGAGGTTTTAAGACTTGTTAACGACCAGAATTAACGTCAGACGCGGTCGGATGTCGTGACCAGAAATCTGGGGCGTGGTGATACAGACGCAGTATTTTATTTTGTAACGCAATAGCTTAGCTGGAGACGGTGGTGTATGCTAGTATAGACGTGCGTTGTTCTCGTATTAGCAGCGGTTTGGGTTGTGTTTTGTCGTCACGTTGTGGGGAGTCCTTTTCTTTTCAGATTAAGCGATAACGGCTAACTTAAACAATAACAACAACAACAACATTTAAGATACGGAGGAAATATTACAGAAGAAAACTTCCCGAGCGCTAGAGATATGAGTTCAGTCGGAATAGGATGATCGAGCTGTGTTATTATGAGATCATAGTCGGAATAGGAGGATCGAGCTGTGTTATAATGGGATCACAGTCGGAATAGGAGGATGGAGCTGTGTTATAATGGGATCATAGTCGGAATAGGAGGATGGAGCTGTGTTATAATGGGATCATAGTCGGAATAGGAGGATCGAGCTGTGTTATAATGGGATCATAGTCGGAATAGGAGGATGGAGCTGTGTTATAATGGGATCATAGTCGGAATAGGAGGATCGAGCTGTGTTATAATGGGATCATAGTCGGAATAGGAGGATCGGGCTGTGTTATAATGGGATCATAGTCGGAATAGGAGGATCGAGCTGTGTTATTAAAAATAATAATGATCATCATAGCTGACCAGCTCCCCAAGGAGCATATGTCTTCTAAAAGTTCGTGCCACGTTCTCTCTTGTCCTGTACCGTCTGCTCAAGATCTTCCCGCGTCGTCTTTGTTCCTTTTATTTGTTGTATCATGTTCTCTTCTCCGTGTGTTTATAGACTTCCCCCTACCTCCACTTTCAGTGTAATAGATGAGAGAGAGAGAGAGAGAGAGAGAGAGAGAGAGAGAGAGTCAGAATTTTAGACAGGCCTGCGTGCTCAATTCTCAACCCTTTGAAAATAAAGTTCGTTCGTTCCCTTATCCGGGCGATACCATAGCAAGGAGTGCCGTGTAGACAAATAATTATGAAAGAGAGAGAGAGAGAGAGAGAGAGAGAGAGAGAGAGAGAGAGAGAGAGAGAGAGAGAGAGAGAGAGAGAGATTGTGCTCGCGTTTTTCTGCCTGTGAACATTTAAGAGGAAGAACAGTAAAGAAAAAGAATGCTGATGTAGCCTGTGATTTTTAATGTTTAACAAAAATAAAAATTCTTGCTATAAGGCGATATTCAAGGTGTACTAAAGTTTGTTGCTAAACGATAACATAGGAATCACGAGTGATATATTGTATATCATTACGCAAAGATTGAATGAAAGGCCGAGCTTGTATGGGCTTACTCTAACGTGGTGGGTTGCTTTCTGTGTGACCAGTTCTCTGATAGTGATTTGACGCATTAATCACTTGAAATGGAGAGCCTCCGCGTATGAAAAAAATAACGTTGAATATATTCCTTAAAATGTATTCCTGGACGAACTAGACGTTTTTTTTCCTCCTTCACCCTAACGATGATTTGTTGTGTGTGCGCAGGCGTGGATTTTTTTTTTTTTAACTTGCCAAACCTAATCGTGACTTTTAATGAAAGGAGTGGGAGGTGAGGTAAAGAAAAGAGCCAATGGGACACCCTGATTACACATCGATAAGATGAGAGGTATGTGAGTAATGAACAGCCCGGGTCAAGGTTAGTCCAGTGGCGTATTCTCTATGTGTGCTGTGCATGCTGCGCACACATATGCTGGAAGGAAAATAAAAATTTAATTTATTATTCTATAAAATATTTCTCTTCTAATGTTCTGCTTTCGGACCGCACGCATCAGGATAACGGATTTTCCCGCATATAATCTACGAGTATATCTAGTTTCAGTTTCCCAGACGCGTTTTATAGTGCAGTTTTTATTGGTTGGTAGCAATCGCCCGAAGTTTCTCGCGTAATTCCGTCACAATGTGTGCTGTACCTTTCGGTTTCACGTCTGAAGACTGGTTTGTGGGGATCGGGGTCATGGCCAGATACGTCAATACAATACGAACATGCGTGCGGTCGTCTTGCAGCTCTCGAGTTGTAAAAATCGGCTGTGTCAAAAGTCCAGTGTTTTTTGTGATTAAGTTTTGTTAGTTGCCGGGAGTGCAGATTATTACAGTGACAGTGAGTTTCAAGTTGTAAGTTAATGAGTATTTCGGAAATAATTGTCAAATACCCAAAATGCAAGTGTTGGACGACATAGCTAACAAGAAGTTTTGTTCACTAAGTTTTAGTGAAAAACTATCAATTGTGAGTAACGGTAAACCATGTCCTTAGTTACCACTCTTAAAAACAGTACATAAAACTAAGATAGAAGTATACACACGCCATTTTTCAACAGCTCATTACAAGTCGGTGGATTGGTTAACTGGTTGTGAAAAGAGGAATAAATTGTTCTGTTGGCCTTGTTTTTTATTTTCTTCAGAAGGCAACGTATGGAGTAGAAATGGTTTTGATGATCTTAACCACTTAAGTACAGCTACACAGAGACACGAAAAGACTAAAAGCCATGTCCAATGTTTTTTAAGTTGAAAATGTTTGGCCGACAAAGAGTGGACGTCTTGCTTAATGATCAGCTCGATAAAAATATCAGCCGACATAATGAACTTGTAAAAAAGAATCGAGATATCTTGTAACGTCTATTTCACCATCCCACTTAACTACCAGTATACACTCGATGAGAATTAAATTTAATCCCTCGGGATAAATCTTCCTTTACATGTAAACTGAATAGCTTTAGCTTTACATTACATGTAAATGAAAAGGCTAAAAGTACAGATATAATATGTTTTACATTTACATCTCCACTGTTTGAAAAGTGTTCACAATATAAATTCATTCATATTTCATTTACATTTACACTTGTGGAAAAGTTTGAAACTTCTATTAATTAAAATGAGTATTTTCACAGGGACATTTACGTTGGTTTAAATCGTGAAAACCCACATTAATTTTAAAGTGAATATGTTTATAGGGACATTTACACGACTTTGAAAATGCAAGTCTAATGCTTAGAATGTACATCATTTCTTTTCATCTTTCCCTCCCTGCTCCATAGGGAATCTGGAACTACTTTATGCTTTTAGTTCTCTTTACGAAACTATCAATAAAGCAGTCACCAGCCCGTGCAGTGGTGGTTCATGAATCGCCATTCTATTCGCTGAAGTTGCCAGCCTCAAATGACTTTGACATCCAATAGCGAGGTTCACACAATAAAATTCACATGGTAATATATACATATGTATGGTAGTTCACATGTTAGTAATAAAATATGAAATGTAAATCACAACTTACGCCACTCCTGGCTACAGACTTGTCTCACAGATAAATAAAAGAGACGAATAGTTCTCTTACAACACGTGTCTGGGATTTCTTTTAATTTTACAATAGATTGCCCCTTCTGACTCCGTGTTTCTTCAGTTTTCCTAGTTCCGGTGTTACTTATTAAATGTAGAGATTTCCTGTGCTTTTCTAAGTCTTATCTGGTTCTCCAATAAAAGGTCCGGATAACAATTAGGAATTATGAATCTAGTTTTCACTCTGGCGAAGGTCTGATGTTGTCTTGGCGAGCGTGCAAATCACAGAGAAATAAAACTGTGAAATTGGTCAGCCTATATTCCCTTCAATGATGTTATGAATCTAATCAGAAAGATCCAATAATTTCAAATCATGCAGGATAGGCTGTGATATTTCAGAATAGTCCCACGTGAAATAAGGTGCGTGCCTGCAAAGGTCACGTATTACCATATATGGACATCTGATGTCTTGCATACACTCTCACCAACACATTTGTAGACTCATATTGTTTAAAATGTAATACATCCATGATTACTTTTTAACCAAGGACCGGAAGCGATTATATGATAAGTTCCGCCTCGTGTTTCGCCAGACAAACAAATCTGGTTTTAGTTAAGACTCTTTCCCAACGTAGCTTGAATAAACAAAACACCTTCGCTTGAAAAGATTATCGCCGGCCGGGTCACCAAACCTGGTGAAGCGTAAATACGTCTGAGGAGTGGTAAACAATAAGATTCGCATTACTCCCGTAGCAATTACTGCAATAGGGGAGTGGCGTGTTAGAGACTTCACTATGCTATGTCCATCATAGAGCAAAATAGTGAAAATACAAATGAAAAGGCATGATTTATGCCAAATAAAAACGATGAGTGAGAAAAATGAAGAAAAAGAAAGGATACTGGCGGAGGGCTGAAGGTGTGAGAGATCACACAGTAGAGCATGTTCAGCCGTTTTGTCACACAGAGGTACTTAAAAAAAATATTTTCAAAGTCAGACTTCTGTATTTAGTTTATTTAAGTGTGTTTTTGTTTCCAAGTGTCTGTGTTAGTGTGAGGGAGTTAGTGTGAGGGAGTCTGTGTGAGTATTTTTTTTTTTTGGGTGCTTTCTTTTGGAGCCGCGGTAGAGCATTGGTTTTTAGTGCACTGGCTTCCGAGCTCGGTGGTCCATGGTTCGATCCCCAGTTGAGGTGGGATCTTTTAGACCGCAAACGGCTCCGGGGTCAACCCAGCCTGATGAATTGGGTACCAGAACAACTCTGGGAAGGTTAAGGCGGCCGGCGTGATGCAGAGCACATCACCCCTTGTGTGCCGATGGTAAAAAAAAATACGGGCCTAACATCGTATTCCCAATATGCCTCAATGGGCGTGTAACGGGATCCTTTACCTTTTTTTTTTTTCCTTACTTGCTAGGCGGAAGGAGAAGGAGTGAAAGGTAGAAACTTTTGTTTTTTTTCGTTCGCTGTCAAATAACCACAGGTAAATCTCTTATAAAGCTAGCTGTCCGTCTCATGCTTCTGTCGTCACCATACAGTTTCTACCTCAACTGGGTTGGAGAAGACCACGCTGCTGCCCTGCTTCCCCCCACCCCCATTCAGCCGACAGTTTTAGAGTACATGGTCTACTGCCTCTTTGTCCATCCTACATGGTCAGACATCTTGTCTGTTCGAGAAGCCAAATGCGGTAGAAAACATGCTTTACTCAGGCCATGAGACCGAAATCGCATACCATAATTGTTTGCTGTCTTAACTTGACAGGTTACTTTAGTTCCCTATAGACGATCCGTGTGTTGCAAGTGACGGACTAACTTGAGGTTGTGCATGAGGAGGGCTGCCTGATGCACGGCTGTTTGCCAGCGATCTTTTAGTTATTTCCCCTTTTTCCCCGACCGCGCTATTTATAGCCCACTTGACAGAGGTCACGTGGTCAACTTCCTTATGGGAAAAACATGTGGCGATGTTTACTTTTGATAGGGTTTAATTAATGCTTTTAGGCTACTTTATTATTATAAATACCGGCTTTAATTTTGCGTAAAGCTAGACTAGAAATGTTAGAGTAAATTTTAGAACAAGAACAAACATTTTATCACAATTAGAACAGAAGATATAATAGTCTGAAATAGTGTAAAATTTACGTTTTTTTATATTTTGTTATGGTTTGTTTATAATGCAATTTTCACTAAATCGGTCACAATCAACATGCATAACAAATTACAGAAATCAAAAGTAGAAAACCTGCAGAAAATGGATATCAAAGTTTTGTTTTGGTTTCATGCGTCAAACATTAATTATTGAAACATTAAATTGCAAGACCACATTTATTACCTTAAAATAACACTAACCAATTGTCCCCAAAAACATGAGAGCTAACAATTATCTCAATCATACATCACGATGGTCATGTAAAAATGAGTATGGTCATGAGTAAAACGAAATGTTCAATTTAATAGATAAATAGGTGTATTTAATAAATACATCTATTAAATGATTTCCACACTCTGTTAATTCTGTCAATCTCAAGCAATAACTGCCATAATTTGCTCTAGCCCCAAAATTTCGCTCAATTATCATTCACACTTCCTTTTTTTTATAGGATGAATCTGTACATTCACAGATGGAGAAATTTGTAACAAATGAGTTTCCATTATAAATTTTAATTGTGAAGTTATATTTTTAATACCGCTGGCGCGTCTTTCAATTTTCAATCTTCTCTGTTTTCTCTCCTGTGCCCACGTAAGACCTACTGTTTCCTTCATGGCTATTGCTAATTCTTTGGATATTCTAGCTCTACTTTCAATGCCTGCTTTCCTGCAAATTTCCTGACGTGACGTTTCTGAACAGCGTTTAGTTCACGTGCCTGCTGCAGGTCTAATGAATCAGTTGATGTTCCAGCAATATGTTTTCTAACAGTGTGGAGCAATTGAGATCGCTTACGTTTTGTTGGCGTTCTGGTGACTGATTTTTCTCTTCTATGTTTAATTAGTTTTTGTAGTACAATAGGTTGTCCTCTGGTTTTGCATTTTATGATATTACTTTTTGCTGTTTCTAGTTTTTTTTCTAACAATGGATGTGAATAGGGGTTCTTCCTTTTGTGTTAGTGGTTGTGAAGGTGGCTTAGCAAGTAACTGTTGTACTGTGATGTCGCTTTTGAAGACAGGCGAGGTGGATGTACTTGTCGTATGTATAACTGACTTGGTAGGTGTAGATGTGGCAACAAAAACTGGCATGCTAGGGTGAGTAGTGTTATTCACCTCCAAATGAATAATGGTATCGCCTTTAATGTGAGCTGGCACATCAACCTCCAGTTGAACAATATCATCACTAATGTGGGCAGGCACATCAACCTCCTACTGTACAGAGCTATCCTGACTACAGCTAATTGACTGACTACAAACTAACTGACTGACTACAGCTAAATGACTGACTAGACATGGAGGGGTCAGAAAGAACATCACAGGGGATAGAGCAGCTTTTTGTTTTTAAAACACCAAAAGATGTCTTTGCAACATAATTGCACAGTTGACATTCACTTATAGTTAAATTATGGTTTTAGTCTTTCCAGATGTGCTGACTGTTTTCCGATAGTAACTTGGCTGTTTCAAGACACTTCTCATTATTCCTCCTTTTTGAGTTTTGTATTCGTAAGTAACACTTCTTACAAAATATAGTCGAATGCTGTGTGGGTTTATCATCTGATACGTTAATTTCAAACACAAAGAACAGATCATTAACGTAATTAGAACAGTTCAGTGCTTTCTGAATTGAACGTGTTGTTTTGGAAGTTAATGCTCTCTTGCCACAGGCTCTGCACAGTGCACTGGCACAATTCATATGATGCAAAACAGTATGTTCCATTTCGTTGTTATGTAGTATAGTTTACTTGTGTATGTATAAAGATAGAGGAATATTTGGTACTATCAAGTCTAACACCAGGATGTAGAATGCTTTATCTGTGAATGAAAGAAGATATACAAACAGTTACTTAGAATTCTTTGGCAGCCATCGTGTGCACAGGATTGTCTACCAAAGAACACTAATGGAACAGTCCTTATCTCACACACAATTTAAAAAAAAATTCATATTATAAATACAAAAGATTAAAAAGACTTGAAAGATAGAACAAAGTATGTGGAAGTAATCTATCTATAGATTTACATGTTTTCTGACGCTTATATACGTAGCTAAATATCATTATAAATTAATGAAAATGCAAAAACAGATGGTGCTTTACAAAAAGTTATTTTTGTACAACCTTATTTAAGATTTGTGAGTATCAGGAATGCGTTTACAGTAATTTAAATGCTATAAAATCTGGTGACAATATGCTTGTTCTTGTAATGCCAAACTCACAAAATTGACTACCACACATTCTCAAGATATGAAACCAAAAAAAAAAAAGTATGTGGAAATAATCTTTAGCTTCCCTTCGAGAAGTCTTTATAATTATAAACTCAAACGAATGGGCCGATTTTTAGATATAAAATTAATAAAAATATTACTTATTTTATGAATTTCCTCAAATGATGACGCTGTTTTCAAAAGTCTGTAACTCCGTCAAAACTAATTTTAAACAAATAAAAATGCAATCAAAAATAGAGCAGAGAACAAAGTTATAGTACACAAAAGAATTTTAGCGCTGTGTTTATCCAGAACGAGTGTGTAATGATTTATATTTTACAGATTTTACACACACAACAGCTGATTTTCCCCGCCAAAAACTTAAATAGTCTTTTACGGTGCACACGAAAATTTTATACCCGGTGTCAGAATTCCGGTCACCGAAACTAAAAGAGCGCTCTGGTATAGGGCACAAACAGCCGTGGATGATGTACAACAAATAGTTACCTACACCACCACTACAAGAGACACGCCCACTTTGATGCAGCCTTCCGGCAACTGGATCAACGGCAGTGCTGGCCCCTTGCTGCATTATTAGATAAAAGGAAATGTTGTTGACGATTATTGGAGATATCCATGTTTATTTGACATAGTGTAGCTTTAGCCATCCTGTAATATTGTCATACTGGTAGTCATCCTTTGTCGTCCTCAACCCATCATGCCTTCCATCTGCACATTTAGATACCATTTCTCAATTCTCATTGTTTTCTGACATTTCCAAAACGTGCTATCTTCCTGTTATGATTGCATCGTTAAAAGATCGAGTTTCCTTTCACCTCTGATCATTATTCAGACGTTGATTTTCATTTTTTTGTCATTGTTTATCATGAATAATTTGTGCCCCCTGAGCGCTTCACACGTTATGCTGAGTGTAGCGGCGACAGTAATTCGTGTGCTGATTTAGATGTACAATAATTACCCTTTAAAAAATACACGACCGTAACGCGCGGGTGTCAGGGTTAAGCCAATGTGTTTGGTTTTGCGTAAAGGACGAATTGTTTCAACAGTAATGTTACTTGTTTAGATAAAAATCCAGATAGATATATATATATATATATATGTCGTGAGGTTATTTTGAAGAGAAGGACAGCTTGGATGGAATGGAAGAATAAAGATAATAATATCTTATTGATAGTCTACGAGTTCGAAGAAACTGCCTGTCCTCGGGAAAAAGTCTACTAGAAATCCTTAATGCAACGAGAATTCTGGCAACTAAACAGGATATTTTCTGGACGATAAATTCTCTCTCAGGAATCCTACAAAAGGACTGTGTAAAGCACATAAGTGTCGTAGATATTTGATAGGGAAATTAAGACTTGGGTTGGTCCCTTCTGAATAGATTAGAATAAGTGATAGTCACAGTGAGATGTGATAATAGAAATAGAGTTCCACGAGTGAGATGGTAGAAATTTATAGAGGCTGTCCTGGAAATCGAGAATCTCTCTCTCTTTCCGCCTATCTTCAACAACAGATCCAGAGGAGTCAGACAGTCTATAAAAGAATTGTATATATTTATTAATATATCTATCCACTCACGTGCCCGCACATACAAGTGACGACAGTTAGACACACAGACGTGGGAACAACTATAACAATGATTTTACAGATATTATGGGAACGAACTGACCACCACACTGAAATAAATGTAGGTATAGTTTAATTATCATAGTAAACTTACATCACAACATATAAAATACATCAAAAGCATATACAAATAGTCATAAGAATCAAGGAATGCTACAATAGTGATAGACCCGTTTGTATGGTCCTCCCCTGGATATATAGCTCACAGACCCGTTAGAAGAAAGTGATAACCCCAAAGAGTTACAGATACATATGATTGAGTCTATGGTTTCCCCCTTTTAAGGTATGGACAGACTTGATACTCTGCTTTATCCTAGAGGTAAATATTGTTAGCAATAACTTGTATAAAGGAAGTTACAACGTGGGTGACTCAAACAAAGAAGATCCTTCAGTCTACTTTCACTCGGTTCTTTCATCAGGGCCCTGATATACTTACAATCGTGCTGTGGTTCGCCGTTTGGCGCAAACGTTGGGACACTCACACTCTTTTTATCTGTTACTGTCGTTAAATGAAGCGGATCCCAGCTCTGCAGATTTGTTTGTTTGTTTCATCAAAATGGATCCGGGGAGCGTCTGCTTCATTGTTACGTGCAGTCTTTGATATCTTGCAATATTATACATTTGTATGCTTGTTATGTTCGCAAATATTTTGTAAACAGAATAGAAACTTTTTTGCTTAAGGGAAAGTCAATATTGAGTTACTTCCCCTTGAAAGGAGTTTCAGATCGAACTCCGCGGACGAATCCAGTTTTACTGCGATTTATTCTTTGTTTGGGTAGTAATAGATTGTTCTTGCTTCAGTATATCTATGGCCTGAATTTATGTGTATTGTTTGTCTAGGTAGGACGAGTCTGTCTTATGTCTGTATATCTTTACATATCTAAGTCGAACTATATGTTCTTTGTCGCTAGAAAGGTCAAAGGGCTGTTCGGCGGATGTGTCGCTAGAGGGTTGTGATTTGGCTTCGCCCTGATGGGCGCTGTTGTTTTTCTGTATCGGCTTGTCGCCGGAAAATGTGATCTCAATATTTATGGGGAAAGTGATAGTCGTCTAGACCTATCGTGTATGCTTTACCCCAGTGTTTATTCTTATTGCCAAGGAATGGCAGAATCATATTTCTGATACCAAGGTAACAAAAGCACTTCTTATGAACTCTCTTACGAAGCCATCGTTTTCGATAGGCAGACGCACGATTTGTACGTCTGAGGGAAGATTTAACTAGATGAAGATGACATTCATTTCTAGCAGCACTATATTGTATGATGAAGCCAATTGTATCAATGATAGAATCTACAAAGCCATAAGGACATTTAATGAATGACCAGCTTTGATACAGCTGCCTAGTTTGTATCAAAAAAAAAAAAAGAAAGTGAGTGACAGCTCACGAGAGAAGCCATCTTGTATCCAAATATTTTGTGACTTTCAAGAAGAGAAAAGAGATGCCCCGTATTATCGCTTGATGAGTCCAGAGATCACTGCTACAGATGAGAACCCATTACTAGCGGTTCAATATGATTATATGAAAAATATGTGCTGAACATTACCTAAAGGAGTCTTCGCTAGACGAGGTTAGGTCTAGAAGCCATCTTGAATATTGTTTTAAACTGACGTGCTTTGTCAGTAAACTCAGATGATATATATATATATGGGCAATACTGAGTGCTTGTCTACTGACATTCCATTGTGCTATTATTCAACGAGTGCCCATGTATCATTGCAAGACCATTTATCAATTGTACCATGATGTATTATGCCAACCTGTGATTTGTCACTGTATCCGTGCTGTCGAATGTGTACGTCCAATTAAACTGTAACAAAAAGTACACAGCAGTTGGCGTCGATGACTTCCAGCCATACATGAGTGAGAAAAAGAACATTTATCAACTCTTCGAACTCTTTCATCATTCGCGTATTATACTCTCACTCTATGTCTACACACCACTGCGTAGGTCGAGTTGATATTCCTATTCCTAACAACCACTCTGACGAGCAACACTGATGGCCAATATTTAACACTGATGGCCAAGATTTAACTCTGGTGGAATTCAACAAAGAGCGTATTTAACATTCATGCGATAGTTATTTCAGACTAAAGTTAGTGTCACTTGACTCACGAGGTAAGAATTAGGCTTAAACGAGCACACAGTGTCAGAACACGAGGTTTCCCTTAATTAGGAAGATGACTGGTGGACATCTTCTCTCAACAAATAATCTTGGTTCACCACACACTTGTCAACAATGTCGGAAAATTAATATTTTAGATTTCTGTAATTTTTCTCGCCACAAGGCAGCATGTACATTAGAGTTAGTGTAGAAATATGCACTGGCTCAAAGGCACAGTATAAGCATTTATTAGGTATTGTAGTGGTGTTGATGGTATTGTATGATGATGATATTACTAAATGTAATTGTATGAGGCCAGCTGTGAAGGCTCCTGAAATAAAATGTAGTTGAGAATTGTCAGAAGGCCTTTCTTGCTACCACTACGACCTCACACTTAATTTTTTTTTTTTTAATGAATGTGGCTACGTAAAGTGTCTAGGGTTATGATATGTAGTGTGGTGTAATAGGTTATAGATATACCCACAGATATTTAACAAGACTAATAATATTAATAAATATTACAACACACTGAACTAACTCAATAGTGTAAAATTTTTTGATAGAATTATATTACATTTATTTTGTTCTGTATCAATTTTTTAGGTTGACCAGAACTTAAAAGGATTTAGAAATTATGAAAGAAATGCATGGAATATTATATCATAAATGCAATAGTGTACATATATATGTACTATACTAGTTAGTTTTATTAAAATGTTCTAGTAGTCATCTACTTGGGAGGATAGTTACTGTTTGTGCTGTTGGGGTGGCCTCATCACACCTGTCTATATTGACTACACAGTGTCCAGAAAATGGTGGGAATTTTTATGGGGTTATTAGTAACTAAAGGGCTTTGGTGAATGTCCAGCAGACCAGAGGCTCACTCATCTTGTCGTTGTAGCTCTGGTGCTGAAATCAGGTGGTCCCACCTCTCCGTGCTGGCGGGCAATAATGGTGGTCTCTGTCACAAGTACTGCACAGATACACTCGAGTAAAGTCACCAACTGAATAGTCACTGCTTTGTTGACAACAGAAACTCCCAGCTCAGATTATGAATAAATAACACAGAATTGCTAGCAAAACTCAGCTGAGCTGCTGGCTATAGTATGGCGTCCCTAAACTTCTTACACTTTCTTTCATATGGAAATCACCACACTTTAAAATCTGTGTCTATCACTGAACAACTATTGAGAAATGACCCCACTTTCGCGTCTGAGCGCTAATGATATGATTGTCTGTGGCCAATCACTGCCTAGGTTTATTTTAAATTCAAATTTCCTACCATAAAGTCATTTCAGTCATGCTTCAGTCAAGTATGGATGGTTATCTGTTAGTCTGTCCGTCTCTACTTGTGTTTCTACAAAATGTACTTGAGTTTTGAACCAACCTTTCTCTCCCCTCCAAAATTTTGTCGTTAAAAGTTATATTTAGACACAGCTACCACCCAAAAACCCTCTCCTCCATACTAAGTAAATTTGAACACCTGCGTCCCAAAGTCGTGTTTTTGTGTGCAATTAGCGACACTTTTAGATTCAATACAGTCTGTCGATGATGTGAACAACACTGTCTTTTGTCATTATCTTCAATATTATCTATCCGTCTGTAAAATTAAGAACATATTAGTTCACTGCTCAGAATAGGCCATCCGGCCAGCTAATTTTTATATTCCTAACATTAATATTAAGAAAAAAGTACTTTTTAAATTTTGTAATATTCCAAACATCTGCGTTTTAGCCGCTGAATTCAAATCAAGGGCTTGGTATTGCAAAAGCGTCCAATAAATGACTGTGGCGTATTATATCTAAGGTCCCTTCTGTCGAGTTGCTTACTTTTTATGTCAACTTGGGAAACGTGACTTTTCTCCGTTTCCCCCCCAATTGCGTCTCCTTAGCCTTTCTAGTCTCACGCAATCTTTCCAGTCATATTTTTTTCCTTTTTGATCCGCCGTTCCCCTCCTGTCTAGCAAGTCAATTATTATGGAGGATGATGACCCGCGGTCTAGGCGATCATGTACTATTCGCAGCCTACGCATTATGTTTTTATCCTTAAATGTTATCTTTGGAGATATTTTACCGTTGTATCTCTGTCAATTTCACTACAGGTATGTCTCTGTACAAAACGCCGGCAAAGTTTGGGTTACCCCAGTATTCACTGAATAAAGAAAAAAACACATATGAAATATGTTACATATTATGTACTCAATATAACTTACGTTTTTAAAATGCAAGCGTACAGCTTGACTTATCATTTAAAACTTCCCGTGCAATAAGTTATATATTTAAAAATCATCAATCCTCATGAATTAGGAATACATACGTATTCCGTCAACACTCATGAGGCATCTAGCATTATAAGTTAGTTTAGAAAAATTGTTCCCGTCTGATTATTTAGCAGTTAAATTAAATTCGTTATAGTTACATTGTTGTTTAAGCTAGAAATTATAATTTATTCTGCTTTCCACTGAAACACGTCACTAGAAAATAATACAGACTATATAATTAAGCACTCTGCACCAAATCTAACTAGTGAAATATGAAAATAAGCGATTATCACTTTAAACACTTCACAAAATATTAGATAATTATTATAATATATACCTCAACACACAGAACTACAGGTAATCGCACACTTTAGAATTATACGCTGATATATTTATTTGAAGTCTATAGTTCGGTAAATTTCCGAACAAACTAGGGCTTCGCTATACAGCTTATTCTATTCACGAACAACCTGTCTACTGCGAATTTTGAGGACTGAATGAAAATAAAGTTTAACATTCTGGTTATATATATTACCAGACAAAGGGTCCCACTTTATTTGGCCAAACGAAATAATCTCCCCTTTCCGTCTAAAACACCTTACATCAACTAGAAGACTACCATGAACTGACACTCGTGCGTTTTCACACCTCACGCTGACCAGGCCAACAGTGAGTGCCTTGTCAGCTGAGATTTCCATACAAATGTCTCAAACTGCGCCGAGGAGATGTCGGCTATCGCGCCTCACCTAAGCGCTCAGCCGATGCAACTCGTTGTGGCAGGTGAAAATGCAGACAACTTTGTCGCCTATAGGTCTGGCGAAAGCGAATATTCACAGTGTATTTCGTCTGGTGCAGGGAATGCTGTAGACATATGTCTGCTCCTATGTCTGGCCAGACGAATATATTCACAGTTTCGTCCACTGACACCTAATGCAATAGAATGCATTTTAACGCTCTCTCTCTGACACGTTATGTCATAAATGCGTTTACCAGTATGAGAAAGAAAACGGTAAAGTTGAGAATGGGGAAGAAAATATTTTTCGCCAACGAATGGATGCGAAAAATACAGGAAAAAGGTAAAGAGTGATAATAAAATAGAGGACACGGGTGAAAGAAAAAGGAGAGGATATAGGCAATTTATGATCAATAAACTCTCTGTGACAATAAGGTTGAGAAAGAGATTTGGTGTCCAGCCACAATTAAAATATCCCGACCCAATAGAAGATAATTGAATTATGGCTGAGCCCCCAGGGTGTAGATTTATATTTAAAGCAAAATACAGCCCAAATAAAGTTAACAAGAAAAATAACAACAGACGCTGTTAAGTTAAATTGAATAAAAGGGTATAGATTCTCACATATCTGAATATACATATAAATATGAAAAAAAGTTTAGCTCTACTGTTTAGAAAAAAAACAACTAGTATGTCATCCTATGGACAGTAGATCTCTTCTATTGCTGTACTGCTGGTAGGTGTTATACTCATCTCTCCGAAGGCCTGTAGTAGCTGCGGAGATGATTTTGTTTCGGACTCTCTTGGTTTGGTCTGCCCCAGCACGTTGGTCTCATAACAGTTAATGGGGTCAGAGTTTGCTTCCCTGGACTCAGTGCACATCACAGATAAGGATGGGGTAAGTCACCTCTGCTGAATACCTCTTCTGCTTATGGGATGTGTGGTATGGTTACTGGGTGATAGGATGTGGTTTGATATGGTAAGGTAACCTGGTTAATAGGGTATGGTGGGTAGGGGTAATCTTTGGTACCATGGACTTGTACCCTGGACCCGTAACCTGGTTTAGGTACCTTGTAACCACAACCTGGGTTAGTACCTTGTAACCGCAACCTGGGTGGACTGGAAACAATTGAAGTCCCGTTAGTGGTTTCAAGAGCAATCATCTCCTAAGTCTGATGGTCGGTAAACGTCCATCAGAAATTAAATTAACACAATGTTAACTACCATTCAGTAATAGTGTGTGATCTATTATCTATCAGTGCAGACTGTGATACAGATCACTCCTTGGTTTGCTGCAAAATCAGAGCGCAACCAAGAAAACTCTATCGTGTCAGACATGAAGGGAAACCACGCATTGATACCAGCAAGATGTCAGACCCTGTCATGATCGCTCAATTTACTGCGACCTTCAAGAAAGTGCTCAGCAGCCCTCAGCATGATGATACTATTACAGAGAACTGGGAGCATCTACGGAACACCATTCAAAGTACTGCACTTGCCACCTTTGGTAGGAAAACGGCAAAGTCAAATGACTGGTTTGATGCTTCATCAGATGTGATGGCACCTGTCATTGAAGCTAAGCGCAGTGCTATGAATGAATACAAACGTTCACCGAGTGCTAGAACCCTACAGATCCCGAAGGCTACGAGAAGCAAAGTTCAACAAACTGCTCGACGCTGTGCAAATGACTATTGGCTCCAGCTCAGTGAGAGCATCCAGATCGCAGCGCAAACAGGCAACATTAAACAAATGTATGACGGTATAAAGAAAGCACTTGGCCCCCAAAAAAGTAAGACGGCACCGCTAAAAACCATCAGCGGAGAGAAGCTAACTGATAAGGGTAAGCAGATGGAGAGGTGGGTCGAGCACTACTCTGAGCTTTATGCTAGAGAAAATACCGTTACGCCTGCAGCCCTTGATGCTGTCAAATGTCTGCCAACTATGGAGGAGCTGGATGCCGAACCAACATTAGAGGAACTCAGCAAGGCCATTGATAGCTTGGTCTCTGGCAAAGCACCAGGCAGTGATGGGATTCCTCCTGATTTAACCAAATGCTGTAAGAGCACGCTATTACATCCCCTGCATAGGATGCTGTGCCAGTGCTGGGAAGAGACAACTATTCCTCAAGACATGCGAGATGCCAAGATTGTAACACTGTACAAAAATAAAGGAGACAGAAGTGATTGCAGTAACTACAGAGGCATCTCTCTTCTTAGTATTGTTGGTAAGGTTTTTGCCAAAGTCGTCTTAATGCGACTACACAAGTTAGCTGAGCGCATATATCCAGAGTCACAGTGTGGATTCCGATCTGGTAGATCAACAACAGACATGATCTTCTCTGTCCGCCAGCTTCAGGAAAAATCAAGAGAGCAGAAAAGGCCTTTATATATCGCCTTTATAGACCTCACAAAAGCATTTGACCTGGTTAGTAGGGATGGACTCTTCAAAATCCTCCTGAAAATAGGCTGCCCCTCTAAAATGCTGGAAATGATAAAGTCATTCCATGACGACATGAAGGGAACAGTCCAATATGCTGGAAGCACGTCACAGCCCTTTGACATACGAAGTGGCGTTAAACAAGGCTGTGTTCTGGCTCCGACCCTCTTCGGGATCTTCTTTGCCTTACTCTTGAAACATGCATTCAAAGATGCAACTGAAGGAATATGCCTTCACACTAGGTCAGATGGCCGTCTGTTTAATCTTTCAAGGCTGAAGGCAAAAACAAAAATCAGAAGGGTCACTATAAGAGACTTGTTGTTCGCTGATGATGCTGCAGTCGTCACTCAAAGCCAACAGGAGCTTCAGAACTTGATGAATCGCTTCACTAAAGCATGCAAGGACTTTGGCCTCACAATAAGTCTAAAGAAAACGAATGTGCTGAGTCAGGATGCGGGTGCTGCACCAGTTATCACTATCGATAACTATGAATTGGCAGTGGTGCACCACTTCACATACCTAGGGTCTACCATCAATGACAAACTCTCACTGGATACAGAAATCGACAGCCGCATTGGCAAAGCTGCAGCTACCTTTGCCCGCCTCACATCGCGTGTTTGGGGAAACTCCAAACTCACAATGAAGACCAAAGCTGCGGTATATAATGCCTGCGTCACCAGCACACTCCTATATGGCAGCGAGACCTGGACGACCTATGTTAAGCAAGAAAGAAGGCTCAATACCTTCCATTTACGGTGTCTACGCCGCATCCTCGGCATTTCGTGGAAAGATAAAGTGACAAATGTCGAGGTGTTGTCACGTGCTGGCCTTCAAAGTATGTATACACTGCTTAGACAGCGCAGACTTCGCTGGCTTGGCCATGTTCGCCGCATGGAAGATGGTCGCATCCCAAAAGATATCTTCTACGGACAATTGGCAGATGGCAAGAGAACAGTTGGGCGACCACAGCTGAGGTTCAAAGATGTGTGCAAGAGAGATATGAGGGCACTGGACATGGATCCAGCAACATGGGAGGATGAAGCTGCCGATCGCACTAAGTGGCGATGCTATTTACGGCGCCACCTCAGATTGGGCGAAGAGAGGCTCACACAACAAGCAGAGGAGGGGAGAAAACGTCGAAAGGAGCACCAGGAAAATAAGCAGCTGAGGGCTGTCACCTCAGGGGCGCATTCCCATAGTCAGTTATGACTGAAGGGGCTATTATTATTATTATTATTATTATTATTATCTATGAACTACTCCTTCTTAACTGACATTGTAGCGTAACTTGAGTTCTCCGTCTCTATCTGGCTGTCTGCTTATTTACAGCAGTGGTTTTCCCCATGTGGGCAGTGAGTTTCACAAACTGTGAGGTATGGGCTGGGGTCATCAAATGATTGAGAACCACTGGTTCACCTAGTGCCTATAGAGCAGTATTTTAATTTTGGGGTCACTGTCAACAATGGTTTGAGAACCACCGGGTAATAGTTTCCTATGCTGCTTTAACATGTTGGGGTGTCATTGCTGCCAAAGTCTGAGAACCACTGATTTACATTCTCGCTACTTGAGCAGTAAATGATGTGGAGGGTAGTCATGGTCTCAAGGCTTGAGAACCGCTGACTTACATTTTGTCAGTCAAGTGGTAAATTTTTTAAATAGCTAAATAATTGTAAGCATTCTTAAAGTCCTGGTTCCTGTAGAAAATAGCATTCATATAACTGATAATAAAATAGTTCTTCAATCATACAACATGGTATATGCATAGGATTGCATTAAATACATGTAATCCAATATGAGACAAAGGGAGAAGTGATTGAGAAAACTTTTTATCAAGTTTGTAGTCTTGACACAGAACACAGAAGCCTTATAAGAAATAGAAAATACACTTCTGTTTTGCTTGGGTCAATATGCAAATCCCAAAGTAACAACAATAATATACATAAATTATTTAACCCTGTCTTATTTCTGCCAGGCTGTGAGATAAAGATCAGTGGTTAATTAGGTCTATGACCTCAGCAAACTCATACATTAGTTTGAGTGATCTGTAAATATGCAAATAACAATTATTGTCACTGAAAATGGAAATACATTTAAAACTTTGCTTAACAAAATTTACTGCATTAATAAGCTGTGGATAAACATATGATTATTCATGTTATAAAATCAGCAGTATTAGATCTACTTACTTCGCTCAACTGAATCCTCACTATACATATTTGCTACAAGTAATACCCACTCCGGGGCCCATAGATTCCGTCTGCTTCGAATGATGGTTAGCGGTCTAATGGCTTACAATTCTCTCTACAATTCCAGCTGTATTTTTGATCGACCTCTTGGGTGGCCACACAGTAAATTATATCTTGATCCCAGGGGGTATCAAGTTATCTTCATTTTAACTGGCCCTAGCATCCACCGTGTAGGTGCTGATTTACGTGCGTCCAGTTCGTGACACTAACAAAGGGTCGACTTCCGGACTAGTCGTAGCACTGTCGTAGCAAGTGGAATGACTTGCGCTGACTAAGGGAATAATTTATTGCCCTTGACCGTGAGAATCCTGCTAGCAAATACTGTGAAATATAAGACTAGAGAGAGAGAAACTTTATCATTATAAGAATGAAAAAGATATCTGAAGGGAATATGTTTTAAATCTAGCGATAGAGATTTTTAGAAGAATAAAATAATAGAAAGAAGAAAAAGTCGGTGAG
This sequence comes from Oreohelix idahoensis, assembly GCA_024509875.1. Lineage (NCBI taxonomy): Eukaryota > Metazoa > Mollusca > Gastropoda > Stylommatophora > Oreohelicidae > Oreohelix > Oreohelix idahoensis. The sequence continues at coordinate 32,064 of JAMPIV010005334.1, forward strand.
AAGTCGTTACACGACAATATATATATATATATATATATATATATATATATATATATATATATATATATATATATATATATATATATATATATATATATATATATATATATATATATGCCGTAGGGTCAAGACAATATGGGCCTAACACCATATTCCCAATATGCCTCAGTTGGCATGTAACGTATATATATATATATATATATATATATATATATATATATATATATATATATATATATATATATATATATATATATATATATATATATATATATATATATATATATATATATATATATATATATATATATAAAGTAGACACAAACACGAAACGAATTCTTGTATCAGTTCAGTACAGCTTGATGATCTGAATTTTGCAGATGACTTGGCTCTTCTGTCCCATAACCATAATCAGATGGAAGAGAAAATGAAAATTCTCGATGAGAGGTCACAACAAGTGGGCCTGAAAATAGACAGGGAAAAGACAAAGATTATGAGAATAAATGCAAGAAGTGATAACAAGGTTGAACTTGAAGAAACACCACTAAAAGATGTAGAATCGTACATATATCTTGGAAGTAATATAGACAGAGTTAGAGGGACAGACAGTGATATCAAAATAAGAATACAAAAAGCAAGAAGAGCTTTCATTGCATTGGGAAACATATGGAGAACAAGAGAAATCAAGTCCAACACGAAAAAGAATTTTCAACTCAAATGTGAAGTCAGTCCTATTGTATGTCTCTGAGACATGGAGAACAACAAAAACAACAACCAAAAAGCTACAGACTTTTATAAACGGGTGCTTGCGTAGAATAGAAGGACTGAAAAGGTATGACCAAGTCACAAATGTGGAATTGATGACAAGAAACAGACAAGTGCCAGTGGAACAAGAGTTGAGAAGAAGACGCTTGCGATGGATAGGACACACATTGAGGAAACCTGTTGATAGCATTACAAGGCAGTCCTTGTTCTGGAATCCACAGGGAAAGCGAGGCAGAGGTAGACCAAAAACACATGGAGAAGAGAACTGGAAACAGAGGTGAAAATGATGAGGAAAACATGGAAAGAACTTGAGCGGATGGCACAGGACAGGAAGACTTGGCATGTGTTTGTTGAAGGCCTATGCTCCTTGGGGAGCTAAAGGGTATTGATTGATTGACCATATTCCCAATATGCCTCAATGGGCACGTAACATATATATATATATATATATATATATATATATATATATATATATATATATATATATATATATATATCAAGTAGACACAAACCGAATTCTTATATCAGTTCAGTACTTTGTCACCCTTAAGTTTTGGTCTGTTAGAAAGGTCATATTTACTTAACACCAGACCACAAGGTCTTTAATATTTGTGCTAATGCCCCGATGTAAGATGTAACCGATGGACTTTGTGTCTAGGTTGAACGGGGTAAAACTAAAACGAGACAAAACTATTAAAAAAAAAAAACCAAAGAGTGCAAGCAAGTAAGCAGACAGTAAAATATTTCACAGTAAAAAATCAATTTTGTTTCTTCAGAAATTCATGAGCGCGACCTCATCTACTTCCATGTAAAACCACAGACAAAAGGCATCCCCTGCACGGGAACATAGCTGACATCAAAGGAGCGAGAATAAAGAGGGGGATGTCATGGATGGCGCAGGCAGAGGAGACTGTTAGACAGGTGACCCCAGTTGAAAATATATTCAAGGGAGACGAGTGGAGAGTCAGATGAGAGCTGGATGAACTACCAGCAAGTCATCATCAGCCAAGGTAGAGAATGCAGAACTTGGGCCAATGGGAGAGCAGAGCTGGAAATTGATCAGCTTATAAATGATAATGCTGGGGATGATGATGGCATTGTGTACACTGATGGGTCTGTAATATGTGGTAATAAATCAGGGTGGGGCTTCTGTGATAGAGTATAGGGCTGAACATAGCGGGGCTTACATGATAACAACCTCCAGCATGAGAATGGAGGTAGAGGCAGTTTTTGCTGCCTTAAGATGGCTGTCTGAGGCTTTATTAACAAAGGCAGTTATTGTATCAGACTCACAATCCATGCTTCGAAAGGTCCAAAATGGTTGGCATTCGACATGAATGTAAAAATTCCATAGAAGCATCGAATCTTCAAGAACTGATATGGATATACTGTCCTGGTTATGCCGGGGTACGTGGCAATGAAAGAGCTGACAGACTGGCTTCAAGAGCACCCATAAAAGGTGCATTGGCATAGGTCATGGATAAGGAAGAAATACTGATGGCAATTCATGTTCGTCTATTAGAGAATGACACTGCAATCGATGAATCATCAAGGCTAAGACTGCTGGAATTTGGCATCAAACGTAAGACTAGCAGGGATGGACGTATGAGAGGACGCATCCGCAGTGTATACAACCAGTGCGCAACAGGAACAATTAGCATTCATACCCTTCGGCATTTGCTGAGGGAGACTGAGCACCTATGGGTTTGCCCGGAGTGCAGTGACGTCGATTCTGATTAACATTAACACGTTGATGCGTGCCGGAATATAGATAAAGTTCGGGGGTCTCCGTGGCCAAAGTACACACTAGGAGTAGTCCAACAACACGTATCAGCATACTTCAGTGAGCTGACAAACACCTCCTTCACAATTTACAATACGCAGTTTATTGTACTGGACACAAAGCTCCATGATAATAGAATATAGGCCCAATGGCAAATGCAGTAATAGGCAGTCGTCCAGTCCGTTCACTATCAAACGCTGGTCAATGGCACATACAGTCTTTATTCTCATCGTACACTAGACATCTTCGTAACTAGATATGATTCCTGAATAGAATAGACTAGGGACACCTCTCCAAAGTATCTTGGTGCCCTAGTGATGGAATAATGCAGGAAAATCACAATGGATGGGTGTGAAAAAAAAATCGAAAAAAGGTGATTCGTCTTACGAGGACAAAAGAATAAGAAAATAGCCAACGTTACGGCCACAAGGCCTTCGTCAGGGAAAGGAAAGAAAGTGAAGGTTAGATAGGACACATAAGAACCTAAAAAAATATAAAAATTAAAACTAGGTACTTCCCTGAAGGCGACAAATTCCTAACGCTTATAGGCGCGTGCCAGGAAAAGGAAATGACTGCCACCACCGGATGTACACAATACATAGTTAGAGACTAAAAAACGAAACTGAGCAATAAACTACCCAAACGTTATATAAGTGGGGACTGGAAATAGAAGGGAACAGAATGAGTCGAATATAAATAAATAAATAAAAAATAAATAAATAAATAAAAAAATCTAGACATATTAAAAACAGTGTATTATACAGGGTGTCCATAAAGTCTCTTTACAATTTAAACAAATTAAGATTAAAAAGTCAAATGAACAAAGAGGAAAGGGTATGTGGAAACATTTTTACAAAATGGGAAGTAATAGTGAAGTTTTTTTGCCTCAGTTTAATAGATTTTGAGTTATGGGCACATTAGTTGCACGTTAGCTATCATCAAGACGGTTCTCGATTTCTTGCCATGTTCGCTGTAGCATAGCTCGCATCTAATGGTAGCAAATGGTATCAGTGACTCTTTTACATTCACCGTTTGGACTATCTCAGTGGAGTTCCCTAGACATGGGGATGTTTGATCTCCAGATTCTCACGTTTTATGTGTGTTCAGTTTTTTTTAAACATGAAAGGTTGCCTCATCACTAAAAAAACTCGGGTGAGGAACGTTTCATCCTCAGCTGTTCGTTCCAGCATTGTTAACTGCAAACTCAGTTTTGTCTTGGTTTATCAATTGGCTCGAGTAACTGTAAGAGTTGCACTTTGTAAGCGTACAATCGCAAGTTCTTGTGTAGGACTTTGTGCACTGTTAATGAGTACGTGGTAGCCTGAATCAACTCCTGTGAGAGGAGCAGTTACGGATGGATTCTTTATAGGGAGTTTTAATAAGAGTCTTGTAGGCCATGAATCATGATATCATTGATAGTTTTCCTCAGTTATTATGTTCTTTATATCTTGTCCACTTGTTTATCCAACACTGTCCCTGTCTCCATAAATTTTGTTGTGCCATAAACGAATATGACGGATCTCGTTTCCATACATCCATGACTCTTGTGTCTGTAGTTTCGTAAACGACTGCCTATCCGACTTTTTGTTTCAATAACACCGTTGTAGAAATCTTTGAGGAGTAGCCATTTTTTAGGGGTTCATTTAACAGTAACTCTTTCATCAACAGGGTACCTGAAATACGATAAAGGTATGTGATTAAAAACTTTGATAACCACTGAGTACATAGAACAAATCTGATTAAGATATCTCATCAATTGCATTTGTAATAAATTTGTTAAATTGTAAAGAGACTTTATGGACACCCTGTATATTCATGCGTATAATTAGAGGGCGGCAGAAAATAGAAAAATGGGATAAGAGTGGAAAGAGTCAAAGTAGAACAGGAGAGGAAAGGGTGACCTCAGACAAAGGTGTGTAGAGTGTTGAGCCCAGCTGGTTTTAGACACCCCATGCGGTGGATAAGACGGTTCTCAAGCTGTTCTCGGCTAGCAGCGTCAGAGGAGCAGGATCTGATCGCCGTGACCTGGATGTCGGTGGGACCCTGGTGGTCAGGGCCTTTAAAGTGTATGGCAACTGGTGTGGATTTGTGCTGAGAGATGTCATTCAAGTGCTGGCTGAACCTGTCCCCAAGTCGTTTGCCTGTTTGGCCAATATAAGTTTTGCAGCAACGTTTACATATGATCGTATAAATGACGTTGCGCGACTCACATGTGAAGCTACTAGTGATGGTGTACGTAGGAAAATCACAGTAGACTGCAGGAGCTCAATATACATAAGTCCGCTGACATTCAAACACAAGCCGCATCTCTCTAGCAGACGCTCACCCACTTCTGCTTCACAATTTCGCGTCTGCTTCTTCACCATATCGGTATGACGTCACTTCCTTTACTAGTAAGTAAGTCCGTATAAAATTATCAGAAAAGGAGCCCTGACGAGCTAACTATAATACCTACATAATCGTTATGAATTTTAATCATAGCAGATGTACTTGTTTTATTATTATTATTATTTTAATTCTAGCTTTCTTTCTCTTCTGTTTTGATTCTTTTGTCCCTGACCAAGGTCCTGTGGCCGTCATGTAGGCAGTTATTTTCATTTCACCTTGTCCTAGGAAGATGCATTGCCTATTTTCATTCAACAACAGTAAAGAGTAACATTAGAATATTTTGATGTGAAGAAGATAGTTTTCCAAATAGATATTTGAAGATTATCATCAACATAAAATAGACGTCTAAAGACAATTAGCTGTTTGTTTGTTAGAGATGTGAGATTTCGTTTAAAATTAATAATTGAGTTAAATTTCATTAATTGTTTTTACATTATGCTACAATGATAGGAAACTCTTTACAGAGCGATACAACAGGAAGCAATCTGATCATCAGAAGAAGTCCCCCGTCCGACAAGTGTTTCGGCCCGATTACTCCTTTACACTCTAAGGGGGACGGGCCCACTTGTATCATGACTCCCAAGCGTCTCAGCCTTCTGTTGTCTTGTATCGAAAATGAACCCATTTCACTTATGGAAGCAACTTTTAAATCCACAACTCCGCCAGCCGTGGAGGCAATTGTGAAAGTAACACAGAGAAGACAAATTATTCCGTTCGTTCCGTCGCACATCACAACTAAGGACACACACTGAGACACCAGCGCGAAGCCGACGAGTCTAGCCACTGCGCGCAAGCCACTGAAATTCTGTTCCTGACATTCTGTTCCTGATACCCCTTATGGTATAAACCGCCTGTTGCCCCTGAGTCACAGCCCTTTCACTAGTACACCAGAAAACTCAGCGTATTGTGGACTTAGAAAAATTTTGGTGTTTTTTGTACCGCAGCGTTTATTGTCACGATTTCCATTGCCCATTGCGGTTGTTCCACAGCCAGCCCGATGCCTTTTCGGCAGTTTCACTAAGCCTCTTCAGTGCCCTTGTTCTCGACTGTCCTCTCAGCCCCAACAGTTTCAACAAATCATACAATGATGCAGCCACAAGCCCTCTTGCGCCAACTTCAACAGCCATGACCCTTGCAGTGAACCCATCGTGTCTGATCCGCGGTCAGATCGCTATACTTGGCCGCTTTGAATGAATGTTGCTCGTCTAATCTGGATTCAAATGGCACGGTCAGTTCAATCAGTATGACCTGAAGCGTTGCTGAAGAATGAAGCACTATATCCGGCCGTCTCCGCGATTTTCTTATACTCTCTGGATATGCCCCTCGTCCAGGTAGGTCTACCGCCATCTCCCAGTCGTTTGCACAGTCAAGAAGAGATGGTAAACTGCTACCAGGCTTACTCGGTTTGGGGTGTGCTGACTTTCCTGCCCTCAGAAAGTATGTATTTGCGGTGCTCGGCCTGGGTTTGCTATTCGCCTTCATCCTTGCCAGATATATTGTCGCAGCAAGCTCATTTAGCACTTTGTTATGGCGCCAAGTGTATCGCCCTTGCCCTAATGACACCTTACACGCTGAGAGCACGTGTTCAAGTGTCTGCCTCCCCTGGCACAGGGGGCACTGCTCATCATCCGACTTTCCCCATTTCACAAGGTTGGTGGCCGACGGCAGCAGGTCATACATTGATCTAACAACGAAGCTGAGCCTAAGAGGTGCCATATTCCATATATCATTCCATGTCAAGGACCTCTGCAGGGCTCCTTCCCATGTAGTCCATTGGCCTTGTTGGACCTGCTGCACTGCTTTTTGCAACCTCTTATCATTCTCAGCTCCTCGTATCTCCTGAACTACCATGTCTCTGCGCTCCCTGCTTGATGCCTTGGACCACCAGCGGATGTCTCCATGACCAAATCCCCGTCTATTCGTTTGTGTGTATCCGATTACCTCTCTCAGTTTGAGTGACTCTTGGGCAGCATCAACAGCTTCTTCCACTCTCCACTTCCTTCCCGTTTTCAGTGTGGGCTGAATGGACTTAACCACGTCATCAGCTGACTCGCGTAGCATCATTGCAAGCCTTGCCTTTCCAACTTTGTACTCTTCAACAACTGACTTGAAGGGAAGCAGATGTTTTTGACTTTTTGCAGTACAGTGCTACATCTGACAGACCTGGTGGTACCCCTAGCCATTGTCGTGAGAAATTCTAATCCACATATATAAATTAAAAAGTAAATGTAAAGCCTAACAAATAACTTCAATAAAAGGAAAGAAGAATGGTAAAGAACAGTGCTGTCACAATGACTGTACTCGAAATCCCCCTTGTTTTCTACTTCGTCTGCAAATTGTAACGTTTCACGTTGATAGTAAAAGCCTACTGCAGCATACACGCTTTCTACGAGAAAACATGTACTGCATTTCTAAGAAAAACCTTGAGATACGCAAGCTGACCTATATTTAATATTCCATTCATGTCATTTTATACACTAAGTTACCATAAACGAAAGACAGATGGAATTAGGATAGAGAGAAGGGAGGGCTGAAAGCCGGAACGCATGCAACACTAAACACGCGTCTCGCTATACAATTAATGACATCACGCGTGTAAGGCCACAAGCACTAACTTTTTTCAGATAGACAGTGAAAAAAAAAACACTACCCATACGAGAGTTAGGTTTTAAAACTTACAAAATGCTTATTGGGAAATATGACATTATACTGTTTTATGTCTGAAAACATGACAGTACCCAGACACCACATCGATCGAAGTGAACGGGAGGTAGAAGAAAATGCACATTTTGAACGCAGCCACCTAGCTCCCTTAAATTTGTATATTTGGGTTCCTTAGGACTTGCTGACAAATAATATGTTAAGTGTTACGCAAATAGTCTAGGAATTAACAAATTATAGCCAAAAGAAATAGTGAGGGTGTCAGACAACCCCAAAATCAGAATCGCTCAGTGGCAGATTTTGACACCACCATTGTACGGGAAATAGGTCCCCATGTTAAATCCTATTTGATTGGAGCGCAATAAATGTAAGGCTAAACACGATTAGTCGGGCTACAAATACTATCTTTTGTTGTTAGGGGAGACGGAAGGAAGGGTACTTTTTTCAAACGCTTGTGTAAACATGGCTCGATTGGTTAGACCCGCCAATATAGTCAATTAGGAGCGTCAGGTCAGCACCACATTTTCAAATAAACTTTCTAAAGCAACAGTGCGTTGAGAATCAGCTTATATTTTTCTAAATAAAAGCCCGAGACAGTGGCAGGTCGGATTTTGTGCCTATTCATTGCCAGTCAACGTAATTCTGTATTATTTCCATGAATTGTGGTAAGCTTGAAATATTTGATATCTTTTTAATGAAAATTGAATGTAAATTGATAATTTATGTCTGTATATGTGTGTGTGGTTCAGTAGCGAACATGAGGCAAAGCCTGTATAGTGCTCCACCCTGAACAGAAGGTGTCGGAGGAAAGTAAAACTACATGGAATTGCCAAACAGTACACTGACACCTATCTTATTGACTAGAAGGAAATATTGCTGGAATTGCAGAGGCGTAGTAACCATTAGGGAAGAGTATACTGATGTCAATTGTTTCAGATGAAGATAGCAGTTGGCCTACCGCTCTGAACTCAGTGTTTGTTTTGTATTGTGTTCAGTCTGGAAATAGATTATAAATTAGTTATGAAGTAGGAGGTACAACCTTCTTGTTTCAGGGACTGTGGTCCTAAAGTTATTGAGCAGCACTTGGTCTGAACTTTGCTGAATCTGGATGCTGACAGCATACTCCTGGGTCCAGATAGCGACTAGTGAGGTGTCTCCAGAACACAGGGGAGCAATCGAGCAGAGGAGTCTTTTCCTGCCACCATCACGAAAGTTAAGCCTCTGTGGCCAGTGGAGCTCAACATTATGTGTCCCCTCAAAAATTGACATTTTAGTAAAAAGGAGGGACAATACCTTGTTTAAATTGACAGGAACTGTGAACTTTTCCCCCATACTATTTCCCAGATAAACAAACACTTGAAGTCATGATGACAAATAACAACATAGCTTGAAAAACAAAACCAGTATTACCTCATAGTACTACTACACAACTGACACACATAGGATAAGATTAATAAAATATGTCACTACAAGGTTCATATCTATAAATTATGTATATATAAATTGTGATTACAATTGATTGTGATTCCTGGTTCACTTTGTAGTTGAATCAGGATATATATTAATGAAAGTAATTAATACATAAATATTTAAAACTTTACCAGTGACTCCTTTAAGATAGTCTTATAGAATGTTAAATGTGTGTGAGTGTCACAGTGTTGTCAAGTGTGGTGGAATAAATTAAATTGTTTATCTGTCTGTTGTTGTTGTGACTTACACTGCATCATTTACATAACCCTAGACATTTAACGTAGTCATCACAATATTCCAGAATAATTCTGACTGAGGTATTAATGTGGTAGCAAGTAAGGTTATCTGTAAAACACTACACCTATTAGATACAGATACCTTCACAGCTGACCTCAGTCAGTACACTAAGTCCCCTATAAATATTTATATCATCCCACTTTACCACAGCCATTTTCTCATGAACTTGTTGACCTTCTGCTCTATAGCTTCCACTGTACTTGTGCTTATTTCATATATAAGCAGTGGCCACAGCAACTTCGGTATCAACATGAACTGGAGGCACCACAGTTTGAACTTTCCCAGGAGTCTGCTTTGGTCTATGATCTGTAGTCCTCTGTCTGCCATTTCTATTGTCTGTTGCCATTTCTAAATAAATTACTTACACGTCTCAGATTGCTGGAATTTGGCATCAGCTTAAGACTACAGGGCTGGACGTATGAGAGGATGGATCAGGCTTATGTACAGCCAACGTACCGTAGGCCCCTGTCATAACACTGGCAAGATACTTTCGAATTGCAACGTAAACTAGTGTCTTATGATAAATAAATAGTGATTTACACAACAGAAAGTTTGCTATAACTTTGTGGTTAATGGCCCGATCAGGATATTTCTTTTTGGGGATTTGAAAAGCAACTACAAATACATGTCATTATGGCAGTATGAAATCATTATCTTTGGTATTAGACGAGGAAATTAGGGTTTTGTTGATAAATTCGCACAACAGCATTGAAATCCCACAAAAGTTGTAAAGAGAAAAAGTGACCGCAGACGCCGACCTATGAGAAAACCATGGTTAGATCTGAGATTAGGTATATAAGCCCGGCTCAGACACGGTTCCTTACTTTAAAAAATCACTTTAAGATCTGACAGAGCTGAGAAGATATCTAGAGGGCTGACTCATATAGTTAGAAGTCTTAATCCACAACACAGCAAGATATCTGAGAAGAAACCACAACTGACCGCTATTGTGAACGATTGTAGATCGAAGCTTCGGACAGTCGAGGTACCACTATTCTGAGAGTACGTCTGTATAGATCGTTAAGCGTACAAAATATCTTAGTGAATTAATGAACATTTATAATTGCTGAATATTTAAAATTAGTGTTATGCTTAACATAAATCCTCTTGTTTATATCTTGCCTTGTGTCCGAAGGAAAATGGTTTCCATCACTATATAACCTCAGTCATGGACAGCATTGGCTCAGCTAGACGTCCTTGTTAGGACTGACCAACGCTAGCAATAAAAGCTTGCAATCGCTTTTAGGGCTGTGCTTTTGGGCGCTGTGCACAAAGAGTTCGTCTTCTCTATTTCTTTCTTGTCTCTTTTTTTTTCTCGGTACATTTGTCGTTGTATTGTAAGGGAAACAATTTCGATAACTTTGGCATAACGCTAAGCCAACGGGGAATAATCATGAATGAGTTTGGAAAATGTCTTTAATTGATGTTACATTTTTTAAAAAATGTATTGTATTATTGTATGACGTAGCCCCTTTTGACTGACTTAACCACAACCTCAAGACAGTGTTGTCAAAATGAGGAGTCTGATCACAATAGTGGCCAGTGAGCATCAGAGGGGCGTCTTGGTTATAAACCACAAATGCCATAATCTGGTCATAATAATTTGCAGGTTCAACTAGTAGTTAAAACCGTGACACAGTTCTTTGGAAATTGTGAACTTTTAGCCAGTGGACCAACACTGTTTCTGACATTAGCATAGCGTCTTCAGTGTCCTGATGTTTTAACGATAAAGGGGAGTGAGCTACTACAAAGTATCGAGCAAGTTCAGTAAAACTTAACGTGAAAACACAAACCAAGACACCCAAGTAAATAACGTAATGAAACTGTCCAAACAATGACACTTTATTATTTTTTTTAAAGTGTGTAAAATTTGTTGATATTGATATTGCAAGGTGATTTTTTTTTTTTTACTATACATCATTAATCAATAAAGTGTATTGATTTGTTTATAACCGCAGTTATTGAATTATTTAAATTTCCAGTTATAATTGTGTTGTGTGGTCAAAGAAATATTCATAATTTAAAATTGGTAAAGGATAAATATGAGCTGCACTCACATATTTATTTCACACCCCTGGAGCATAGGTTGTCGAGCGAGAAGGTGACTTATTACACAGCTTTCTTCTACAGCTACCATCTAGAACTGTACAGTTAACTACCTGACTTGTCCTGTACCATCCCTACTACTAGTACTAGTTCACCAGCTCTCTTCTCCAGTACTGGGAACCACTTTCTAAATTTTCTATCCAACATACATCTGGCCACAGCCCCCAATAAACATTCATACCCTTCGACAGTTGCTAAGGGAGACCGAGTACATATGGATTTGGTCGGGGAGCACAGTGATGTCGATTCTGAACCACAATAACATTAAATAAACTATTTCTCTGTGCGGGCACAGGTGGTGATAATTTCACAGGTCAAAGGAGCAACAGCGTGTTATTAGTTTACAGTGGCGGGAAAATAAAGAGCAGGTCCAGACCTAAAGATCTTTATCTCGGGCGTTGGTGTAGCTGGCGAGTCCTCTTTAGGGCTTTATGCTAGCAGATAGATAATGTTGGTCCTTTTCAGGATTTAGTAAGAATGAACGCTGATCGCGTTAGCAGTCAACAGAGTTGACTTTTTTTGGGATGGTAAATGCGCTCTGATATAACCAAATAGGTTGAAAGGCACGCACCTTGCCAGAAGAAGGCAAAAACCGAACCCAAAAAAAAAAAAAACTTTTTTATTTGGACACGCGTCCTATGATAACACGACGGACCCCGTGTCTAGGTTGAACGTAACGTACCTCGCCAAAAACTAGGTGATAATTTTAATTTAAAAAAGCAAACTCTTTTATTCCTGTGCTGCGGGAACCAAATGATTTCCAAGGACAACCTACAGGTTTAGTTCATCTGCTGATCAGAGCACAGCAACGACAGCTCATCGTTTTGATTCATTCATTTTTTCAGTACCCTTCAGCTGCTAAAGGAGCATAGGCCTTCAACAAACGAATGCCAAATCTTCCTGTCACGTGTACCATCAGCTCAAGGTCGTTGTCTTTCTCATCATTTTCATGCCTGTCTCCAGTTTTCGTCTCCATGTGTTTATCAGTCTGTTGTGCTTCTTGTACCCTGGGCGTTCCAGAACAAGGACTGTGTGGTAATTCCATGAACAGATGTCTTTATGTGTGTCCTAGTTGTCTTTATTGTGTGTCCTAGTTGTCTTTATTGTGTGTCCTAGTTGTCTTTATTGTGTTATAATTGTGATTTAACGTTTCTACTAGATGGGGTAGCCGTTGCCATGCTCACCCGTCCTTAATAGCTTGTTACGGCATGCATGGTAAGTTACAGCGTTATAGGCCTGGTAAAACACTGGTGATTTATGTGTCTTTTTGACTGATGCGTCGAATGAACAATTCGAGGCTCTACACTTCTGATTACCGAGTGACCGGAACAAGTCAACTATAGACTACTTCACATCAAAATCTTCATCACTCGTCACTTCAGAGACCGGATGGAATCAATCCACAATGCCCACGTCTTTACGCTACTGCATCACCACCACCACTACCTTTCTGCCCCCTCTTTTTGTGTATGTGTGCTTTGTTTACTTGAGTGACGAGCAGATCAACAAAAGCCTACTTCGTTAGTTAATGCAATGATCAAAATAGTTACCGGAAGACCAGAGATGATTCTGAAAAAAAAAAGTTGAGGATTACATCTGAGAGGCCCACAATACCATCAATAATTTAGTGTTTGTAATTTTCTCAGATTGTTTCATCGCACGCCTTGGAGCATCATTCATGAAGTCCGCTGATTACTTTTGGATATGCGCGCCGGTGAATTGGAAGAATAGAGAGACGTTGAAAATTGGGTTTGTTTTATGGATATGCATGCGACGAAAATGGAAGATCGAGTTAAATACGGAATCCAGGAAGTAAAAGGATAGCAACTTTGTGCTTGTTATTGTTGTATCGAGAGGCAGTGGGCGGGATTTGATTAGTTGTGTACTAATGATATTTGAGCGGGGGGGGGGGGGGAGTAACAGGGAGAGAGAAAAAGAGAGATTGCATTCCCTCTTCCTCGAACCTGATTTTAACAAAACAGCAGATATTGATCTCATGTTTGGTCCGCAACACGTTTCCGCTGATGTCATATGAAAAGAGAATTTAATAGATTCATTTATATTTGCTGGCGGGAGTTTGATATACATATGCATAGAATTTGGAACTTAAGGAAGTAAAAGAGACTTTTCTTTCGCATGTTTTGTCTGCTCCTCGTGGCTTTTGACATTTGAACATAATTGTGTCTTGTCTTACTGCGGCTTCTGATAACGATTGGCTGCATACATGGAGGCTGTGTAATTTTATTGCTAGGTTCGTGCATCGAGAATTGCTTAAACATGGATAATTGGACGTGAGAGATGGAGAGAAGGCTAATAAGGGATAGATGAGTGGGTCCAGGACAGGGCATCGACATTGTCGTGAAACGAAGTGTAACCCACTACTTTGTTAATCACTATGTCGAGATACAGATTTGCTTCAACCAATCAACTTGCACCGTTCAATAGTCTCTGAGACAGAATAAATTATACTGTTCACGCAGTTCACGCAAGATGGCGGCTAAAAACTGAATAAAATTAGGCTGTATGAGCAAAAGACGAAACCGGAGGAAACCAATCATTTTGCTCCGCCAGGAACCAACCGAAAGCCTTTCTTAAGCAGTTACCTGCCTATATAATAGGGCGGAATTTTATGCTAAACACGCAACCCCGAACTTGACGCCAGAGATACTGACTGAAGAGGAAGAAGCTGTCACCTTGATTTGTTGCTTACCTGAGGGCATCGACCTGCAACCTACTTCACTAGTCGAGTCAAACTGGCCGTTTTTTAAATCTTGGAGGGTAATTATAAATTTACGATAACCTTTAGGAAAATAGGCCTTCAGCAGGCATATAATGTTGGTATTTGTTGTGTGTCATTATACTACCTACACCTGTATATATTTAATATATTTTGGGTTCCCTATGAATGTATATGATTGAATAGACGAAGACTAATAGGACTCATAACTCAATCTATTGTCTCCTATATTCAGTCTATTGTCTCTGATATTCCAAACTGCAAATATAACCATAACAGTCCTTGTTAGGACTCAATCTATTGTCTCAGATAAGACCAACTGCAATATAACCAAAACAGTCCTTGTCAGGACTCAATCTATTGTCGCATCTAACTCCAATCTATTGTCTCCTATAACTCCCACCTGATATATCACCAAACAGTCCTCGTCTCATATACTCCTATCATAGTACATAACAATATTGTTAGGATATATGTTACCAGCTAGTATAGCACTTGACAGAGAGGACGTGGTATAGTATAGGGGGAAGGACATTGTTGTATCACACCTAGGTGTACATATTATTGGATTTATTCATGTATTGATTTATATTATGGGATGTATTCATGTATTAAATGTATTCATGTATTGAATATATATTATTGAATGTATCCATGTATTAGTTTATCAGAAAGAATGCTTTGCAAGTAGACACATGTCTTGTCTCGCTATTGCTAAATCATACTGAGCCATGTTGTCATTCATCCTACATGCATACATCTGAGACACGCTCATTTCACTCACACTAGAAATAGGTGGGCTTGAGGACAGAAATTAGCCCCTATTTTTGCTTTGTTACAGGTTTATTTGTGTCCTAAAAACCTGAGGTCGTATGTTCGAGTCAATCCCGCTGCCTGGAACTTCGCAGGAGCATAGAGATTGTACAGAAGCTACATTTTAGTCCCCCTCAGTCTTGGGTGGGCTAAAGTAACGAGCCTCAGCAGGAGTGGTGTGAACCAAACTAAGGAGAACAGAACGTTTTAAGAGATGAGTACTCAGTTGTACCATTTCTGTCAGTATTGTGAGCATAGAAACTGTCAGTGATGAGAAAGTGACTTAACATAGCAAGAGACAAAATTAATAGCATAGCTGAGAAGTGTTATATCCTTAATTAACAGCACAGCTGATATAATTTTTGTTCCTATATAAATATTTGTAAAATATATGTAAACTTACAAATTCATTACGTTCCATTTTTTTCAACATTCACCCTTCAGCACAATAGTAGATAGTGTATATACTAAATAAAATATAAGGAAATTGTATTTTGAACGACTTGTCAATTTTATCAGTGTTAAGTAAAAAATCTGTTTCCTTGTTTTGTTTAATATCACAGTTAGTTACACAGCGGAGGTGGCACTTTATGTCGGTCTCCTCTCTACTATTGTTTCGAGATCAGATCATTCACAGCCGTAACTAATTTGTGATACCAGTAGTCCTCTCAGACACTGGGACTTCACCATTTTCGGCAGAAATTCTATTTCTGTAATTTTCAGTACTATACTGATCCTACAGCCAAAAAAAAAACCTCTCGCCACACTGGGGGCTCGTTCCTGGGATATTTCTGTATATCTTGAGCCATACTTAGTCTATTCATCTATCTACACTCTAACTTGTGCCAACCATAGGTAACATAAGAAAATAATTTTTTTTGTTGAGAAAATCATTATAGGATTTTTACAAAATTATTTTCTTAGGAGGAGTACCATTTAGTTCTCAGTAAATAGTTGATGCTCACAAAGTTGCACGGAAATTTTTTGTTCATTTAAATTAATTAAGTTTAATTACAATAATTGGGTTATAGTAAATATACATACCCTATCTAAGTAACGCCATGGCTGATCTAGTGAAGTTCAGGACTGCGATCATGCAGATGGGTAAGGAATTAAATATGACAGGTGATGCTCTTACTCAGTATGTCAGAACAGAAGTGGACAAACACATGGATAGGGAAGAAAGAAAGTTGCTATTAGAGGCTGAAGAAAGGCGGTTGCAAGCAGAAGCCAAAAGACTGGAAGCTGAGAGAGAAGACAAAAGGCTGGAAGCTGAAAGAGAAGCCAAAAGACTGGAAGCTGAGAGAGAAGACAAAAGACTGGAAGCTGAGAGAGAAACCAAAAGATTAGAAATTGAGGCCAAGAAATGGGAGGCTGAAGCTGAGGAAAGGAAATTACAAGCAGAGAGAGACCATCAGTTGAGATTAAAAGAGCTTGAAATTCAGGCAAATACTGGCAATAATGGGGGTAGCTCACCTCACTCTGAGAGTAGCTCCAGCCAGAGCACCTCAAGTGGGGCCATGAATTTTCATCTGGACCCATTTGTTGAGAAAGAAGACGCCATCGAGTCGTACCTGGATAGATACGAAAGACTAGCCACTACCTATGGCTTAGTGAAAGAAAAATGGAGTCTTAAACTATCTCAGGGATTGAGAGGTGTGGCCTACGATGTGTATTTGAAGCTCTCAAGAGATGACCCGGAAGATTATGAAATCCTGAAGCAGGCACTGCTTGTGAGATATAAAAGGAACTCAGAATCATATAGAAAGAAATTCCGAACCGCTAAACTTCTTCCAGGAGAAAACTATCACCAATTCTCTGCTAGATTGGAAACCTATTTGGAAAAATGGAGTAGTTTAGGAAAGTGTCAGGACCTGAAAGAAATGATAATGATGGAGCAAGTGAAAGAGTCCATGCCTCAAGAAATGAGGAAGTTTATCATGGAACAAGGAGCAGAGAGATTGGGAGATATTGTAACTGTTGCTGAGAGATATCAAGCAGCTCAGGCAGAAGTATTAGGAAATAAGAAGAAGCAGAGTGAAAACTTCCAATCATCACAAAACTATACCAAATATGAACAAAATGACCATACCACAAGGAACAAACAAAGATTTGACCAAAAGGACAAAAACCCTCTAAGATCGGATAAGACACCTTACCGGAAGGAAGGAAAGTGGTGTAAAACTTGTCTAATGAGTAACCACAATACTGCGGACTGCAGAAGGAAGAACCCTCCTTATTACGCTGCGTGTCTCACAACAGGGAACAAGGGAAGGAAGGAACTGGCAGTTAGTCAGAATGACCTCCATCATCCCCCTGTCTGTGAGGAAGTGACATGTAATGGCACTAAAATTCAGTGCTTATATGATTCAGGTTTGGAATTCGACTCAGTCGTGAGTGCAACCCTAGTGCACCCTGATCAACTTACCACAGAAACAGTGGACATACAAGGGGCAATGCAGGGAACCAGCACCATGACACTTCCCATAGCAAGGATCAACGTGAGAACTCGCTATGTGGAAGGAGTGATAAGAGCAGCAGTAAGTGATGATCCTATATACCCGCTGGTAATAGGATGTAAATATGTCTTTTTGGGTGACCCAATAAAACCTGTTGTCATGGCAGCACACCATACCAGGTCGAGCACCAAAAAGGAGGAGGGAGATCCAATAAACATTCATCGTACAAAGATGAAAAAGGCTCAAACAGCAGACAGCACATTGAAGCCTTGTTTTGGCAAATTGCCAAAGGCCCATAACCCTCCAGAGAAAGCAGACTACTATATGGAAAATGGCCTACTCTACAGACAAGCTGGAAAAGGACCTAAAGGGCATGGACAGCTGGTAGTGCCAAAATTCTATAAGGAGGAAATTATGGAGCAAGAGCATGCTACATCAGGCAGTGGCCACAGAGGAAAAGGGGCCACTGGTCAACATATAGCATTGCGATATTACTGGCCAGGAATAATTGAAGACATAAGTCGGTATATGAAATCCTGTTCAGAATGTAACCAGGTAACCTCATTCAGAAGCGTAGACCAGTTACAGGACCTAGGGAAGCATTGTTGCGGACGTAGGCCCACAAAGAAAATACACAAGAGAAAACAACAGGTAGATGCAGTGATAACGAGAAATCAAAATCACAAATCTACTGTTACACCAGTAAACATGGCAACTCTCCGTATTGTACAGAGAGGGGACGAGAGACATCCCACCCCGATTAGATATTTGTCGGAACACCATGGCCTGGATCATTTGAAAAATTTGGGTAGTCAGCAACCAGTATTAAAAAAGCTGCAGAAACAAACCCGAACCAAAGGAGGTAGGAACCAGGGCTGTACCAAACAGTTGATGGAGACAGGCCCCACTTCGGTATACTGCCCCTTACAATAGAAATAGGTGTGGGTCCGGCAACGTTGTTGTATTGCTGTCCCCATACACAGTCCACTGGAAGCATTGCTGCGGACATGGACTGAACAATAGCAAGCCCAAGCACTCAAGGATGAGATTGACTATCTCTTAAAAGAGAAAATTATTTCAAAGTCTGAATCTCCCTATAGCTCAAGTGTGGTGCTATTGAGAAAACCGAGTGGTGAACACAGGTTATGTATTGACTACCGGAAGCTTAATGCGATCACAGAATCTCAGGTGGACCCATTACCTGACACCAACCAGCTGTTCTCTACACTGAGTAAGGCTAGGTATTTATCGAAGGTAGATCTAAGCAAGGGATACTACCAAATACCAGTGAAACCAGAAGTTAGGAAAATGCTGGCATTTAGTACATCGGACGGACACTACGAGTTTAATGTACTACCCTTTGGGCTGAAAAATGCTCCCAGTATCTTTTCAAGAATGATGAGGAAATTATTGGAACCTCTACAAAATCCCCATATCACTAACTTTATGGATGACATTCTTGTTGCTACAAACACATTTGAAGAGCATATAGTAGCGCTCTCCATGTTGTTTGACAGACTGAGAGCCACTGGATTGACTGCACGTCCAACCAAGTGCTATATCGGTTGTAAGGAGTTGGAATTCTTAGGTCACACTATTTCTACAGGTCATATGTCTCCTGACCCAAAGAATATAGAGAAGTTAAAGAAGGCACCCAGACCTCAAACGAAGAAAGATGTGAGATCATTCGTGTCTTTATGTGGGTTCTATCAGAAGTACATACCCCACTTTAACTCTCTGTGTGCACCATTAACCAACTTAACGAAGAAAGGACAGCCTGACAAAATCCAATGGAATGCTGATTGTGAAAAAGCTTACACAGAGCTAAAAGCAAAACTCACCAGCAAACCAATCCTTACACTACCCGATATCACACAGGAATTTGTATTAAGGACGGACGCTAGCAGTATAGGTATTGGTGCAACTCTCTTGCAGAAATCAAAAGCCCAGCCGGAGGAACTTTTACCAGTCGCCTACGCCAGTAGGAAGCTGAATGCAGCTGAGTTGAACTACTCGACCATAGAGAAGGAATGTTTAGCTCTAATTTGGTCCATCAACAAATTTTCACCTTATCTGTATGGGACACACTTCATTGTCCAAAGCGATCACCAACCTTTAACATTCTTGGCTGCATCTAAAAAGCTAAATTCGAGATTGTTAAGGTGGAGTCTGCTTCTGGCGCCTTATTCCTTTACCGTGAATTACATTCCGGGAAGAGACAATGTAGGAGCTGATTTTTTTAAGTCGACACCCTAGTACTCTGGAAGGACAGACGCAAAAGGATTAACCACAGCAGGGGTTTACACGTCAGCTATGACAAGTCACAGCTAGGAAAGGAGGGGGCTATGTCGTGAAACGAAGTGTAACCCACTACTTTGTTAATCACTATGTCGAGATACAGATTTGCTTCAACCAATCAACTTGCACCGTTCACCAGTCTCTGAGACAGAATAAATTATACTGTTCACGCAGTTCACGCAAGATGGCGGCTAAAAACTGAATAAAATTAGGCTGTATGAGCAAAAGACGAAACCGGAGGAAACCAATCATTTTGCTCCGCCAGGAACCAACCGAAAGCCTTTCTTAAGCAGTTACCTGCCTATATAATAGGGCGGAATTTTATGCTAAACACGCAATCCCGAACTTGACGCCAGAGATACTGACTGAAGAGGAAGAAGCTGTCACCTTGATTTGTTGCTTACCTGAGGGCATCGACCTGCAACCTACTTCACTAGTCGAGTCAAACTGGCCGTTTTTTAAATCTTGGAGGGTAATTATAAATTTACGATAACCTTTAGGAAAATAGGCCTTCAGCAGGCATATAATGTTGGTATTTGTTGTGTGTCATTATACTACCTACACCTGTATATATTTAATATATTTTGGGTTCCCTATGAATGTATATGATTGAATAGACGAAGACTAATAGGACTCATAACTCAATCTATTGTCTCCTATATTCAGTCTATTGTCTCTGATATTCCAAACTGCAAATATAACCATAACAGTCCTTGTTAGGACTCAATCTATTGTCTCAGATAAGACCAACTGCAATATAACCAAAACAGTCCTTGTCAGGACTCAATCTATTGTCGCATCTAACTCCAATCTATTGTCTCCTATAACTCCCACCTGATATATCACCAAACAGTCCTCGTCTCATATACTCCTATCATAGTACATAACAATATTGTTAGGATATATGTTACCAGCTAGTATAGCACTTGACAGAGAGGACGTGGTATAGTATAGGGGGAAGGACATTGTTGTATCACACCTAGGTGTACATATTATTGGATTTATTCATGTATTGATTTATATTATGGGATGTATTCATGTATTAAATGTATTCATGTATTGAATATATATTATTGAATGTATCCATGTATTAGTTTATCAGAAAGAATGCTTTGCAAGTAGACATATGTCTTGTCTCGCTATTGCTAAATCATACTGAGCCATGTTGTCATTCATCCTACATGCATACATCTGAGACACGCTCATTTCACTCACACTAGAAATAGGTGGGCTTGAGGACAGAAATTAGCCCCTATTTTTGCTTTGTTACAGGTTTATTTGTGTCCTAAAAACCTGAGGTCGTATGTTCGAGTCAATCCCGCTGCCTGGAACTTCGCAGGAGCATAGAGATTGTACAGAAGCTACATTTTAGTCCCCCTCAGTCTTGGGTGGGCTAAAGTAACGAGCCTCAGCAGGAGTGGTGTGAACCAAACTAAGGAGAACAGAACGTTTTAAGAGATGAGTACTCAGTCGTACCATTTCTGTCAGCATTGTGAGCATAGAAACTGTCAGTGATGAGAAAGTGACTTAACATAGCAAGAGACAAAATTAATAGCATAGCTGAGAAGTGTTATATCCTTAATTAACAGCACAGCTGATATAATTTTTGTTCCTATAATTGGAAAACTTGTTGTCTATATAAATATAAATATTTGTAAAATATATGTAAACTTACAAATTCATTACGTTCCATTTTTTTCAACATTCACCCTTCAGCACAAGAGTAGATAGTGTATATACTAAATAAAATATAAGGAAATTGTATTTTGAACGACTTGTCAATTTTATCAGTGTTAAGTAAAAAATCTGTTTCCTTGTTTTGTTTAATATCACAGTTAGTTACACAGCGGAGGTGGCACTTTATGTCGGTCTCCTCTCTACTATTGTTTCGAGATCAGATCATTCACAGCCGTAACTAATTTGTGATACCAGTAGTCCTCTCAGACACTGGGACTTCACCATTTTCGGCAGAAATTCTATTTCTGTAATTTTCAGTACTATACTGATCCTACAGCCAAAAAAAACCTCTCGCCACAGACATGATGAACGCGGAAGAGTGAGAAAGGATACTCAGTAAAGGTAGTTTCACAGCTGGTACGGACGTAGTAGAGTGAATCGTTAGAGACTTCACGATGATAGGTCACAGCTTGACGAGGTGTGGAGCCGAGGTCGCGCAGTGGTTAGTGCACTGGCTTCCTAGCTCGGTGGTCCATGGTTCGATCCCCAGTTGAGGTGGGATTATTTAGACAGCAAACGGCTCAAGGGTCGACCCAGCCTCATGAATTGGGTACCAGAGCAACTCTGGGAAGGTTAAGGTGGCCGGCGTGATGCAGACCACATCACCCCTTGTGTGACGATGGTCAAGAAAATATGGGCTTAACACCGTATTCCTAATATGCCTCAATGGGCGTGTAACGGGATTCTTTACCTTTTTACGAGGTGTGGTGTTCGGTTCTCTTCCTTGCTGACTTTGTTTTCCCTGACTCAATATCTGTCAGGTACCCATTTACAGCAAGGAAGGATGGAGCGTGACACTACCTGATTTCGAACCCCCATAACTTTGCCTCGAGAAACAAGCTCTCTAACCACTCCGCCACGCGACATTGGTGAGAAAGGATGTACGGTCATAAACAGAGCACACTTCTGTTAACACTGTTTACTGTGTTGCGTATTTGTAGTGTCCCAGCTGTAAATAGGTGCCTGACTCTGCTCTTGAGTTAGAGAGGGAAAAGGCAGCGAGGAAAAAGGCAACGAGGAAGGGAATTGGTCACCCCACCTCTCAGTGCTGGACCTAGTATGGTGAAGTCTCAAACACTTCACTCTCCTACGGCAGTATCTAATATGGGACTACCTATACTTTTATTTCTGTCATGGCATACAGCCCACCTTCTCTCTAAAGACACAAATGTACCGTATATATTTCATTGTTAGCTCGTTAGCTGTGATATAAATGGCATAAGAGATTAACGCCACTCCTGTCTGCTAATGCTGAGCTTTCAGCCTCCGCGTGCTTCGAGAATCACGTGATACTGCTATCTGACACGCGCACACCGTTGTTCTTTCTGACTCGTTTCGTGTGGATAGGTCTTGTAATTAAGGATATCTCTGTTTTTGTGGTCTTGTTTATAGGATTTGCCTAGTGTTACTGCATTGTTTATAAGAGTTGCCTTGTGTTATTGTCTTGTTTCTATGAGTGCCTTGTGTAACTGCCTTGTTTATAAGATTTGCCTTGTGTTACTGCATTGTTTATAAGAGTTGCCGTGTGTTATTGTCTTGTTTCAATGAGTTGCCTTGTGTAACTGCCTTGTTTATAAGATTTGCCTTGTGTTACTGCATTGTTTATAAGAGTTGCCTTGTGTTACTGTGTTGTTTCTATGAGTTGCCTTGTGTAACTGCCTTGTTTATGAGAGTTGCCTTGTGTTACTGCATTGTTTATAAGATCTACCTTGTGTTACTGCCTTGTTTATGAGAGTTGCCTCGTGTTACTGCATTGTTTATAAGAGCTACCTTGTGTTACTGCATTGTTTATGAGAGTTGCCTTGTGTTACTGTCTTGTTTATAAGAGCTGCCTTGTGTTACTGCCTTGTTTGTAAGATTTGCCTTGTGTTACTGCATTGTTTATAAGAGTTGCCTTGTGTTACTGTCTTGTTTATAAGAGTTGCCTTGTGTTACTGCCTTGTTTATAAGATTTTTCTTGTGTTACTGCATTGTTTATAAGATTTGCCTTGTGTTACTGTCTTGTTTATAAGAGTTGCCTTGTGTTACTGCATTGTTTATAAGAGTTGCCTTGTGTTACTGTCTTGTTTATAAGAGTTGCCTTGTGTTACTGCCTAGCTTATAAAGTTTACCCGTTTTTATAGTAGTGTTCTTGAATGCTTCACTCCCCGCCGGAAGGCCCGCCACCTCCTATTGCTTTACAATACACTTGTATTAGAGTGGTTAGAGCGCTGTCTCTCGCGGCAAAGGTGCCGGGTTCAAATCGTGGTACCGAGACGCTCCAGTCTACCCAGGTGTAAATGGGTACCTGACTCTGAGTTAGGGAAGGAAAAGGCAGCGAGGAGGGGAACTGGTCAGCCCCACCTCTTGATGCTGGACCTACTATGGTGAAGTCTCTAACACTTCACTACCCTACGGCAATATCTGCTATGGGACCACCTTTACCTTTTACCCTTGTAATCCTTCCTGCATTAACCAGTCTAGACAACTGTCGTTAGAGATACGTTCATTTTGTAAATGTTCACTTATCAAGCGTTCATATAGGGAGGAAAGCTGCTCCCAACAGATAATGTGACCATATGCTTGCATTGAGCGTCCGGTTGGCGAAGTTACCGGGCTTCCGGGATCGACACCTGGTAGCGTCGCGCTGCAGTCTTTCCATCTGTAAATGGGCACGTTACTCTGCTTTTGAGTTAAGGAAGGCAGAGGCAGCCAGAAAGGGAACATGTCAAACCACCGCGTAAAGCTGGAACTATTATAGTGTAGTCTCTAACACTTCGCTTCCCTACTGCAGTATCTGATATGAAACTCTGTACCTTTATTTTGTTCTAAAATGTTTACATTACAGGAGATGTAACCAGTGTTGACGGCACGGGTGTGAGTTTTAGAGTTTTGTCACTCTCAAATGAGATCTCGATGAATTTATGATAATTATCGGTGGAGTTTCCCTTAAATATGACAATTTGTCGTAAGAAACAAATGCTGCGAGGGTTGTATTTGTGGCTTACAAACATATACGATCATCATCCAGCTTCTGAACGGACCCGGGAAGGTTAGGCATTTTTGCAGTGCTTGCAACCTGAAAAATAAGAGCAATTTTATTGTATTGCATTGTCGAACAGTACACTCCGGCATTTCAGTAAAACGGTTGTAGAAAGCTTGTAAACTGACAAGAAGAGTTGCTGGTAATGAAAATATTTATATTGAGGATGTGCCATTAATTTTTTAACTGTATTTTTGTGTGACATAGAAACAAGATCTTAACCCTGCAGTATTTGGAGCACGCAGGTGTAGCATTTGTAAAGTTTGCGGGCTCAAAATAGGAGTCGTCCTGTATACTCGAAATTGAACGCATCTCCATTAAACGATTGTGCAAGACTTAAGAAAAAACTACTGTGGCCGAAAACAATTATCACAAAAGCATGCATGTTTAAAGTTTTTTTAATTTCCCAAGTTCATGCAAACACGATCTTCACCTAACTACTTCAGGATCTGGGAGTGGTAGGCATTTGGAAGGCATGCAGCTAGGATCCATCATATTGTGTGATGCCAACATTGTCAATGAGTGGTTGTGAAAAGTATGTAGACCAGAGGTGGCCAGCTAGGCGACGTTTGAGAGTCGCAGTACTGGAGGAAATTTGGTAAAGAGCCATCAATATATTTTTGGACATTAATGTTTATATATTATATGTCAAAATTGAAGAAAAAAAAATTTTCTTTAAATTGAATGTCACTGGTATCTCACTTTCTTAGTAATATTTTTGTAGCATCTCTTGGTAAAAATTTAAAGCAATCTTTTTTTGAATATTATTCCGTGTTATTTGGCAATATGTTTATATAATTTCGAGCAAGTAATGTCGGCGTCTGGGGCCTAATGGATATTAACGCAGTTTCATAATCCAGATATACCAGGTTCGAAACCTGCTGCAGGCGGTTTGGTAGCAGATCGCTTTGTGTGGATTTTTAACAATGGTATAAGCGCCGTACCGTTCAGAAAGCAATGGCAAACTACTGAATGAAAAAAAAAAATTGCCTAGAAAAATCACAAACAGCCAATAAAAGCCGGGGTTGATTGCCACGTCATGTAAAGGATAAGCAACTAACTTTAATGAGAGCCGCACGACTGGTTCGCGAGAGACGCAAGCCGCTCGCCAACCGCGCTATGGCCACCTAGGATATAGATAGAGAGTGAGTAGTTAATGTGATTCGAAAGATCATTACAGAGGGAACAAACGAGAGTGAGTGAAAGAATCGCTCATTTTCTTGCCACTTACTACTACTAATAGGAGTTTTGCCTCGTTATGGCGAGGCGCGCCCCACTCATCTGGCTTTTGCTAACAACCAGAAAACATTTATCTACATTTATGTTAACACTGATCTATTGAATTGTTACTGTGTCCGGTCCACTGTTAACGTCAAGTGTTGTGGGGAGTTGAAGTTTTAGTCCTTTGGCCAAGTGTGTGGCCAAGTGTGTGGCGTTGGCTGGTGTGAGCCCGCGTTGATGTAGGATTTATGTAATATTATCTATCCCTCTGCCTCTTGGTCTTCTTCTTTCTCTAAAACCAGATTTCTGCTGTTGTAGACACGTAGTGGTAATTGATCGGGCTCTATATTGGACAAAACACAGTATTTTCTCTGTCTCTCTGTGTATATGATGCCCGATATAGTTCCTATAATTTATGTGTCATAATTTATCATTTTGTCTCTCGTGATATTGTGACCGCCTGGCCTTTCACGCTAGCTTTGTCCCTCCTACTTCCACGCTAAGCATTTATGCGTGCTATAATATGCTACATGTAAGAATGCCAGACCTTAAAAGCAAATAAGACGTTTTTACACAAAACGCAGTATTCATTCAAAGTTCAGTTGGCAGTTACTGCTCTGATAGGGCAAACGTAGGTCAGTCCCAGATAATAATGAATGGGTTTTATAAGCGCGAAAGTGGGAAATGAATGTTTGTGTGATCTGGTTTTTTTTTAATCCTATTGTTAAGTTGGAAAAGATCACACATGTGAAAAAAAAGTCGAAATAACAGAATGTCGTGTGCAAAAAGGTCGAAAAGCTGAGGAGAGGAGTGCAAATGTTAATTATTGTACCGTGTGAAAAAAGGACGGGTCGTGTGAAAAAAGGCGGGAAAAAGAAGAAAGAGTATAAATAGAAGAGTTGTAGGCGATAGGCAGCGATTTCAGGATTTATGATTCCAAGGACTCCAAGATTTTAGACTAGAGGATTTTTACAGATAGTGTTAGGTGAACTTCGTCTTTGAGGATACCAAGACAAGTTTTTTTTTTTGAGTAGACAAATCAGTATATTCTGTTTGGATGTACATATATTATTCGTTTGGATTACATATTTTTCATTTTGGATAAACAACCATCATTTTGTGAAATTTACAGTGTTTGTCTAATTACATCAATAAACTCTAATTAAATTTTCTACATAGCTGTTTGTGGAACTTTACAATAATTTCTTGTGGATATACGTTGTTGTGCTGAAACTGTTTTGCTTATCACCAAACTTAAAGGGAAGAACATTCCTGGGTTGAAAAAAACAAACAAAAGGTCAAGTATTACCATCTCTGGCGGAAGGCCAGTTAGCACTTGAACCACAACTACATATGAAGGATTAACTCTGACTAAATAACAATCAATATAACTACTAGTGCCGCATTCAACTGACGCGGGCACAATATCATTAATGGTTGTTCTTAAACATTTTATCTCGCGCGATGTGATTTTCTGTAGAACGAAGAACAGAAATTTCTTTAAAAAAGTAAAATTTGAGTGTCTGTTGAACATCTTCTTATATCCTTAACCGCTGACTGACAAAGCAGTCAGTTGCCGTCACAGCTAGTCGCGTCTTGTAGTAGGTCAGCAAGAGTTTCCACTTCATTCCGGTCGGTGGCCATCCTTCAAGCGGTGCCCCAGCTGTGGTTCCTGCTTTTGCATCTCGGCCTCCACGACCCTTTTCATGGAGATTGCTGCCGTAACTTTGACAAACAAAAGGAAACAAAAACTAATGTGATAGCTGCAGACAATAAATAAGAAAATAAGGACTGCAGGAAGACTATGATAAATGGTGGGGGTTAACTAACATAGGTTAAATACGCCTTACTAGAACTACGGATAAAGACAGCCTGCGTTACGACCACAATGCCTTCGTCGGGAACAGCTAAAACATCTAGATAAAGAAAATTAAGACCTGATCATATTGCCATTAAACAGTACGACATGTACGGGGAGACAGATGCCAAAACGTTGGCAGATAAAAGGAAAGAAGAACTCATCTTATATCTGCAACAACAAAAAAACTGATTCAGCTGAATGCAGCATGTTACACTGGGGTTAAATAAAAGTGTAACGTTAGTCCTATGGCAGATACTGCCTTAGGGAAGTCAAGTGTTGGAGACTTCACTATACTAGGCCCAGCATTGAGAGGTGGGGTTACCAGTCCCCTGTCTAGCTGCCTTTTCCATACATAACTCAAGAGCAGAGTCAGGTACCCATTAACAGCTGGGTAGACTGGGGCGTGACGCCAACGTATTTCGAACCCTACCCATCCCCAACCTATGTTTAGTCGCATTTAGTATAAAGTTACTAATCTTTACTTCGCTTTCCAGTCTGGTAACACCAGATTGTGTATTGCTTCCTATTTATTCACCCCGGTCATCTTCCAACAGCCGTTGCTCGTTGCCTGTCTTTCGTTAATGTCTTTGACTAATCGTAGTAGTGCATCGAGAGACGCTTATCTGTCATTTAGGAGCAATATAGTTGCTGGTTTTGACAGTTAAGCAAGTACTCTGAGATAAGTGTCATTGAATATGAAGTACTGGTAAATCCAAAACATGAGCCGAAAGCTTTGAAGTCAGAGATAAGATACAACAGTTTTTTTTTTAAAGTCGGAATTTAAAAAAAATATTATAAATATATGAGATGATAAAATATAGTTTAAAAATTTAATTACTTAATAGTTATACCACAGAATGTGTGAGGTCACCTCACATTACTTTTACTTTTACACACACATACACACATGTATATAGGTCATAGTTATGGCCCCGCGTAGATCCCGGGGACTATGATGAGACCCAAAAAAATAGATGTACTGCTTCCTCATGCATGTCATAAGAGCCGGCTGTCCATGGAACTGGCAGTCTCATCTCGCAAAACGAAGCGCAGCAGTAACTACCGCTCGAGGAACACACGATTGTTTTGGTGCATGCTTCCTGGGTGTCGCATAGAGATTACATTTTATAGAGTTGATGTAAGTAAGTAAAGGAAGATGTGTAGGAAAGCACATAGACCTTTAGACACTAGTTTTCACCGAGTTGAGCTAGTGTTGAGGGAAAGAGTTTAACAGAAGGGCACAGGTTGGTGTCAGTGATTCTCTCACCTTTTAGACTACCAACTCTTGTATTTTTCTGGCGACGACTAACTCTTTCTTACTCAAATCTTTTTGAAGATGAACTAGTAGTAACAGGTAATACAATGAGGGTTGAGTATGTTTTTCTGAACAGAACATACAATCTACTAAGTCAAACTCAGAATGATGGTGACTTACAGAATGTACATAATTACTTTAATTACAGTGGAAAATAAAATCAATGTTGTCATGTACTTTGAAAAGAAATACTAGGAAATGTAAAACAGACAGTTATGATATTACTTATTCAAGGATTCAGAATACTGTCAGTGTCTTTGGTTCAGATAAGAATAAGAAGCTATTGTCCTCACTGAAGAAAGTTTATTCCTATGGCTATTTCTTGGAACAGTGAATTCTGATTTTGGCCTTGGTTTTAAGTAGACTTATCTGCTTGGACTTCTCCTGGGCGTCACAGTAGGTAGGATTACCAACTGGATAATGTGCTTC
This sequence comes from Oreohelix idahoensis, assembly GCA_024509875.1. Taxonomy (NCBI): domain Eukaryota; kingdom Metazoa; phylum Mollusca; class Gastropoda; order Stylommatophora; family Oreohelicidae; genus Oreohelix; species Oreohelix idahoensis. The sequence goes on from JAMPIV010005334.1 coordinate 61,426, forward strand.
AGTAGAGCTACAGTCCAAGAGATGACTAGGCTTTTTGTTAACCTGGTTGTGAAGTTGAGTTATGATGTTCAGGTACTGACGAGGTGGTGAATGCTTAAATGCTGTAGACTGCTCAGGGTTGCTGACTTGTGATCACCGCTAGGTTTGAGATGTAAGCACTAGTTCTCTCTGTAGCATTGAGCAACAAGGCGGTTTACTCGCAACAAGTTACAGCAATCAAAATCCAGAAACTGGCTAGGATTCTGCAACGGCGCTGAGGAAGATAATACAGGTAATCAATCTTCTGTTTTATACAGATATATTAACTACAGCAAGTCTGGACATTTCGTCTCAGAATGGTGCCTAACTATATTTACCTGAACCGTAACGTCAGTCTTTTCCTTAAAGGCGACTGTCCATTTGTTTACAAATTCCTTTCTAGCGGTAGTCTCACACTGGTCGGGTCAGTCAGGCCACCCTTTGTTACAAGCAAACGCCTGGCCGTGTGCGTCCATGCGTGACTGCATTGGAGGAATGATGTTTCATTCACTCGTCCATTGAACAACATGGTTCTTCTCTCGTTCACAACAGCTTTCTTCATCACATTCCCAAAATCATTAGAATGTAGTACTTTCAGATATCAGCCAGTACTTGCATCATTGTAATGCATCAATAACATTCATAATACATAAATGCAAAATAGCTATCAATCTAATGTAAAGAAATAAAACCACAATATTAAGTATTTCACGCTTTACATCAATTAACTAATCCCTTAATATTAGAGTTAGCTAATTAAGCGAATACTGAGTTTGCTTACCGCTCAGGACTTATCCGCAACTTAAGAAAATAGATTGTGAGTAGCCTTTACTCTCAAAGCACATATACTGTAGATATGGGGTAACTTGAGGCTTCTCCTATAAGCGTGCGTTCTCTTCCAACGGTTATCAACAAGTGATTTTAAAACTCAGCGTTTGTTCGCATGAAGTTAACACATGTTCGTTCCCACGACCAGAGTTAATTATTTCCCGTCTCTTGCTTAGACACGTAAAACGATTTATCGTGGCAGTCTTCAGTTGACCACTGGACACGGAAATATAATCCTCTGGGAACCACTGTGGTTTCGACCAAGCGAATAAATCGTATAGACGTTCCTAAAGAAATAACTTTTAATGCCTTTGTAGAAGATAGTATTAGGATCGTATGACAGGACTATTAGTGAAGACTTGAAAAACAGCAATAGAACAGATCGCAGGTGCAAATATTTCGTAGAGAAAACAGACAAAATGTGAAAGAATAGAAAAGTAAGGAATTTTAAAATAATCTAGACGAAACCTTCGAACACTCCGTGACACTAGGGACCAGCTGTAGTGGTGGCTTCGTGCAGGGTAAGGAGCAAAATGGCACATGATGATGATGAAATACTTTATGTGTATATATGTGTGTGTATTGTGCATTGTATGTGTGTATGTATGATTATATGTGATATATATATATATATATATATATATATATATATATATATATATATATATATATATATATATATATATATATATATATATATATATATATATATATGTGTGTGTGTGTATGTGTGTATTAGTGTGACATGTATATATGTCTGATTTGTGCACATGTGTGATATATGTGTAAAAATTTTGTATATGTGTGATATATATGTTATATATGTATATGTTTAATATATGTGTTTATATTGTGTATATGTGTGTGATATGCGTGTAAATTTGTAATATGTGTGTGGTATATAAATGTGTATATATATATATATATATATATATACCACACACATATATATATATATATATATATATATATATATATATATATATATATATATATATATATATATATATATATATATATATATATATATATATATATATATATATATATATATATATATATATATATATATATATGGTCATATTGTGTATATGTGTATGTGTGTGATCATTCATTACCTTTCAGCAGCTATACAACACATGCCTTCAGTTAGTTCACGGCAAGCTCTCCCGTCCTGTACTAACTCAAGAGCAGAGTCAAGACACCCATTTACAGCTGGATAGAGTGGTGCATTGCGCTAACAGTAACTTTGCCGTTAGAAGCAAGCGCTTTGTCTGCCCACTTTCTCTGGAATCCTTCTTTGAAGTCTTTCTCCAGTTCTCCTCTCCGTACACATATGTGGGTCTCCCTCTATTTCTGTTATCTTCGCGATTCCAGACCACGGACTTCTTTGTAACGCTATCAGCTGGTTTGTTAATGTGTGTCAAGTCCATCGGCAACGTATTTTCCGCCTCTCCTATTTCACAGGTAGGTGTCTGGTTCTTTCCATCGATTTTCACATTGATGATCGTGTCATAACATTTTAATTTACCATTTTAATCTTTCTGTTTTTTTGTTTTTTAATCAAATGTTTTGGCGTGGCGTTCTCCATTCGACCTAGACACAAGATCCGTCGGTTATATTAGGACGCATGTCCAAATATAAAAGCACGTACGGTCTGTATCTTTGCTACTTTCTATTGTGCGCCAGCACATGTTTATGAAAATGTATTATAACGAATGTGTTATGGGTTGTCACCTTTTGTTTCTAAAACACGAAGTCATGGCACCGAAAAGAACAAGGGAGACATGTGATCTTCAGTCATGACAGTGACGCGTACACCAGTTCCAATCTATCTATTAATTAATTCAGTATATGTATATGTAAGTGTTCTCCCATGTGCATGCGTGCGTTTGTGTGTGTGCTCGTGCACGTAAAAGGTATCGGCTGTTTATTCGTAAGAATGCGTGAGATAATAGAAATGTAATTCTTGCAAATATTTGTTTATGCGTTAGGAACATTTTCCTGCCGGCAGATCACCTACAGAAATTAAAAGGGTCGGTTATCCGACTATATCGTCCTTTCATACGGTTAAACAACAGGCTTAACATTATATAGGAACCGTGAATTTCATCCTCTTGGCGAAAACAAAATCGGTACATTCCTATACGCTCCATAACTTTTCAGGCCGTCAGGGTTTAGCTTTGTTTATTGGAGGGTTTACAGTGGGAGTTGGAAACATAAACAGAGATTGGTGTGTTCTGAAATCTCTCAGCCCGCCTACATGTTCAGTTTACACTGCAAGCTGCGCAGTATTTCTTGCGTGTGTACACTTATCCACTCCAATTCTGCTTCCGTCCAGATGTGTGTACTTGACCCCTTCGACCTTTTCTTTCGTTGTTTTAAGCGAATTCCCCGGTTGGCCCTGTTTTTTACAGCAATTGTTTCTGCGGTACGATTATTATTATTATTATTTAAACTTGTACTATTTTCTCATACACTAAATTGTTTCATAGAGTCTCTCCTCCGCGCCTTCTTTGTGTTCGTCTTTCATAATATTATTATATCACCTTTTTTGTTCTTGCACCCAGGGCTGGATTAACCATTAAGCTACACAATCACGTGCTTAGGGCACAAGGGAAGGGGGGCACCACAGAATTTACCCTCTAGCTATCATGCCCTTAACTCTCATCTCTTTCTCTCAGTCGTCTTTCGTCGAATTTATTGTAATTTTCAATATCTGCCGTGTTCGACTTTAATCCGAATTCTGTGACATGAAAATTGAGGCAACCCTGATCGATCCACTTTATTCTCATCGGGGCCCTTCACTATTTGGGTTCAAGCAACGATCGAACGTGGATTTCCCTCGCTGGCTAATTAAGCATGCACAATTAAACACGTGGAAGCCAGGTCTCTCTAGTGCCAACTGTCCGATTCTTAGCTTAGCCACGCCTCCTGTCTTTGTTTCAAGCACTAATAATCCGACTATTCATAATTAACTGTCTTATCTTAAAAAAAAGGACGTTTACCTGCTGTCAGATTACGCGATCACGCCAGCGCTTGATCACTGACACACGGGGAGGGCGAGGCTACGGGTTTTGTAGTTTCTAAAGCGAGAACGGTTCGTTAATTGCAGTATCAAGGGCCGTTAACCACTCATCGACTGCAAGCCCTTTGATCGTGCTCCACGAGACGCAAATTTGGTCACCTAGGGAAACGAACCTAAAAGCTCTCTCGCTAGGGAAACGTATCTACGGTAGGCTTTGGTGTGATTTTTGACTTTGATTCAAGAATTGAACGAAGAATCTACGAGAGGTGTAAATTTCCTCATAGGGGAGGGAAAAATCCGCCATTTCATATATATAGTCATGCTCATCAAACTCAGTTGTCAGTTTGCTATCAGGATTTCTTGAATGGTCTAGCGCGCATTTTTGGAGTCTTATTTATCTGGATTTCCTATAGAAATACGTGGAGATTTATTTCAGTTTCTTGTGTTGCTGTAAATATATAGTTATTAGCATCAAAGTTATTTAATTGTTTAAGTTTCATTATATTTCACTGGGATTTTTGTGTTAATTGAAACATATTAAATAAACATGTAGCAAAATTCTCCAGTGGTAAAGGTAAATTTAATTACCCGCTATGTCCCCAGTGAGAGATGCTTCAAATAATTTATAAGCCGCTAGGCGATTGATAAGTGATGTAACGCAATTTAATTCTATTCATATGTGTGTAATTTTCTGAACGACTAGCGTTCATATCTCGTGTTTTATACCGTTAAGATTAACTAGACACTCGCGGGTTTTAAAAAAAAATATATATATAATTAAATACCGGAGTGGTTAAAATAGTCTTACCTAAAAATTAACGCGTGTCAGGATATGATTTATATTATGATTACATGTTTATCTATTTTCTACATGTAGGCTGGTCATACCTTCTTTGCGTCCTATCGTTTCTTATGGTCTTACTGACTTTGGTTCTTACACCATCCAGCGATTATTGTGGTTAAATCTTCGTGTTGTGACCCCTATGTGGTCCACCTCTCCATCCATGAGAGTAGTAAAACCAAGAAATTTAACAATAAGCCATTTTAAAGTATAACTGGAGAAGAACAATTGCCAGAAGCCATTCCATAAATATTACTGATCTGCTGTGGCAGAATTTATATCACTATTTTTTACACATGACAGTAAACGTTTTCCTACTTTATTACCCCCCTAAAGAAAACTCACTGGTCATACTCTGCCATCACTTCAGTGAACAGCCGAGGAGTATCATTTTCCTAAAGTTCTTTTTTTTCATCACTCCATAGAGTGTCTTAGCTACCAGCGACGAGACCTCACCGGACCAATATATATATATATATATATATATATATATATATATATATATATATATATATATATATATATATATATATATATATATATATATATATATATATATATATATATATATATATATATATATATATATATATATATATATATATATATTCAATTCCGAGGACAGTGCCACCCCATAGAACCCTTACCCCCAAACACTAACTGTAGTGAAAAGAGGAATATCCTGGAACAAAAAAAGTAACGCCTCGATTTCAGCGACTAAGGACAAATAGCCGACAGCAACCCCCGTCTGTCTGGGGCTGAAATAGACGAAGCAAAAGACTCTGATTGTTTTAGTACTTACTAGAGTTTTTTTTATTCCATGGAATGCCTGCTTCAACGATTGGTAAATGCAGATGAAAGTGGCCACTGTAAGCGTGCATTGAATGAACGAAATTAGATAACCTTAATTTTCTTTTTCTTGCTAACATCAGTATACTTAATTTCTTTTTCTGTGTATTTTTCTTTCCCTCCCTAATCTGCTTAGTCACGGGATAGATTAAAAATAAAGAACCTGTTCCTATACCCCTTACTGATTATTGCATATCACATCGTTAAAAATTGATCTCTCTTTGGGTTAATTAACTCTGATAGTAATTTTCTTTGGGTCGTTTTCCTTTACAAGAGGGGAGGGCCTATTGAGATACTATTTTGTTTTTCCCACCTTGTCTGTAACTATGCTTTATAAATGTAACATGATTGATGTTGTGCTTTTTGTTTAGTGATAATAAACATAATAAACTTTTACTTACGGTGTTGGTCAACCCCATTGTCCCATTATATGTTATACGTAGTTTGTATTCACGTTTGTGCATTTGTGTCACCAAATTGGTGTGTGTACATGAGTGTAGGGTAACTTGTAAAAATTGTTTAGCAAGGAGAGTAAGTGCGTCTGCGGTTAAATGAATGTCGTAAGATAGGCTGGATTAGAGCAACTACTCGATTCAGAGACTGTCCTTCCTCTTACCCTATCACCCTCGTGAAACAGCAATCTATTTCTTACCCCTTAATCTCACAGAGTTATCACTATCACCTCTGCTCGGACGGGACCATACATTTCTCAGACCTATCTCATCAAAAAAATTCGCCCCCCCCCCCCCCCCTTCCCCAAGAAGTTTTCTTTGGTATGGTGAGTGACTGAAAGTGTCAGACATAGACCTAGAGTTCAGTATTTTTACCTGTCTTACCAACGTTTTTCTGCATGAATTTCAGTGGAGTCTGGCCAGGAAGAAAATTAAATTTTCAGTCTCTTCAGCATTTATTGAGTCTTAATGTCTTGTCAGTTAAGCAATGGAAGCGGAGGGAAAGGGGGGTGTACCATTGGGGGGCTGTGCTTAGGGCATAAGTAGGCCTTAATCCGGCCCTGCTTGCACCTTATAAGTATTGAAGGTTACTAAATTTGGATCACCGTTTTCCCTTCATCTTCCCAGCAGCCTTCCCTCCCGTCTTTATAATCCGGGGAATTGTCCGTATAGTTATTAATAAAATTTCTTCATACACCTCTGGGTCTCCAGGGTCCTTATTAACGGCACTGCATTCTTAGGTTAAATATTCCACCCTCGTCGCCACGTCAGTTTGACTTTCTTACCGAATGTGATAAGAAAACTGTTTCTATTACACATAAATTAGTTTACTTAAGATCTGTCATCCATTCAGTGCCACATACATATCCAAATCGAATTCCATTTCCGTCATGTTCTGTTAGCTGGATGAGCTGTTGTTTGTTCACGAAACCAACTGATGTGTTGGTCACCTTGCAGCAGGATGAGAAATCGATGGGGACCGGTGTCTACTTGCGAAAGATTGCAAGATACGACAGTCTAATCCTCGTACGTGACTAGAAAATACCGGAAGCAGGGTGGGAGGAGAAATCAAATTTATCACTAATTTCTTTTGGCTGTTCATGTATACGTTGGTTGTCCAACTAAGAACATTTACTGTCCAGTAGGACTAAACTAATACTCGCCCCTTTAGGACCCATTACATGGAAGCGTGGGTAGTGTCACGGGATTTCCTCTCCTTGCTTTGCAGTAGTGGTCCACTAATGGTCACAACGCAAGCGTATCTAAAAGATTACTCTTGGCAAAGATATAGATATAAGATGAATGTCGTTTCTTCCTTAGGGTAGCCTTCACAAGATATTCACAGAAGACAAGAACAATCGCTGCTTAAGGGCTGAGCAAATTTGTTAACTTATTATCTGGTCCGTCGCCTTTTGTGAAGGGGTTATGCAATGATTCTGGCCCGTCAAGCCCCCAGTTTGGAGTAATCCAACGAATGCCCTCTTATAATTAATGGCTCTATATTTATATATATGTATTTATCAAGAAGAACTGGCTCATACGTTTGCTTTGGTACATATAAACTGAATCAACTATTGTTGTTTAGTTTAAAATAACATACAACAAATTTAATAGTCAATTAGTCTTTAACATGGGAAAATAAATATGGAAAATTTTGTTAAAATTGAAATTAAAGTTTCCTCACTAGGTTTTGGTAGGGCGTTAATAATAATGTCCGTATTTTTGCTGTAGCCTATTATATAACACTTAGTTCCAGATGCGTCCTGCAGCTGTAATTTCCGTCACTTCTTTTTGGTGATGAGTACACTTCTCCACATAATTCGTCCACTGTAGGCGGTTGGTGGTGATACTCTTCTCTCACACTAGTGGCGTAGGAACTTCAGTACTTAAGTCTGATGTCTTGTAACCACGAACTGTGACAAATTAGAAAGAAACAAAGGCCTCAGTACATTTGCTCTCCGCAAACTAACAGGCCCATTTTCATGCGCTCCACCCACGAATGTTAACCTCTCAGAAGAATGAAATTCTCGAGCACACAATGTAACTCAGGGAATTTGATGAAAATTCACCAATATCCTTCTGGGTGTCAACTAGGAAATTGCGTCTGAAGTGCATGAATAATGATTTGCCTGAATTACAATTAAAAAGGTATATAAATCTCACAAAATGATTCTTTACACTTTAGGCACATGTGATGTAATCATCACTCATTACTCATCCTTACACCCGTCTGAGTTCTTGGGGTCATCTCTGCTGTCGGGTTTCCCGCACGACTAGTCAGAAACAATCACCAGCTCTTGCAGTAGTGGTTCATGCATATTCTATTTTCATATTTTGAGGTTGCCAGCCTCATATATAACCACTTAGCTAGAAACCTGTAAAATTTACATTAGTAAATAAATTGTTTACACTTACCCCAAAATTTTGGGAATACACACTTCTCCTGGCGCAGATTAGAATAAACCCACAGCCCTGTATTTAGATGCTGTTCGAATCACTTAAGTCTGAGAAATTCCTCTTATGACGGGTGAAACACTTGGTCTGGAAATCTACAATTCCTCTTATGACGGGGGAGACACTTGGTCTGGAAATCTATAATTCGTCTTATGGCGGGTGAAACACTTGGTCTGGAAATCTATAATTCTTCTTATGACTCCTGTTGATAAAATTCACAAGTTTCCAGTCTTGTATTAAAATTGCGGGTTTACTTGTACTTCCAAAGTTGCCCAATACTCGCTCTGGTACTTATAGTAGTGGAATGATAAGTCCAATCCTCTTTCCTCTGGCTTGTAGGAGGTGTTTAGTTGCCGCTGCGATGCAGTCTGTCTGTGTGCTGTGACTTCGAGTTTGTTAGATTATATCTCACAATACTTAGTTTCAAATCCCAGCTGTTTCCGCCGAAAGTTCCAGTCAAATCATAGTAGATTTTGGCGAACCAATCCAATCTATCTAGCACTGTTTGGGTGGGGAAGTTTATCATTACTCATCCCACGCGTATTTGAAAATATTAAATTTAATATACACGCGTGGCCTCTAACACAGTGATGTCATATCGTTACCTAAGACTTCCGGCGCACTTCTGTTTATCACCGTTATCTGCGTGCCTCCGTCAGACAGATGTCTGGTCAGACCGTATTGTTTTATTTCATCGTATCACCACACTGGCTTGTGTCAACATGATCAACAGCTTTCCAGTGGGGTCAAATGTGTGACCGCCCCGTTTCCACAGGCGGTCAGACAGATTAGGCGAATCGTAACAACAGTCTGGGAGTGGAGTGTGAAACAATAAGATACGCATTACTCTCGTAGCAAATACTGCCACAGGGGAGTGGCGTGTTAGAGAATTCATCATGCTATGTCTAGCATAGAGCAAAATAGTGAAAATAACGAATGAAAAGGCATGCTTTATGCCAAATAAAAGCGATGAGTGAGAAAAATGAAGAAAAAGAAGGGATACTGCCAGAGGGCTGAAGGTGTGAAAGATCACACAAAAGAGCATGTTCAGACGTTTTGTCACAGGTATCTAGATCATCTGTGTTTTTTTTTTAGATGAAGAATAAGATGATGGCGAAGAAGTCAGTTGAAGTTTCAGGGTAGTATAGTTCTGAAGATAGAACATTAAAATGAAAGTATTTAGTGCAAAACTCTTTGTCAGTGGAAGTAAGAAAGAGAGTTCTTTAGCGTTGTATAGAGATAATTTTGACACAGGAAGTGAATCATGGACACGTAGTAAACAAGTAAGAAAAAGCAATAGAGGTTACTGAGATGTGGTTTTACAGAATAATGTTAAAAATACCATGAATAGCTAAAAAGAGTAACGTGGGTGTCCAGACAGGAGCCAGCGAGAAAAGGAGGCTTATTACTGACACTAGAAGGAAACAGTCCACTGTTTGTGGTCATGTTACGAGGGGCGTTCAGAAAGTAATGCACCACATCGTTTTTCTCAGGAGCTGTTTATTCAAAAAGCATGAAATTTATACACAATATACATGGATATGTCATGTAAACATCGATATTATTCAACATAATCCCCATCAACTTGTACGGCTTTATGCCAGCGTGAAACAAGTGCATGTATTCCTAGCCCGTACCAGATTTTGTCTTGATCATGTAGCCATTTCTTCGCTGCATGAATCACTCCTTCATCATCTTCAAACCTTGTCCCACGGAGTGCATCTTTAAGTGGACCAAACAGATGAAAATCAGAGGGTGCCAAATCGGGACTATAGGGTGGATGGGGTAGTATAGTCCAACCCAATTTGGTGATTGCTTCCCGTGTTGCCAGACTTGTGTGAGGGCGCGCATTGTCATGAAGGAGAAGCAGGTCTGCTGGATTCTTGTGCGGCCAAACTCTGCGAAAACGTTTATTGAGTTTTTTCAATGTCTTAATGTAAGCTTGCGAATTGATTGTCTCTCCTCTTGGCATAACGTCCACAAGAATCACAACTTCAATGTCCCAAAAGACGTGATCATGACCTTTCCAGCTGAAGGAATTGTCTTGAATTTCTTTCTTCTTGGTGATTGCGGATGATGCCACTCCATTGACTGTCTTTTTGTCTCAGGTTCAAAATGAAATGCCCAGGTTTCGTCGCCTGTAACGATCTTAGCCAAAAAGTTCTCTCCATCAGCATTGAAACGCTCCAACAATTCAGAAGAAATTGCTTTCCTGTGCAATCGGTGGTCATTTGTGAGACTTCGAGGAACCCATCTTGCGCAAACCTTAGAAAATCCGAGAGTTTTTATAACTGCATTTGCACTACCAATGCTGACTGACAGTTGTAAGGCCAATTGTTGAGTAGTGATTCGCCTATCAGGAAGAATATTGCCCTCAGCGCATTTCAACATTTCTGCGTTGGTGGCTGTGGCAGGACGTTCACAGCGCGGCCGATCAAGCAGCTCCGTATCTCCACTTCCTGATTCTTTGATTCTCTGAACCCAGCGATTGACTGCACTCCTGTCGACTGCAAAACTTCCATACACATCACATAGACGCTGGTGAATATTCACAAGTTTCCTTCTCTGCAACGAGAAATTCTATCACAATTCGTTGTTTATAACGCAAGTTGCTAACACGCTCCATTTCAACGGTTTAGGGCAGCCGTATTATTTGGCCGGTTGCGGTGCAATTTAGTGCACACAATTGGCACATGCCATATTTGAAGTGTGCAAAATTTCATGCTTCTATCTTCATTATTAGCTGAGAAAAACGATGTGGTGCATTACTTTCTGAACGCCCCTCGTATATCAGAAGAATGGTGGAAAGTATCGTGACAACAGGAGAGATTGAAAGAAAAAAGATAAAGAACGATAAAGAGAGAAAATGCCGGACAGTTTGACGTTAGGGCATGGGCAGAAGTCAACAGCAGAATTGATAAACAGTACTGAAAAACATGATCGCCTGCTATTAAATGAATGAAAGAAAGGGAAGTATGGCATGTGTTGCAGGCATGATGCTTGTCTATTCTTGGAAGACAATATGAGTCAACCAATCAAAAAATAGGGGCTCGCTGGAAAAACCGATCGATAATGCTACGACAGTTTACTATGGCGTATAAAACCATATGAAGTGTAGGTTAGACTTAGTGACCGTATAAGTGTATGCAATGTCAGAAATGGATGAAAATGGTCTCATTTTACCAAGGATAACTCTATTCCGATGCTTGCCAAAGGAAAAATGGATGGAATAAGTACTTTTGGAGAAATATGCGAGTAAAGGTATTAGTATAACGAACGATGCTGTGTTTTTCCTGATTAAAATTTGATATAAAACCAATTACGGAAAATGGCACATGGAAAGAAAGCAGAACTTACAGAGAATTGAAGAACGTAACTCAAAAAGTCATGGATAGAAAAGGTGAGCTGCACGAATCAGAGGTTTGGAATACCACTCACACAGTTTCACTCGGAAAGGCTAAAACCAGAGACTGCCACAGAGTTACCAAACTTTGCTCTCCGAGACGTAGGATGCGAGCTTATAAAAAGAGACCGCGGTGATTTCAAACTACACATGCTCATCATAAAGTTAGAAGGACGGAGGCTAGAGAGAAGCTTGTCAAGGCTAAAACCTGTACCATCTGATGCCGGGCAGCGCAATCTCCACCAAACCTAGTCGTTTCTGAACTTTATAATTATCCTAATAGGGTATATAGAATTACTGTATATATATATTTGTGGAATTAATATAACTGTTTATCTCAGGCAAAGAATGAACCACAGTTGGGGCACTGTACGAAGGATGGCCGCCGACCGAGCAAAGTGGAATCAATTTGTTGCTGCCCTACAAGACGCCACCAGGCGTGACGGCCTAATACCTTGTGGTCAGGTATAGTGGGAATAATAAGTCAGTGCAGTTTCTCACGTACAGCCATTGTATAGTGTCAGCTCGTTTTCGTTTCCACCGAGTTATATAACTCGATGTTTACCTTGTACTTGTTTCCCGTGAACGTAGTAGCAATTAAACTTGAGATCAATTTGTCATTGTGACCTGCCTGTGGAGGCAAACAGTGAGAAGGCATTTTTTATGTTGATGTGTGGAGTGTTTGTGATGACAGACGTAATCTTGTTGAGCAGACTCGTCTTTAATTGATGTCTTTCTGAAACTTGAGACGCGCACGTTAATCAATATGCATTTAGATCTGAAGATGAGTCAAGCAGTTAAAACAGGGGTAGTAAAACTGCGGTCCCCAGGCTGAATGCGGCTTGCGCTTAATTTTGTCCAGCCCACCAACGATAAATCGATCTTTTGAATCTGAAATCCATTTCTTATAACATCACAGAAAACTGGAGAATAGAGTCACGTTTACATCGTTATATGTATATATATAAATCTGCAGCCAATTAGGATAATTTTTTTCTCAAAATAAATAAAATAAGTAAAGTTCCATTACTTAATACCCCAATAATCTGATTGTCCATTCTGATTGTGGTAAAGTGGGATGATATAAATATTTATAGGGGACTTAGTGTGCTGACTGAGATCAGCTGTGAAGGTATCTGTATCTAATAAGTGTAGTGTTTTACAGATGACCTTACTTGCTACCACATTTATACCTCAGTCAAAATTATTCTGGAATATTGTGATGACTACGCTAAATGTCTAGGGTTATGAAAATGATGAAGTGTAAGTCACAACAACAACAGACAGATAAACAATTTAATTTATTCCACAACACTTTACAACACTGTGACACTCACACACATATAACACTCTATAAGACTATCTTAAATGAGTCAAGTGTTTAAGTTTAAAAATATATGTATTAATTCTTTCAATAATGGGTATCCTGATTCAACTACACAGTGAACCAGGAATCACAATCAAATGTAATTACAAGTAGTATGTACACAGTTTATATATATGAACTTTGTATTGACATATTTTATTATTATTATTCTATGTGTGTAATTTGTGAAGTAGTAATATGAGGTAATACTGGTTTTGTTCAAGCTTGGTTGTTGTTTTTCATCATGACTTCAAGTGTTTGATTATCGTGGAAATAGTATTGGGAAAAGTTCACAGTTCCTGTCATTTGAACCAATTTATTGTCCCTCTGTGTTAAATATACTGTCAATTTTTGAGGAGGGGGGAGGGGGCACATAATGTTGAGCTACTCTGGCCACAGAAGCTTATCTTTCGTGATGGCGGCAGGAAAAGACTCCTCTGCTCGATTGCTTCCTGTGTTCTGGAGACACCTCACTGGTCGCTATCTGGACCAAGGAGTATGCTGTCAGCCTCTGGATTCAGCAAAACTCAGATCAGGTGCTGCTTCAATAACTTAGGACCACGGTCCCTGAAACAAGAAGGTTGTACCTCCTACTTCAAATCTAATTTATAATCTATTTCCACACTGAACACAATACATAACAAACACTGAGTTCAGAGCGGTAGGCCAACTGCTAGCTTCATCTGAAACAATTTACACCAGTATACTCCTCCCTAATGGTTACTACGCCTCTGCAATTCCAGCATTAGTTCCTTCTAGTCAATAAGATAGGTGTCAGTGTACTATTTGGCAATTCCATGCAGTTTTCTTTTCTCCGACACGTTCTGTTCAGGTTGGAGCACTATATAGGCCTTGCCTCATGTTCGCTACTGAACCACGCACATATACAGACATAAATTATCAATTTACATTCAATTTTCATTAAAAAGATATCGAATATGTCAAACTTACCACAATTCATGGAAATAATACACAAATACGTTGACTGGCGATGAATAATGGCACAAATTCCGATCTGCCTCTGTCCCAGACTTTTATTTAGAAAAATATGATCTGGATCTCAACGCACTGTGTCTTAGTAAGTGGCACTGAACAGACGCTCCTAATTGACTATATTGGCGGGTCTAACCAATCGGGCCATGTTTACACAGCTTTTCAAAAAATCTTACCCTTCTCACGTCTCCCCTAACAACCAAAATTAGTAGTTGTAGTCCGACTAATCGTGTTTCGCCTTACATTTACTTCTATCCAATCAAATAGGATTTAACATGGTGGCCTATTTCCCGTAAAATGGTGGTTTCAAAACATGCCACTGTGCGATTATTATTTGGTGTTGTCTGACACCCTCACTATTTTCTTTTGGCTATAATTTGTTAATTCCTAGACTATTTGCGTAACAATTAACATATTCTTTGTCAGCAAGTCCTCAAGAACCCAAATATATAAGTTTAATGGGGCTAAGTGGCGGCGTTCAAAATATGTATTTTCTTCTAGGATAGTCGTGCTGTTACCACCTCCTCACTTCCAAACTTTATGGTGTCTGCTGTACTGTCAGACATTCAAACGTAAACCAGTATAATGTCATGTTTCCCAGTAAGCATTAATCATGTTTCTAAACCTAACTCTCGTATGGGTAGTGTTTTTTATCACTGTCTATTTGAAAAAAAAACTAGTGCTTCATGCCTTTCGCGTTGGGGGTGGCATTAATTGTATATCGCGAGACGCGTGTTAGTGTTGCCGGCGTTCCTGCTTTCAGCCCTCCCTCTCTCTATCCTAAGTTCACCTGTCTTTTCATCACGCAGTGTATACAATGAAATTAAGGCTAGTATTAATCTAGGTCATTAATCAGCTTGCGTATCTCAAGGTTTTCTAAGAAATACAGTACACGTTTTATTGTTAGAAAGGCGTGTATGCTGCTATAGGCTTTACTATCAACGTGGAAACGTTACAATTTGCAGACGAAGCAGAAAAAGGGGGATCTCGAGTACAGTCATTGTGACAGCACTGTTCTTTATCATTCCTCTTTCCTTTTATGGAATTAATTCGTTAGGCTTTTCATTTACTTTTTAATTTATATATGTGGATGTAGAATGTTTCACGACACTGATACCATACAATACATTTAATCGGATCCTAAATAAATGTGTACAATGTTGTTGTCTGATCTTGTAAATATCTTTTATTTTACCATGATCTCTCGGCCCTGGAGACCTAAAAGATATTTACTTTCCAGCACGTCTCTAAAAAGGTTTGCCGCCCCTGAATTAAAACATCACAGCAGCCCCCCGCTACTCAGATTTGAGTTACTCTTGTGCCCGTTCTTTCCTTACCACTGAGGTCTTTGACAATAAACCAGTGTTCCTCAATTCAGGTCTTCTTTACTTCACGCAAGGTCCTATTTCTAGGTAATCACCAACCGCAAACGCTCAGCGTTGGTGGATCAAAGATACGTCATGACAATTTCCAGGTACAGTAATGACTCCATGACGCAAATGCACGTGTGCGCTAATTTTTTTTTTTTTCATCGGTGTCTGCGCCGTAACTGACACTCCGTCTTCGGACTTCGTCCTGGCGACAGACCAGCAGACTTTTGCATGACTAACAGACCGAACGCAGATGAAGGTACAGTAATGGAAATCACAAAGCAGATAATGCAGTAGGGGAGTGACATTTTATAGACTACACCATACCAGGTCCAGCTGTTTTATGAGATTGAGTGATCAGCTCTCTATTGGTCAAACGTTTTCTCACTAAATTTTCACGATTTGCTTATCGCTTTCCTCCGCCTTTCATTTTGTCCACATGACATTACTATCTATCTTAACAAAAACAAATACATATGTAGGGTGGAACTATTAAAAAAAAATATTGAAAAAGGTAATGCGCCTTACTAGAACAATAGACACAGAAAAATGCCACACGGTGCCCTGTTGAGAACGGGTGATATACTTTTAAAAATTCTTGTTATTTCTCTTCTCATGTCTTTGACGTCGCTCTCGCTTTCTGTCCGTTCACTGGCGAAAGTGTAAAGGTCATTTTCTTTTTCTTTTGTCCCAGTAAGACGTATGACCATTCTGCAATATTTCAACAACAACAAAAACATTACAGAAAATAAACCCACCCTTCACCTCATCAGTCCCCTTCATCTTCTTATAACCTTTCTAAAAAATTGAGGTTTGTTCAAAGAATTTCTGTACATTATTGCAGGGTTGGCAAAAACAAAAAAACAAAAAAAAAATGTCTACTCCGATTCCTGAAATTTTAGAAGTTCGACTCCGACTATTTATTTAAAAAAACTTGTCACATGACATAAAATTCGAAGTCGGAGTCTGGACATTTTGACCCACTCCAACTCCACTAAAAACGACCGACTCCCGACTCCACACAGTTATATTAGATAAAATTAAAGCAGACACTAAAGAAGCCAGATTGGCTAGTGTAACGGTTGTCGTTGATATAACGGTCAGTGGATGGATAAGAGAAGACACGTAGAGTAATGGTCAGTGGATGAATAAATGAAGACAGGTAGAATAACGATCAGGGGATAGATAAGAGAAGACAGGTAGAATAACGATCAGGGGATAGATAAGAGAAGACAGGTAGAATAACGATCAGGGGATAGATATGAGAAGACAGGTAGAAAAGGCAGGTAGAATAACGGTCAGGGGATGGATAAGAGAAGACAGGTAGAAAAGACAGGTAGAATAACGGTCAGGGGATAGATAAGAGAAGACAGGTAGAATAACGGTCAGGGGATGGATAAGAGAGGACATGTAGATTAACGGTCAGGGGATAGATAAGAGAAGACAGGTAGAAAAGACAGGTAGAATAACGGTCAGAGGATGGACAAGAGAAGACATGTAGAATAACGGTCAGGGGATAGATAAGAGATGACGTGTAGAATAACGGTCAAGGAATAGATAAGAGAAGGCAGGTAGAGTAACGATCAGTGGATGTATAAATGAAGACAGGTAGAATAACGGTCAGGGGATAGATAAGAGAAGACACGTAGAATAACGGCCAGGGGATAAATAAGAGAGGCATGTAGAAAAACGGTCAGGGGATAAATTAGAACGAACGAACGAACGAACTTTATTTTCAAAGGGTTAAGAGTTGGGCACTCAGGCCGTCTGGCATTCTGCCCTTCCTCGATCTTTCTCATCATGTTATACTGTATTCTTTAATCCTCACATTTACTTTAAGCATTATTTAGGCATTTATCATTATAAAAGTAATATAACATCATACATTTGCAATAATCATCATAATAAAAGTACGTTTTTAAGATACATTAAAAAATAAATAAATGAGGAAAGAAACAAAAACAAAACAAACAAAGAAGACTGATAAAAACCGAATTCCTCATACAGTAAATCAGACAGTAAATTAGACAGTAAATTAGACAGTAAATTAGACAATGATTTGAGACATAATCAGATGGTGTGTTATAAGAACTCGTGAAATATTCGAACAGTCTGCTACTGAATGACTAGGGACTCGGTATGTTATCCAGTGCATACAAAAGACTTTACCAGAGGTGAGCAGCTTTGAGTCTCATAGCAGATACTGCTGCAATGAGGGAATTTTTAAGCCTTCACAATGCTAGGTCCATCATCATGGGGTAGGGTAACCAGTTACTTTCCTCGCTGTCTTTGCCTTCCCGAATTCAAGAGCAAAATCAGACTAGGTAGCTAGTTAGATAGACATAACGAAAGAAATTAATTTTCCAAGGGTTGAAAATCGGGCACACAGTCCCCTCTTGCATTCTTCCTTCCTCTTGCTCATCTTTTGTTACTGTTACTCAAACATTTTCCAGCGTTCTTAAAGTATTAATTTAAGGGCAATGCAACATTACAAGGTAGTATAACTGCATACATTAACAGTACCTGATCATATAATTAAGAATAAGTATGTTGTAATGAAAAACTAGATCATCAGAGCCTTCATACAGGATATTAGATAAAAATAAAACATAATCAGTTAGGGTGGCATATAATCAGCGCTCATAAAGAGAATAAAGAGAAGGCATGTAGAATAACGGTCAGGGGATAGATAACAGAAGACATGTAGAAAGGAAAAAAAAAACTATGGCAAAACAAGAACAATGTCCAGTCAAAAACATTAAATCATAAAAATGTGGTTAACAACTTGAGAGACAAACAATGCTAGAAATAATAAGAAACATAAGAATAATCTAATGAGCTTGGCTCTCAGGTCTAAGTAATTCAAACTCCCACTAATATTTGGCTAGATATTCTACTACTCCTGCTGCAGCGAACACTGAAATAAGGAAGTCCCTTCACACGCACAATCTTCCGCTGACTTCTTCTGGTCAGCAACACAGCTGTTTAATCCAACTTAGTGAACCCTATCCCGCAGTTACTTCAAACTCCCTGCTCACCAGAATTTATCGTAGTCCAACTCCCCCAAAGTCCTTCTTCGTCGGCAACTTGTGTTTATATTCCGCTTGGTGTTACAGCTGTCGACGGATCGCAGACGGAGAGATGGTAACCCTCTCCTCTCTCTATGTTGCTGACAAATCTGTGGGGAAACGAACCCAAACTATAACTCCACCACGAAAAGAATTTTCAGGACCAATGTTAAGTCCTCTTGATATACAGGTGTGCTTTAAATCCAGGATCTAAAGGGGTGGCGATGAAGGCACTCAAGATTACATATGCGTTGGAGGTGATGTATCCACTATTGGTGCAGGCCTGCCACTTCTGTGACTGCGCGTGATAATTTGGATGAAGTAGCTCTATGAAGTTGATGCCAGTGCAGTATGGGCGCCCCACTTACTTTGCGGGTGTGGCGTAAAATTCCCAGCACGGGAAAGGCGCCCGTATTAGGGTGCTGATAAAATAAACAATTGTAGTTGGTGGGAACACCCCAATGTAAATGGGTTGATGATTTATCCTGCCTTCCCAGGAAGGCAATACCGGCCGATGACTCAGAGTTCCCTTAACTCAGTCGGAATTAACCGGTTCTCGCTGAAATGAAATCATATTAAAAAATCTAAGAACACAGCCAACATAAATGTTACAACATCGAAAAACAAAACAATTGCACAAACATGTAAAGATTAACTTATTACAACCATTCCCACCCCAAATGATCCTTGCTGCTGACATGGTCCCGCAGTTTATCTCTCTCCCCCTTTCGTTCTCCCTGACCGTTAATTAGACGAACGAGCCAGTGGGTGCCTTGGTAGGCCTACTTGATAACTCGCAACTTGCGTAATCAGTGGTTACCCACAGCTGACGTGGGGAGGGGGTCGGGTGGGTATGTAAACATTCCTGTCCCATCTACCTGGTGCGGAACTGACCTTACAACATATCTGCCAGTTCTAACACACAGGGCTACGACACGCTTAAAACTATCATATTTACATGTACTCCATATGGCAACATAAAAGGCTACTCTGGGTAAATCTCAAAATGACTTAAGTATCCATGCAGTAGGACATGTAATCAAATAAATTAAAATTACATGTAGTGGGAAAAAAAAATTATAAAGATCCGCCACGGAGGCCAGAAAAAAAAGGACATCGCTTATGGATACACTCTGTGTTAAAAAACTGTAAAACGGGCCGCAGGTGTTCGACCACCTGGACAGAGAACGAAGGATTGCGTAACAGAGCGTCCGCTCTTACGCTGCGAGGGTCCCATTTATTTTTTTAAAAAAGTTTTGCCTCGTTTTGGCGAGGCGCGTCCCGTTCAGCCTAGTCGGTTATATTAGGGCGCATGTCCAAACATTAAAGACCCTTAGCTCTGGGGTAAATAATATTAACGAGACTTTCACTGGAATAAAAAACACAGGGAAGTTTTTGCCGCTTAGCGAGGAGCGTTGCGGACGCGTCACAAAGACACTCTTACCGGCATTAAAAGACCTTGCATATCTGCTGGCCACCTTCGCGGGAGGAAAGGGGAGTTAACTTGTCAGATCAAAATGACATGCTAGCAGCGACAGAAAACTAGAAAAACAAAGATGAAAATGGGCGTGCCTAAAATCAAGAAGACGTTTGGGTGGATGTTAGCTCCACTCTAGAGCCAAGTTTCTAGCCCAGCATCACATGTATCCATTTTTTAAGCCTTCTTGACTGCGGAAGTACCAGTTTATGAACGTTTGTAGTGTCTTAGTTGTCCTTTTTTTTTGTATTGTTCTCACGTTTCAGAGCCATACAATAGGACTACCTTGATAGTTTAGTTGAAAATTCTTACTGTTGCGTAGTACGTTATGTCTTTTGATTTCGACATGTTTCCCAATGCATTAAAACCTTCACTTTTTTATTTTTATTGTAATTCCATGACCTTGTTACAACTTTGTCTATGCTGCTACCAAGATCACTTTATGAGTTTACATCTTATAGGGATGTTTAATAGCGCGGAACGGATAAAATTTGCTGCATTTATTCTTATCTTCTTCTTGTTCGTCGTTTACCCTCAGATGTCAACTTGAGTGTGTTCAAAGAAAGCAGCGGTCAGTCTGAGGCTGTTAACAACCCCTAGAGCTTTTCCAGGAATGGCACTGGTTATGGCCGTATGCGCTTTCTCTGTTCCTCATATGTTGGGCACCTTTGAAGTAGATGATCAGCAGTCATTATATCAGTTACGCTTATCGGTAGTCCCTATTTTTAACTTGTTGAATAGATGGTATCCCAATCTGTTGTGACCTGTGCGAAGTCTGAAGATTACCACTTGTTCACTTCTGCTGAGCTGGCACTACGCATCATTTTTATTGTGACCTGGACGTTCTGCTTCCTACTTGCTCCTGCATCTGCGCTTGATAAAACACCTGGCCTCTTCATAAGTTATGCGTGTGTCAAGTTGAGGTAGCTTTCCCCCTTCCTTTGCTGATCTGTCATCCTCTTCATTTCCGGGGATGTTGCAGTGAGAAGGGTTCCACTGTATCACAACTCTTTTGAATTGCTGACACAGTTTGTGAAGTGTTAGTCTTAGATCATCCAGGTCGGCATTATTGCCGAACCATTTATTCTTATAACCGTTGTCTTTTCTATGTGTTTGTCGGACCCAGTTGCTGTAATTTCTGATCATGTATTTATTTATTTTGTCTTGCTTTGGAATCGCGGTTGCGCAGATCATCGGGAAGAAGAGAAATGGTGACAAAAGGCGACCCTGTTTATGGTTCTGTGCGGTGTATAATTCTTCATTACATGTCATCACGATTATCTTCTTTAGGTTAATGAACTTATGTGGAACTCCATAATCCCTCATTAGTTTCCAAAGCGATTCTCTATCTAAATTGTCGAAGGTCTTTTCATAGTCCACAAATCCAGCAGTTCAGGTCCACATTTTGTTCAACTGTCATGCACATTATGGCTATCTGGACTGTACTTGATCTGTTTTTGTAAAAAATCTGCTTTTCCTCGTTTAATCTCTCAAAGATGATCTTGTTTAATATTTTTCTCGGCACTGATAGTCTGTAATTTGTGCACTCGTCCAAGTCTCCCTCCTTCAGAAACCCGACTATATATTGACAGAAATGATAGCTGGTTCAGAACTTACAAATTATAGAAGGTCAGAGAAAATTGAGCTTGATTAAAACTCACTCGCTGAACATGTAAGGTCTGAAAAACCGTTGAAACATCCCCTGAGCAGTAGAATTATCGCCAAGTAACACAAAATATCATTAATGGTTGCTTTGCGTAGATTAGAAAGATTGAAACTGTACGACAAGGTCACCAGTGCGGAACTAATGACAAGAGCCAGACAAGTGCCAGTGGAACAAGAGATGAGAAGACGACGCTGGTAATGAATAGGACACACATTGAGGAAACGTGTTGATAGCATTACCTGGCAGACCTTTGTTTTGGAATACCCATGGTAAGAGAAATATCACAAACTCTAAACTACGCGAGTCTCTTACATGATCATGGCTGTACCACACGATGACATTATGGCTGTACCACACGATGACATTATGGCTGTACCACACGATGACATTATGGCTGTACCACACGATGACATCATGGCTGCACCGCATCTATCACATGACAAGATGTGACAAAAACACACGGAGAAGAGAACTGGAAACATAAATAAAATTGACGAGGAAGACATAGGAAGATATTGAGCTGATGGCACGAGACAGGAGGGTTGGCATGAGTTTGTTGAAGGCCTAGGTCCGGGGGCTTGGCATGAGTTTGTTGAAGGCCTAGGTCTGGGGCTTGACATGAGTTTGTTGAAGGCCTAGGTCCCTTGCGGACCTGAAGGGTAATGAATGAACTCAAAGGTAGTTTCAACAGTTCGTCTTTTTTTATGTCTCATTCAGTCAGTCATCCTCTGTGATGTATAGTTTCAACTATCTACACTTTCTTTCTATCCCCTCTCATATGCATCTGCTAGCCTTTACAGTATATCTGCAACACTGTTACGTGAGTTCCTGCTGCACCTCATAAAATCCAGTATTGTTCACAGGGTCAAATACATAAATAGTGAGAAAAAAAAAATTAAAGTACAATATAAAATATTTACTAGGACTGGAACACACTAGGTGATTTGTCGATCACATGACAACATGGTCTCCTGATCACTCGACAGTATAATTTCTTTGTCACGTGACAAAATATTTATCCGTAATATAAAATCATTTCTCGACAAGATCGCTTCATTCGACGTGACAAGCTCACGTCTTGGCCACACGACGGAAACATTTTACCACCATTTGACAAGGTCGTTTCTAAACACATGATCATTTCTTGATGGCATGATAAGATCAACTATGCGAGTTCCTTACAAGATCATGGATGTACTTACACGATGACATCATGGCTGTACCACATGACAAGATCATGGATGTATCATATGACAAGATGATGTCTGTATCGATGACAAAATGATGTCTGTATCACATGACACGATGATGTCTGTATCACATGACAAGATGATGTCTGTATCACATGACAAGATAATGTCTGTATCACATGACAAGATCATTGCTGTACCACATGACAATTTGATGGCTGTTTCACATGACAAGATGATGGTTGTTTCACATGACAAGATCATGTATGTATCACATGACAAGATGATGGCTGTATCACATGACAAAATGAAGCCTGTATCACATGACAAGTCCATTGCTGTACCACATGACAAGATGATGGCTGTTTCACATGACAAGATGATGGCTGTATCACATGACAAGATGATGTCTGTATCACATGATAAGATCATTGCTATACCACATGACAAAATGATGGCTGTTTCACATGAGAAGATGATGGCTGTATCACATGACAAGACCATGACTGTACAACATGACAGGATCACTTCTGGACTACTTGACAAGATCATTTGTCGATCACAAGACATGATATTTGTCGATGATGTGAGAAATATTCATCTCTGTATCACACGGCAAAATATTTCTTTCGATTACACGACAAGATTATTATCTCGAACTCATGACAAGAACAATCCTTGAAAGCATGACAGTATGGTGTCTTGTCCATATGTCAAGATACATTTTTTTAAACCACAAGATAACATAAATTCTCTACCACGTGACAACAACTTTTCTTGATCACATAACAAAATGGTTTCTTGAGCATATGTGTCGGTAAATGACGTCTGTCTCACATCACGAATTCTCTGACCATACCGCGCACCATACATTGTAGAAAGATAAGATACACTGACCAATAAAAACGCTTTCTTGGTCCTATGTTTACTACCGCTTGGAAAATAAAGATGGCTAGGCCCAATTTGTGTAACCTGATTATCTTCGGAATTTTACTACAGCATTTTAGAAGAAGTACCACTTGAAAGAGGGTATCAACACAATATTAGGGATATTACTCTACCCGTAAGTAATAATACTTTTACTATTACTAATATAGGACGGGAGAAATCTTGGGTTGAATGCATTCGAAGCTTCAGGTTGTCCTAAATTTAGCAGTTTAAACTATGCATACTATAAAATGCAATTAGGAAACTAAAAGATTATTACATAGATATATAAAGCCTAATCCCAAGTATAATTTAAGCTTTGAGGGAATAAAATCGCATCAGGAATAACGGAGATAATTAAAAAAAGCAGTTTTCCTACATTGTACGATAGGCAAAAAGGTACCCACATTTTCTGATCGTGATTACATTCCTCGGGATGCCCATCTCGTAAGTCCGGGGTCATACTATAAATAGACTGGCCTAACGAACTCGGTTAGTCACTATTATTTGAATACACAGCAAGCGGGGGGAAAGAAGAGCATATGTAATACAAGTGTTTGCCTTCTGTACCTGTTAGCAGACCTTAATCAACCATTAAGGGCTAGTCTGTGTGTGCCTGGGGGTAAGAACACACACACACACACACACACATATATATATATATATATATATATATATATATATATATATATATATATATATATATATATCTTCTTCTTCTTCTTCCGTCCTTAGCCAAAGACCGACCAAGCAGTCAGAGGCCATCACGCCTTGTGGCGTCTTAAGGGCAACAGCAGATTGATTTTCTCTGTTGTAGTTTCCCATCACGCCTAGCGGCGTCTTTAGGGCAACAACAAATAGATCCATCTGCCGTTGTTTCCGTAATCGGTGTGACAAGCCAACGGGTGATCAGCCCATTGGGCATATATATATATAGTTATGTGTAATTCAATTGATTAATCCATATGTGCGATAAGACGTGGATAGATGTGTTAGGAATGGACAGTGTGTACTGATGAAACTTACAGGCTCATGTATAATTCTAGAGGCAAAGCCCGCCTTCGGAAATATTTAAAATATTGAGAATGATGGCCAAAGTACGACTGTAAGTTTGATAAAGTATTTGAAGAAGTATTTCTTGAATGGAATGAGACACCTACCAGGAACATAAGGAAAGGTGAAAGGGATTGTGGTACTGTATAATTTGACATATTACTTAGTAGTTTTATTCGCAACCAAATTATTGTATGGAGGCGAATCATGGGAAAAGGTAGAAGATGATCACATTGAATTAACATGATTGTTGCTACTATACTATACCTTGTGCATCTGCTAGCACGCTAGTCTGAAACTGTCTATCGTCCCCATCTGTGTCATAGAGGGATTTTGATAGGCAAATACAGGGATTGCGTTTAACTTTGTTTCAGGTTTAATTCTTTAACCTTAAACCTACCACAAATAAAAAGAGGATTCTCTTAATGACGTTGCAACGAATGCAGTGCCAGTCTATGGAAAAGTGCCAGCCATTTCGTGTGTAACAGTGGGAAGATTCTCATCTGAAGATTCTATCCAGCATCAGAGGGAGCCATCTGCAGTGACTCAGATAAGTTGCTCCTCAGGGCAGCTGTGTAGCGTATGCCGGTTCACCAAACAAATAAACGCATCCAGTTCATGATGAACAGAACAGTATATAGCTCAATTAGATTGTAAAGAAAACACTAATAATTCTTCAGTGAAAGAGCAAGCAAGCTAGACTGTCTACCAAGAGATAGACATCTTAACACAAGAGAAAGACATTTTTGTTGAACTGTTCTTATTTATTTAATTTTTAAAAATATTTTATTTTAATGCCTTTCAAACAGAAAAGAGAAACTGTATAAATAAATTGTAAATATTTACCAGCAGACTTACTTACATTCTTTAAGTTAAGTTTTTATTCAATGTTGGTAAATTTTCATTAAATAATTTCCCCTAGCAGAGTCAGAAACAATATTAACTACAATAATCACAGAGGCGGATCAGGAGAAGTAGTAGTTAGGGACTCAGAGTACTACATCACCATCTTCTCTGGGAACTTACATAGCTTGACCCTACCTTTGTGTCTATACACCCTTACTCTCTTCAGAGAAGGGGGTATTACTGATAAGACCAGACTCTTATCTGGCACTATCCTGGTATCATCTGATACACCTTTATGTCCAAGATATCTTCTTATTTTTAATAACATCTGAACCTCTCGCGACAATATGCCAATATCATTTTCATAACCTCAAGATAACATACAACTCTATCACATGACAAGACCATTTCTCGATCACATGACATGAGCTTTTCTTGACCACATGACAAGATAGATTCTTGACCATATGCCAGTATCATTTCATAACCACCAGATAGCATAAACTGTCTATCACATGACAAGATCATTTCACGATCATATGACAAAATGGTGTCTTGAGCATATGCCAATATCATTTTCATAACCACGAGATTACATAAATTCTCTATCACATGACACGAACATTTCTGGACCACAAGACGAGATAGATTCTTGATCATACGCCAATATCATTTTCATAACCTCGAGACAACATGAATTCTCTATCACATGACACGAACATTTCTGGACCACAAGACGAGATAGATTCTTGACCATACGCCAATATCATTTTCATAACCTCGAGACAACATGAATTCTCTATCACATGACACGAACATTTCTGGACCACAAGACGAGATAGATTCTTGACCATACGCCAATATCATTTTCATAACCTCGAGATAACATACATTTTCAGTCACACAGCAAGACCATTTCACTTGTCGGAAACTTTGTTTTTTCTTTTCCTACAACAGTTCTCATTCATCCTTAGTCCTGTACATTACTATCAGTTACATCAGCAGTGATAGCAGTAGCACGTACGCCAGCCATGTCAGCCTGCAAGTCGCTTCTTCTAAACTTCACAGCAACTCGGAATCGATTTTTGCCGGAGTCTTTATGCATTCATGCAAGCTTGATTGTTTAAAATGCATACATAGCATAGTAATTAATGTTGCATAAGCCCGACAGTGAGTGATGACAGCTGTTAGATTTTTTTTTTTTAAAGTTATGCGCCGCGCGTGAGTGTTAGGGAGGGAGTGAATAGTGGGAAATAAATAGTCAGAGACAGAGGGAATAAAGAACGACGTCTATTCACCATAACATGATCGGATATACGGATGAGCTTGCATTTCTGTAATGTAAAGCAGCTTGTTAAAATAAAAATGCAGTCTAGACTGAAAAATGAAGTCTTTAACGCTAATGAACCAAATAAGGTACATCAAAGTTGGAATGTTGATCGGAATATAACATATAGTCATATGTATATGTATAACAATACTTTCTGAACGCAATGTCTGAACATATGACTGTCTAGGAATAATTACTGAGAACATGTGGAGAAGTATGACCAGGGTGTCCTTAGCGTGACTCCCGCGCGTTTGTGGTGCGAGCCTAATTACGTCCTCAAAAGTATGTAAAAATGTTGCAGAATTGTGTTAAGGAGGTCCACTACTATGAAAACTGGATTTTACGTATAAAATATCGATTTTTTACTTTTGAGCTTATTTTATTAAATAATCATCGAGGAATCGATTGAGCAAGGTTTTATAACATAAAAAATGCATTTGATGTATCAAAAAGCATATTGTCGGCACCACCCCCATGCTATGATTTTCAAATTTGTGCCGAAAATGCATGATTTCTCACTAAAACTATCAAACAGAGGAGTCTCAAATTTGGCATGCATGTAGTACACATCTATATCTTTAAAAAAACACATCTGCATTTTTGATATTTTGGTAATTTTCTTTTATAAATTTTTTAAAAATATTTAAAAAAAAATATTTTTTCACACAAATATAGTTTTTTTTTTTTAAATCATTAAAAATATAATTTAAAACTTATAAAAATAATCATGAGTAGTACACATCTATATCTTTAAAGTAACACATCTGCATTTTTGATATTTTGGTAATTTTCTTTTATAAATTAAAAAAAAATATTAAAAATTTTTTTTTTCATACAAATATAGTTTTTTTTTTAAAATCATTAAAAATAGAATTTTAAACTTATTAAAATAATCATGAGTAAAATTGTTTTAATTTTCAGTCACAACATGTGGGTACAATTTGATAAAGTTTGGTCAATGGGAAACAAGATTTTTGTTCTTGAAAATTGGTGAAAAACCCAATATAGCGGTTGTTTTTTTTTTTTTTTTTTTTTTACCAGGGTAGAAGGAAAGAAGAAAAATTAGGCAAGACAAAGGCGAGAGGAGAAGCTGCAGGAAGCTGAAGGAGGGGCAGCATATAGTGCTGGACAATTTTAAACACATTCAGCCCCCCAGAATGAAGTATATTGGACAAGACAAGTCACTCGATGACTAAAATGCATTTTTCTCAAAACTAACATTTTATTAACAAAAAAGTGTTTTTTTTTACAAACTATCCAATAGATCAGTCTGAAATTTGGCATGCATATAGGACACATATATACCTTTCAATTGACAGGGGCTTTGTTTGATATTTTGGTAATTTGCTTTGATATATTTTTTTAAATATATGTTTTCATTGTTTTTCATACAAATATAGTGTATTTTTAAAAAAAACTCATTAAAAATAGAATTTTTATCTTATCAAAAAAAGCCCTAGACAAATTGTTTTAATTGTCAGTCACAACATGTGTATGCAATTTGATAAAGTTTGGTCAATGGTAAACATAAGATTTTTGCTCTTGAAAATTGGTGTAAAACCCAATATGGCGGTTGTTTTTTTTTTAGTTACCATGTAGAAGGAAAGAAGAAAAATTAGGCAAGATAAAGGCAAGAGGAGCAGCTGCAGGAAGCTGAAGGAGGTGCAGCATATAGTGCTGGACAATTTTAAACACATTCAGCCCCCCAGAATGGAGTATATTGGACAAGACAAGTCATTCGGTGACTAAAATGCATTTTTCTCAAAACTATCATTTTATTAACAAAAAATTTTATTTTTTACAAACTATCTAATAGATCAGTCTGAAATTTGGCATGCATGTAGGACACATATATACCTTTAAAATGACAGGGGCTATTTTTGATATTTGGTAATTTGCTTTGATATATTTTTTAAATATTTTTTTTTCATTGTTTTTCATACAAATATAGTGTATTTTTTTTTAAAATCATTAAAAATAGAATTTTTAACTTATCAAAAAAAGCCCCTGACAAATTGTTTTAATTGTCAGTCACAACATGTGTGTGCAATTTGGTAAAGTTTGGTCAATGGAAAACATAAGTTTTTAGGTCTCGAAAAGTGGTGAAAATCCAATATGGCGGATTTTTTTTTGGTTACCATGGTAACCACATGTTTTTTAACAAAATAAACTGTAGAATTTGGTTCATGGACATACACTGTGTCTATTGAGCACATAAAAAGTTTGAAAATGTTATTAGAACAAAAGTTAGTTTTCACTGTAGGGAAACCCCTTAAAAACAGATTAATTTATATTTTTATCGTAGAGATGCTACAAAAAACATTACTGAGGAAAAAAGGGGGTCGGGAAAGGGGCAATTTGACAGAAAATCTACTCAGCTTTACTAACCCGCCACAAGAAACATGAACGTAACAGTGTTGTTAGAATGCGTCTGTCGCACACATTTTCTATATAGATAGATGGATGGATGGATAGATGGATGGATGGATAGATGGATTGATGGAGGTGTGGATGGATTAGATAGATAAATAGAAAGAGACAGATATAGATAGATAGCGGGCGGGCATGCAGGCAGACAGATGGACGGACGGACGTACGTACGTCAGTAGGGCGGAAACAGGTAGGATTCAGGCGTTGAGCGTGACTTTTTATATAGTAAAATACTCCGATCGATGCAGGCGTTGGATTTCAGGCGGAGCGTCAGGCGTTGAGCGTGACTTTTTATATAGCGATATATTTTAGCCGGGGTGACTTCCTCTGACGATCAGTTGGCGCCCTGTTGTCCTGGTAGTGTGTTGTTTATGTTTACAATATGTAGACGATATTTATATGACAATTAGACATATTTAGGCAATATTTATATTACAACAGTTAGACTATATATATATATATATATATATATATATATATATATACATATATATATATATATATATATATATTTATATACATACATACATATATATATAATATATATATTTATATATATATATATATATATATATATATATATATATATATATATATATATATATATATATATATAAGAAAAAACACTAGATATATTATATATTTTTATTGACAAAGTTAGTTGGTCTATGAGTGGTGTAGGGTGACGTCTAAACCTCACTACTACAGTCGTGCCGGCCATACGGCTACAGTGTATAAGCGGTGTAGTGTGGTGTGGGTGGTATTGCTTTTGGTTTGCTTGTTGTTGTGTGTTGTTATATTGGACTGGTAGTGTGTTGGTATGTTTGTTTGTACATATATACATACAATATATATGAAAATATAAAAAATCGATAATGACGGAAAATAAAAAAATCGATAATGTTGGATTAGGTTACTAAGTGGGTTTTTGAAGCGAGTGGAGCCTTTTTGTGCTGGCGTGGATGACGACGTATGTTGCGGTGTAGCTGGCGGGGTAGGTTAGGGTTTTTTGTGTGTGTGACTCAGCAGTGTGTTGGTGTGTTTGTTTATACATATATACATACAATATATATAAAAAATATAAAAAATCGATAATGACGGAAAATTTAAAAAAAAATCGATAATGTTGGATTAGGTTACTAAGAGGGTTTTTGAAGCGAGGGGAGTCTTTTTGTGCTGGCGTGGGTGACGACGCGTGGGTGTATTGTGGTGAAGTGGGCGGGTGTAGGTTAGGGGGGATTTTGTGTGATGTTGTATTGTGCCGTTGGTGTGTTTGTTTAAGGCGGATGTGCCAGCAGCGAGAGGTGGGAGTGAAGTGTTAGAGACATGACTAGGACCAGCGTCGAGAGGTGTGAGTGAAGTGTTAGAGATGGCGCGGCTGACGACGCATGGGTGTGTACATTTTGGGGTGTAGCAGGCGAGTGTGCCAGCATTGAGAGGTGGGAGCGAAGTGTTAGAGACGTCACTACACTAGGACCAGCATCGAGAGGTGGGAGTGAAGTGTTACAGACTTGACTAGGACCAGCGTCGAGAGGTGTGAGTGAAGTGTTAGAGACTATACTAGGGCCAGCGCCTGGAGGTGGGAGTGAAGTGTTAGAGACGTCACTATACCAGATCCAGCATCGAGAGGTGGGAGTGAAGTGTTAGAGACTTAGCTATAACAGGTCCAGCAGCTAGAGGTGGGAGTGAAGTGTTAGAGACCTGCCTATACTAGGTTTAACATCTAGAGGTGCGAGTGAAGTGTTAGAGTTCTAGAGGTGCGAGTGAAAGAGATGTGTCACTATACTATGGCCAGCGCCTAGAGGTGGGAATGCAGTGTTAGAGACTTGACTATACCATTTTTTTGTGTAGGTATTTTAATTGTTATGTGTTGTTGTATTGTGTGTTGATGTGTTTGTATATACATATATACATACAATATATATATAAAATATAAAAATCGATAATGACGTAAAATATAAAAAATCGATAATGGTTGGTTAGTAGGTTACTAAGGGGGTTTTTGAAGCGAGTGGAGTCTTTTTGTGCTGGCGCGGGTGACGACGCATGGGTGTGTACATTTTGGGGTGTAGCAGGCGAGTATGCCAACATTGAGAGGTGGGAGCGAAGTGTTAGAGACGTCATATACTAGGACCAGCATCGAGAGGTGGGAGTGAAGTGTTAGAGACTTGACTAGGACCAACGTCGAGAGTTGTGAGTGAAGTGTTAGAGACTATACCAGGGACAGCAGCGAGAGGTAGGAGTGAAGTGTTAGAGACGTCACTGTACCAGATCCAGCATCGAGAGGTGGGAGTGAAGTGTTAGAGACTTGGCTATAACAGGGCCAGCAGCTAGAGGTGGGAGTGAAGTATTAGAGACCTGCCTATACTAGGTTTAACATCTAGAGGTGCGAGTGAAGTGTTAGAGTTCTAGAGGTGGGAGTGAAAGAGACGTGTCACTATACTAGGGCCAGCGCCTAGAGGTGGGAGTGCAGTGTTAGAGACTTGACTATACCATTTTTGTGTGTGTAGGTATTTTAATGGTTATGTGTTGTTGTATTGTGTGTTGATGTGTTTGTTTATACATATATAATACAATATATATATAAAATATAAAAATCGATAATGACGGAAAATATAAAAAAAGCGATAATGGTTGGTTAGTAGGTTACTAAGGGGGTTTTTGAAGCGAGTGGAGTCTTTTTGTGCTGGCGCTGGTGACGACGCATGGGTGTGTACATTTTGGGGTGTAGCAGGCGAGTATGCCAGCATTGAGAGGTGGGAGTGACGTGTTAGAGACTTGCCTATACCAGGGACAGCATCGAGAGGTGGGAGTGAAGTGTTAGAGACTTGACTAGGATCAACGTCGAGAGGTGTGAGGGAAGTGTTAGAGACGTCACTATACCAGGTCCAGCATCGAGAGGTGGGAGTGAAGTGTTAGAGACTTGGCTATAACAGGTCCCGCAGCTAGAGGTGGGAGAGAAGTGTTAGAGACCTGACTATACTAGGTCTAGCAGCGAGAGGTGGGAGTGAAGTGTTAGAGACCTGCCTATACTAGGATTAACATCTAGAGGTGCGAGTGAAGTGTTAGAGTTCTAGAGGTGGGAGTGAAAGAGACGTGTCACTATACTAGGACCAGCATCTAGAGGTGGGAGTGAAGTGTTAGAGACTTGACTGTACTAGGTCTAGCATGAAATGGTGGAAACATAAAAAACGATAATGGCGGGTTAGTAGGTTACTAAGGATATTTTTTTAAGGGAGAGGGTATTGACTTTTTTGGCTGGCGGGGTGACGACTCTTGGGTGTGTGTGTGCCCGCGTGCATGTGTGTGTGTGTTTGGTATTGATTTTGGTTTGTCTGGTGGTTTGTGTGCAGGTATTGGTGTGAATTACAACTAATTGATGTTAGCTTTCTTGGTTTGATAGTCCTTTTCACAGTGTACAAGCACTATTGGTTATCTGTAGTGTTTTAAATAGTTTTGTTAAGCCATTATTTCTATAATATTTAGGGGCCAGCTCGACGCTGTATAAACGCTAGATGTATATTTATCAGATCACCGAAGATGGGTGCGCATGCGCGCATAACTTCACACGTCAAAATAAAAACTTTACAGGAGCGCTTAGATAATGATTTTTCACTGTCACTTTTAGAGAGGTCACACCGCAGACTTGTGTAGATTGACCAATTATTGTGGAGGTAGTGAATTCTTAAGCAATAAAAGGAGATTTTTGTGTATTTCATGAAAGTTTAGGTATAGGTACACTATCCAACAGTGATCTCATCATAAAGCTGTAATGTATGTGGATGTGTTGTAGTCTTGTTACAAACAACAAGCTGATTTAGACGTAGCTTTAACATTTTTATTGGAAGGAGTTGTGCTTTTACCCTCTTACATGAACATAACAACCGGTTTGTTCCAAAACCTTCACGCAACTATGTTGCTGCTTGACTTGAGAAGAAAGAATTTTTATAAGCACTCACTAAGTGAATTCCCTTTTTCCCACCCGCTATAGAATAAAGAGGAAAATATAAAAAACAAAAGTAATACATGTTATAGAAGAAGATGACTAATGATCGGTGTGTGGTGGGGATGATTTTGGTTTTGTGTTGTGTTATGTGTAGCTAGTGAGGAGAATATAGAGTGGTAAGAGGTGAAGTGGTGTCGGAGGTAACTATTCCTGTGATGTAAAAAATATGACAGGGAATTTCCGTTCTTGGGTTAAAGTAATTACATATTGAGACTGGTTCTGGTCCACGTGGTAGTTTTTTTTATTATTTATATTTTATCATGAGTAATAAGTCTACTCACCCCAATGTCCATCTAGTGATATGTAAGTGACCCCAGCACACAGCCGTATTCTCCAGCATAAAAAATACTGTCAAAGGCCAGGCTGGACAAGGTAAAATAGACAGTTTATTGAACACAAAGAGGTTCCATAGAGATATATCCCATATGCAGACTAGATTATGGCGACAACTAGACAATCCATTAGTGTTGCAGTCTGTAACTGAAACAATGTCGAGGCTATTGTCATCCATGTTTAATAAAGTTCAAAAACACACGTGCTTTTACCCTCACTAGAAAGAAACGCAAACGATGGCCCGTGCAAAACATCGTGCGTAAACCATGACTCGTTTATAAAATTCCGGTACCATAGAGGGTGATGTCAGGGCTAAATATAGCTATCTAGAAAAGCGTAATAAAAAATCTAACAGGCAGAGTTTTGCGTATTGGTAGACGACAAAATCCTATCTGCAACAGGCTTTGCCTTTGTAAGACTAACATTTTACCTTTGTAAGACTAACCCTGCTGCTTATTTCTGTTCATGTCACAAGTTCAAAACACAATCGATCAATAGTAGAAATTTATAAAAGAAACATTCCTTCGTTCGTGTGTTCAAACCCCCGCGACTTAAGGTTTCACTTTTTTCACACGGGCGACATCTGGTGATACGTTTTATATTGTCTCCCAAGCGGTTCAAACATGCGGCGACCACGGAAATGTAGTACATTAAATAAATGTAACTAAGTATTTGTTCCAGTTATCAAACGGGTATCTTCGTTTTGTCCTGCAATTTTCAAACTTTAGTAAAAGCTTTTTCTTCCAAGCAGCGAAGATGGTCCCAAAATTTTCTCCCAGGCCTGCACATAGGGTCCAACCTTAAGGTAAATAGATCAACTGTCAAATACTTCTTTAAATATTTCTTCCACTTGTCAAAATATTTCTTCGACTTGTCAAATATTTCTTACCGGTGTCAAAATATTTCTTCCACTTGGCAAAAAAAATTTTCTTCCACTTGTTAAATATTTTCTTCCACTTGTCAAATATTTTCTTACCGTTGTCAAAATATTTCTTACCGTTGTCAAAATATTTCTTCCACTTGGCAAAAAAATTTCTTCCACTTGTCAAATATTTTTCTTAGCGTTGTCAAAATATTTCTTACCGGTGTCAAAATATTTCTTCCACTTGGCAAAATATTTCTTACCGTTGCAAAATATTTCTTCCACTTGGCAAAAAAAATTTTCTTCCACTTGTCAGAATATTTCTTCCACTTGGCAAAAAAAAAATTTCTTCCACTTGTCAAAATATTTCTTCCACTTGGTAAATATTTCTTACCGTTGGCAAAATATTTCTTACAGTTGCCAAATATTTATGCAAATGTTTTTGTTAGCTGTCAAATATTTCTTCAAACGGGTCTTCCAGTTGTCAAATATTTCTAACAGTTGTCAAATACTACTAACAGTTGTCAAATATTTCTTAAAATATTTCTGCTAGTCGCCAAACATTTCTTCAAAGGCGACCATCTTTCATGCGGTGGATATGGCCAAGACAGCGTAGGCTTCCCTGTCTCAGCCGGCTATACAGGCTTTGAAGGCCAGCACGTGAAAACACCTCGACATTTGGCACTTTTATCTTTCGACGAAATGCCGAGAAGGTGTCGCAGACACGGTAGATGGCAGGTATTGAGCCTTCTTTCTTGCTTAGCATAGATTGTTCAGGTCTCACTGCCATATAGAAGTAAGCTGATGATACAGGCGTTATATATTGCAGCTTTGGTCATCGTTGCGAAATTGGAGTTTCCCCAAACGCGTGATGTGAGGCAGGCAAAGGTAGCTGCAGCTTTGTTAATGAGACTAGCAATTTCTGTCGCCAGAGAGAGTTTGTCATTGACGATATACACAAAGTATGTGTGATGCACTGCACACAGCATCGTGCCTGCTGACTTAACCGTCCCAGAGTTCCTCTGGTACCAGTTGTAACTGGGTCTGCCCTCTTTTTTCATTCAATATTTTTTCCTGTTGTCAGTACTTGACAATGCAAATATAGTATTGCACCAGCAATTGTAATCGATGAATGAGTCATACTGTTTGTAGTTGGTTAGGGTGAGTGACGTCAGCGCTAAATATAGACTATCGGAAACAAGTTTATGTTCTTTTGATCTTGTATTATTATTTTATTATACATAAACTTGTTTCCGATAGTCTATATTTAGCGCTGACGTCACCC
>JAMPIV010005334.1:102500-158633 GCA_024509875.1 Oreohelix idahoensis
TGAAAAGGGTGTATTATGAACATAATCGAAATATTAATAATACATAGAAATAAATAAGTAAGCAAGTACAAAACATCATAGTCATTAAGTTGACAAGTCATTTTCCGTTTTTGATTTTTATTTCTTTACTCATATCTAACTTATTTATATGAAACAAACATCACAGGAAAGATAATTAACTGCCGTTTCATTACATAAAATGTTGTGTCAGATAAACATTACAACTTAGTGAGATCCAGTATATGTATGATGTCATATGCTCGACAATAGGTCGAGGTACCATCTATATCACAAGTACAAGATTAGTCCAACAGATCTCTGCTCCTGTGGCACCAGCCCTATTACAGCCGAACATCTGCTCCAGTCCTGCCCACCATTCCGCAGTGAACGGAGTATCATATGGCAACAACCTACTTCTCTCCATGAAAAACTGTTTGGAGATGCCAGGAACCTTGAGCTGACTACTACTTTTACTAGAGTCATTAATGTAGAAGTCTGAGGGCGAACGAAGAAGAAGATATCATAGCGGGCTTCAATTGTTTATGTCCCTTGTAATGTCAGCTTATTTGCCATTTTAGGTTTTATTTTGTTTATGGGAATAAACAATTAAAATAAAACGTATTTGTCAAATGGAGTTCTTGTTCATTGTTTTGACAGCTCTGTCATGTATATCCAATGGATACAAGTGAGAATATAAACAGTTACAAATAAGAAATGACTTTTCAGTCACCCTGTAGGCACTGCATTTGATCGAATCTGTTTATGTGACTCACAGCTGCTCATCTCTGGCACAATCTTCCACATACCGTGACAAGGATACTGTCGTAATTTTTACAAGATAGGTCTGAGATATTTATGGTCCTGTCCGAGCAGAGGTGATAGTGGTAACTATGTGAGAGTAAGGTGTAAGAAATAGGTTTTCTCACGAGGTGATAGTGTAAGAGAAAGAACAGTCTCTGGATTGAGTAATTTCTCTAATCCAGCCTACCTTTACGGCAATATTTAAAACAGACGCTTTTTCTCTCCGTATACAAAATACAAGTTACACTGCTCCCACTTACACAAACTTCT
The DNA here is from genome assembly GCA_024509875.1 of Oreohelix idahoensis. Lineage (NCBI taxonomy): Eukaryota > Metazoa > Mollusca > Gastropoda > Stylommatophora > Oreohelicidae > Oreohelix > Oreohelix idahoensis. The sequence continues at coordinate 103,572 of JAMPIV010005334.1, forward strand.
GTGCCTAATACGCACAAACGTGAAAACAAACTATGGATAACATATATGGGCAGGGGCTGACCAACACGATAACTTAAGGTTTGTTACGTTTTATTATCGCTAGAAAATCACAACAGGCATATACATCAATAAAGCATGGTTTACAGACAAAAATTAACCCAATAGGTCCTCCCCTCTGGTAAAGGAAAAGAGAGACGATCCCAACAGAGGTACACTTGTAATTAACCAAGAAGATCAAAAGTTACTAATAAGGTATGAAATAGACAATACGGGAAAAGAACAAGTTCCTAATTAATCTATCCCATAAATACTCAGGTTAGTGAGAATTAAAAAGAAGATTTGTATGATGGTATAACAAAAGGAAAATATGTTTCTCTCTTTATGCTCATTCATCCAGTCATACTGTGGCCACACTCATATTCGCTTACCCAATAGTGGTCTCAGGTATTCATTGGAAATAAACACTAACAAGTACAATGACTACAGTGTCACATTATTTGTCAACTCCAGCCCCAGACGATCCTTAGTGCTGACTGGTAGTTTCAAGGGAGTCGCCGAAGTTGGTGCGTTAATTGCTTTCCTGGATAATTCCTGTATCACTGCCTTTAGTTGGTTGGAGTAAGATTTATACTTGGTGGTCACCGTCATAGGATTAATAATATATATATATATATTTCCGGGGTTGTCTAGCCTCTGGTGGCTGAGACACTCTGTTAAGTTATGAAAATGTTACAGGTAATAATTCTCGGCTGTTCTCTGAGGTGATGGCCGAGTCTGAACAGTGAGTTTTTCTGGAGTATAATCCCGTGAAAAAAAACTACTGTCATATGTCAGATAAGTAGATAGATTTATGTTGCCACAGCGGGCTGCTGAGATCCAGTTACTATTACAGTTATTGTCTATATTGGACTCTCCTATGAGTGAAGAAATTGGACCGCACAGGGTCACAACACGAAGACTCAACAATATAACAGTATCTCTGGATGCTTATAAGACCATAAGACCGCTAGTTCGCAGGGTTTTGATCAGCCTAGATTTAGGAAAAAATATAAACATGTAACCATAATATAAATATCATATCCTAACACGCGTAAAGGTAAGACCTCTTAACCACTCTGTTATTAAATAGATTATGGACCGCACGTGTCTAGATTATCTTATCGCTTTTAACACGAGATATAAACACTAGTCATTTATAAAATTACATAAAATGAATAGAAGTAAATTGTATTCCGTCAATTATCAATCACCTAGCGTCTTATAAGTTAATTAAACCATCTGGAATAAAATCGCTATGCGTTATTTAATACACCAGTTTAAGCGCCTAGAAATCTCAGTGAATTATACTGATAAACTTTGCACAAGAAATCACAAAAATGCTATTATATATATTACCACAAAACAGAAAAATTAACTATCTCCACGAAATCTGAGTAATCCACTTGTACTATGGCTCTTATGATATCGAGCTAGATATTTCAAAAATTTCCTGAAGTGACTGATAACTGATTTTGGGGAGAAGGGATATATATATTGAAATAGTCTGGAAGGTGACGAAAGTCGCGCCTTGTGCAAATCAGCGGGGATTTTTTTCCAGATATCGAATTTCTCCGTTCGCTCTGTTACCCGGTGAAATCGACAACAAAAGGCTTCAGATCTCGGCGATTGACGAGCTCTGCAGGGAACTTCAAAAGCCGTTGCCTTGCCCGTGTTTCTGGGACCGTGCGCTGTCATTATGTCGTAATCTTGACAGCTCTGCTCTCATCGAACTTCCAGCCAAACGTACTTGGCCCGTCCCCTTTTAGAAGGAATGACGGTTATAGATCTGAATAGCCGCTCGTCAGCGCGTGGAACAAGACAAGTAGGCGTGGCTAAAACTATGAGTTAGACAGCTAGCGAGAAAGGCATGGATTATGCGTAACAAACGTGCATACTAATTGAGTATTTATTTATACTAATTGAGGAAAGCAAGGTGGAACGAGTTGGTTGAATGGAATGAGGGGCGACGGCGGGAATCCAGCGGACTGATCAATGTAGTCTATTCTCATAACCTGTCACGGATACTAAAGCAATAACAGACTGTTCGAATATTTCATGAGTTCTGATTATATGCCACCCTAACCTGGTTATGTTTGAAATCATTGTCTGATGTACTGATGTATTTTATTTGTTTTTGATTTTTTTAAAATTTCTTTAAAAAAAAAATATACCTAAATTTGATTGTGATTGGATACTATAATTGTGTGCTGTTACATGTTATATTACCTTTATAATGTTGCATGCCTTTAAATTAATGCTTGAAGTAACATGTGGGAATGAAAGACACACAGTATGCGAGATAAGAGAGGGGAGAGAGAGAGAGAGAGAGTGAGAGAGAGAGAGAGTGAGAGAGAGAGAGAGAACGGGCACAATGTCAGACGGGTCTTCGTGCCCATTTCTTAACCCATTGAATATAAAGTTTGTTCGTTCGTTCTGTTTAACAAAATAAAATCTGAACATATTGGAGAAGATAAAAACTGTAATTAAAAAAAGATATGAAAATAATAAAAATAGAAATGAGATAAATGAAAAAGCTAGTAAAAGTCTTTATAGTAATCAAGTTGAAAGGGTCAGACTGCCTCAGATAGTTAAGATAATAGCCCCTTCAGTCATAACTGACTATGGGAATGCGCCCCTGAATTGACAGCCCTCAGTTGCTTATTTTCCTGGTGTTCCTTATCGACGTTAGTTTAGATAACTGATGTCGCTTTTGTGAATTTCAGATAGTTATGAGTCTTTACATTCTGTCACCGTATTTATAGCGCCCGATTGACAGAGTGGTTAGGGCGCTGGTCTCTCGCGGCAGAGGTTCACGGTATCATCACGCTCCAGTCTACTCAGTTGTAAATGGGTACCTGACTTTGCTGTTGAATTAAGGATGGAAAAGGCAGCCTGGAAGGTTTCTTGTTACCTCACCTCTCGGTGCTGGACCTAGTATAGCGAAGTCTCTAACACTTTATTTCCCTGCGGCTGCATCTGCCAATGAAATACTTTTTACCGTTGTTTTATTAGTGACCTGTTACATACCTGCAAAAAGTTAATTGAGAACGGGTGAGCGATGCCAACAATTAATAAAAAGCACAAGATTTAAAAAACAAAAAAATAGAACTACAGCTATATTCATAAGCCGAAACGTTTGTGACTTTCAAGTAAAATTTAATATAAGGAAAAAAGGAAATATGATTCACGTGAAAAAATAGTGCTTTTAAACAAATTAAAATAGAAAAGGACAGTTCTTCGAAAGAAAAACTTTGTTTTGTGTTGGTCTTCTTGTGTCTGTGACCAGGGGAAGATTAATATGGGAAGGCGCTTAAACTAATTAAATTTTTTTTTTTTTTTAAAAACACATGAGGAGACAGGGAGGTGGAGTGTGGGGTGAAATAAGAAAAAAGGACAGACCGTCGGAAATTGTTATTTAATTGAAAGCAAAGAACGCTAGAAAATGGAGTGTGCAGAAGACATGTTTGAAAAGCTCCTGAAGGTCTCCCCCCACCCCTCCTCCTGATACTCAATAGAATTGTCTTCCTGACCGGGAACCGGTACTGATATTGTGTGAGCACATTTTAGCCCACATATTAAATGTATGCCCCAGAGGCGAATACGCGTTGCATGCGGGAAATCAGATGTAAGATGTATGGGAGAATGTAATATATATGCTGGAAAACCGAATGCAAGATATATGGGGGAAACAAGGTTTTTTATGATTTATTCGGGGCAGGGAAATGGATGATAAAAAAGGGGTTTCGTTAATGTCAGATACGGTTTGGTTTGTTTGTTTGAATTTTCTTGTCTTTTATTATTCTTATGTTCTCTTCTATCTTATATGTATATATCTTATATGTATTTTATTTCTTGCGAGTTTGATTTTTTTTTTTTTACTTTTCAGAGGACTATTACTCTGTCTTGTCACTGACCCTTTTGAGAATGAGTAAGCTTGTGGAGTCTCGCTTTCTCTCTCTCTGTTGGTCGGTCTGCCAGCTCGTTTTTCCGTTAGTCCACCCGTGTATGTGTTTATTATTTAAGTAACTATTTATACATTCTCCTTCCTTCCTCTGAACTTCAAAGGCTTCTCACGAACACTTTAATATGCATTAGAAAGGTCCAACTACACTCTCTCTGTCTGTCTGTCTGTCTGTCTGTCTGTCTGTCTGTCTGTCTGTCTGTCTGTCTGTCTGTCTCTGTCTCTCTCTCTCTCACTCTCTCTCTCTCTCTCTTGCCCTCCCGCTCAGTTCATGGATCACTGAGTAAGAACCGTTGGTGTTGGTTCTTGCCTTTTTTATGCATCTCATGTTGTTATTATTATTGTATTTGTAAGGTGTCTTAACTGTCCCTACGCTAGTGTTCTACTTCTTTATTTCTTACGAGTGCCTGAAAACATACCTTTATGTTTGTCTAATATTTATTATCCACTTTGTGTGTGATTGTTTTGACACGGCTATTATCATACGCCCACGAGTTTCCTTTAACTCGTCCACCCCTCGCTGTTTGCAGTGCATTTCTCATTTTTTTGGTTTTTGTGTTTTTAATTCTGCTATCGGGCCATCAGAGCAGATGGTCGACCGGCAGGAAGCTTCCATAAAGTACTTGATGTAGTACTGTAGCTGTTTTCCTATCAGCTAGTTTTACATGACGAGATAGCACGACCCGGCGTAGTCGCTTTTTACAACACCCTTGGTTTGGCGCAGGTGGCATATTCTTTGCTCACCAGCATTGGATCTCAGGTTACTCATGTATTTAAAAAACATATTTTTTTAAAACGTTTACTCTGTACTCTTATTTTCCACAACTTAAAACAGTTGTAGGCAACCCAGGACCTGTGTGTATCTACTTTAGAAATACTGAGCTGCCTCTACCGTGATAAAATCATGTTTACAGAATTAGGCGGAAATTCAGTTTCCGTTGTAAAATGACCAGTTCTTAAATGTCGCTCAGTGTTGCCGTTCTTGAACAGAATGATGGTTCCATTGTACTTTTAATCCCGGGGGGCACTGGGCTTTGAAATGCTTTCGGGAGAAGGCTAATCCGAAATTTCTTTATTTCTCTCTCTCCCCCCCCCCTCCCCCCCTTTCTTTTCACCTAAAGATCTACCAAATCATTCTGTGTCCTACATGTCGCGATCGACTGGTTGCCAACCTCTGCCTTAACAAAAAATAAAAAAAAAGGAAAATAGTCCCACAGCACAGCGTATACTGTAGTAGCGGTGTGAGGTGTTAGAGACTTAATTATTACGTTGTTCATGTTCTTATATTGGCTGTACCGTCGTCAACCAGAGACATGCCTATAGTTAACCATATCGTCCCTGACCTTTACTCGTACATTTTGTAAAGTGAGCTGTGACATTGATCGATGACATTTTAAACGTGGAAGATCAATGTTTCCAGTTTACGGACAAGGGAAGTGCAGACAGACTTAGAAAGAGAGAACGAACGAACAAATGAACTTTGTTTTCAAAGGGTTGAGAATTGGGCACACATGCCTGTCTGAGATTCTGCCCTTCCTTTCTCTCATCTTTTATACTGAATTCATTTATTCTCACATAGATTTTACATATCAGTTTAAAGGAATCCAACGTTGTAAAACTAAAATAGTTGCATACTCATATTCATATTATCTAATTATAATCATGAAACAAAATATGTTGAAAACTACAAATTAATTATGACCATGAAATAAATTATGTTGATAAGTATAAAAATCGTCATTAAACCTACATTTGATATTATATATTTATTCGGAAATATAATCAACATTGGGGGACATGTCATCAGAACTCATAAAGTATTCGAAAGTCTGATTGTATGAATATGGACTGAGGATGTTTTTTAGATGATGTGGAAGATAGTTCCAAAGATGAGCAGCAGAGTAAGCTAAGCTTTTCTTGAATAAGTCAGGCCTATGCTGGGGCACTTTTATTTGTTAAGGCGTTAACTGCGTCTTTCACTGTATTTGAACATTGGCCACAGATAAGTTGGAGCATTCTCTGACAGAATTTGTGAAAGAATTTAGCTTTGTTGAACAGAAGGTGTTTTCTTAGGGGCAGTATTTATGAGATCTTTATAAAGATCTACACACTGTATTTGGCAATTGTCAGAAACTAGACGCACTGCACGCTTTTGTAGTGAATGGGCTCTTTTTGTGCTGGAAATTGTCACGTGATTGCCTCCCCTGCTCTGCAGTGATGGTCCAACAATGGCTACAATTTAGAGTATACAATGAGGGTCTTAAAAGGTATCTACCATCGCTCAAGATTACTCTTGGCAGAGTTGTAAATAGAAGGATAGAGCTTCTATTTTAGGGAGTCTTCGTGGGATATTGCAGAAATCAAGCACAACGCTGAATTTATCAAGGCTGTCGCTCACTTCGTATCTGCTTGCCCCTTCTATGAAGATAAAGATATATTGCTCGTTCCTGAGCCCCCAACTGTATGATTCAGTAAAATATCACTTAAATAGCTCTTATATATATATATATATATATATATATATATATATATATATATATATATATGTGTGTGTGTGTGTGTGTGTGTGTACGATCTCCTGCCATCGGCCACAAACCTTGTGAGATGGGAAAGTCGGGTGATGAGCTCAGCACATCCCAAACCGAGTAAATCAGGTAGCAGTTTACCATCTCTTCTTGGCTGTGCAAATGACTGGGAGATGGCGGTAGACCTACCTGGACGAGGTGCATATCCAGAGAGTATCAGAAAATCTCGAAGACGGCCGGATATAGTGCTGCATTCTTCATCATCGCAGCAGGTTATATTGATTGAAATGCCCGTGCCATTTGAATCCAGATTGGACGAGCAACATTCGTTCAAAGCGGCAAAGTAAAGTGATCTGGCCGCGAATCTGAGACACAATGGGTTCACTGCAGGGGCCATGGCTGTTGAGGTGGGTGCAAGAGGGCTCGTGGCTGCGTCAGTGTATGATTTATTGAAACTGTTGGGGCTGAGGGGACAGTCGAGAACAAGGGCACTGAAGAGGCTTAGTGAAACTGCGGAAAAGGCATCATGCAGGCTGTGGAACAACCACAATGGGCTATGGAACTCGGGACAGTAAAATGTAGCCCCACCTGCGGTATAGGAAACACCCTGATATTGAATCGCAGTGTGGTAACCACTATGCTAGCGCGGCTCTTATATATATATATATATATATATATATATATATATATATATATATATATATATATATATATATATATATATATATATATATATATATAATATATATATATATATATATATATATACACTGAAGCACATTAAAAACGCACCACTATTATATATACTGATGCCGAGAAGCTGGAAAAAACAGTGTGGGAATGGATTTTCCCCGTGTTTGTCATGAGGTAGAGAGTGAATGGCTGCTGGAATGGAAAATGCATGATTCAACCCACGGGTTTGTGTACAGACTACATGAAAACAATGAAAGTTACACGTGCAACACGATTCCCAACAGCTATGACCCTGAAAATGTGTACGCGTTTGGCAGTATACTCGGTATAAAAAGGCCGTTGAGATAAAACACCCAGTACACAAAAACCATTAATCTTTCATTTTCGGGATAACACCATCATCGTGAAGACAGCACTATACTAAAACGAGCGTCCTTTTCAGGGCGAACACAGCCGTCAGAACTTACAAAAATGACTCGTACCAAACAACAAGCTAAAAAGAGGAAAGTCTATACAAGCCCTCAAACACTTGTCAGCAGCATCAAGCAAGAACCAACAAAGAGCAAACAGAGGCAACCAGAGAGCACGAATACTCCAACTACTAGCGTCGTGGCCAGTCCTTCTCAGAAGACGAACAACGTAACCTCTGATAGTACGACCGATGATCGACCCAAAGATTCGAAGGCAGACGACAAACAAGTTCCGAAACCAGACCTAGCAACATCACCGCTGAAACAAGGTGTCGAGGCGGTAGCTACATTGTGCAGTGACAAGGCAACAACGAAGACAGAGGGTAACAAAGCATTGAAACCCAACAAAATCAATCCACCAGCAAAACGAGATGTCATTGTCGAGTCTCCAACATACAGTGACCAGCCAACTCCGGTGAAACTTGACCAGATGCAGACGAGCCAGAATACGAATCCGCCCCGCAGACCGCAACACATCAATCGGAGACAGAAGTTGGAACGTGCCAACTTCTCAAGCAACAAAATGCCGTCTCTAAAGTGGTACTACAGGAGAGGAATATTGTTAAGATCACACAGATATGCCTGAGGTGAGGCCTCACTCGGGGCCCTACCAGATGACAAAGTAATCACTATTCCTAGAAGCAATAACTGGCAAGAGAGGCATCGCTAATGTACGGAGGCACGAAAAGGGAGTTGTGCCTTCGCTCAACAGCACGGAAAAATGAACTGCACTGATGACAGCACTGGAGGCAGGACCGAAAGAATTCATGCTGCCTCACCAGATAAAAGTAGTGATGGAGACCAACAAGACTACAAAGAAGTTTTGTCGTAAGAGGGGTGAACACCAGATGGCCCGCAAGCGAGGTTTCACCACAAACTTCAGACCGCAAACGCAGACATCAAAGTCCCTCAGGTCGAACGGCTACAAACATGGAACAACAAAGACCCAAACCTGATTGTGGTAACCGTCGAAGGGCCGACAAGACCTGAGAAACTGACGCTCGAAACTATTTCAAAAAAGACAGGGGCTTTTTATCCCGCCGGTCATGCAGTGCTCTAACTGCCAGCAGTTTTCGCACACAAGAAAACGTGCAGGAGAGATGCAGTTTGCCGGTATTGTGCGGGTAGTCACCAATATGGCGACTGCCCCAGGGCAAAGGAGGACCGCAACTACAAAGAAACTACCGCCCACCGTACCTGTGCAAACTGCCCCGGAAACCACGGGGCAAGGTACAGAGGATGCCCTATGTTCCAGGAAACTAAGAGCATCTTGAAGGAGGCCGTGTCTAAAAACATACCCTTCAAAGAGGCCAAACACAGAGTGACTGCGGATGCTGCAGAAAAACAGCGCACGATTGACAGACCACAGCTACACAAGCTGACCCCTAAAATCAACGAAATGAAAAAGGAAACTGCAGACCAAAAACAGAATCAAGCAGACTCCCGAAGACGACAAGGACAGAGGTGAAGACGTAATAGATATGCAGAGCGTCAGAGAAATGTTACAGAGCGCCCAGGCAATGCTACAGGAAACAAAATCCATCAAACACGAGATAGAAGTCGACATCGCCAAACTCACAAAGCTAAAAGAAGAGAACGAAGAAATCCTCCAAAGAATTGAAACAGAGAGAAGGATCGTTGAGGATATCCTTACAAAAACTAGAGAACAAAACAAAGAAACGAAAGACAAAATGAGAATCGAAATCGTACAACAAATGATACGCAATCAAGAAAGAGCATGTGCAGCCATGAATGAGGCCCTACCAAACACACTATAACGACAGCCCAGGGACAACGCACGATCGGTCCAGGACTACGAACGAGATACCAGTGAAGACGATAACACCCTATATACCCCAATTATAACCAAACTTTCAGGTTGAACAGGGTATTACAGCAGCATAGTAGACGAAAACAACAACACAACAACAAACAACACCCAGTACATGTGCTTGAAAGCCGACGACTATCTGAAAAACGACCGCCAACGAGCCATTGGTATGATTAAGGGAGACCGGACGTATGAGCCTCGCGGGCCATTGCCAGAAGGATGAATTGCCACCACAGCACTATTGTAAACTAACTCAAACGAACAAAGTACGGAAACTCACTGGCAGTGCCCAGTGGGATAGACTTCATGAGTTGGGCCAAACCACGAGTATTATCCTTGAAGCCTACCCCTGCGCAAGATCGTCATATTGTGCTGATCACCTAAGGAATCGTCTTTCTCCAATCCCCGGCAAGTCAAACAGCAAGAGCAATAGTGGTATTTAGACGATGGGCAAGTCTCTCGAATGACAGTCATACGACGACTCAGAGATACAGGCCTTACTGCAAGACGACTTATGTTGGGCCAAACTTGACTCACAGACATCGTCAGCAGCGCCTGGCAAATGGCAGAGACAACATAGTCAGATGGACTAGACTGCAGTGGAATGCCATGTCCTAATTCACAGACGAGAGCCCAGATTTCAACATATCCTTCTTGCTGCAATGGACGTATGCGGATTTGGCGACGGTGTGGAGACACTATCGCTTTGCAGATTGCTGTGTTCGTCAGCACAACCGATTTGGATGGTGGCAGTATTCACATTTGGGGAGGATTCAGTTTTCACACACCATCGCTTGCCTCTTTCACGTCTTTTCCGTGGGAAATGTTAATGCCTGTGACATATCGAGATGAGATGTTCTTGCAGGATGCATTGGTTGCTCCTTGCGTTCACAAATTATCTAGACTGTGCAGCTTCTTTCTCCAGCAGGATAACGCAACGTGCGCACACCGCATGCATTACACAGCAATATCTACAGCAGCAGAACATTGTGACGATTGAATTGGCCTTGCCCTACTCACCAGACAATGTCCCCTATAGAACATCCCTGGGACGATGCTTGGACGCAAAGTCTACAAGGCAAGGTTTTCCAGCTAATCTGCAACAAGCTCGAAGCTGCTTCTTACACGTGAATGGGACTTGATTCCCCGGAATTTCTGTTCAGAGACTTGTGCGTTTCCATGCGGAGCCGCTGCCAAGCTTGTTTGCAAGCACACGGTGGACATACCAGATACTGAAGATAGTGCGAATGAATTTTTTATTCGTTGCATCTTTGGCTGTCGCCCTTGGCTGCACAGAATGCAATGAATTTCATAACACTCCAATGTACAAATTAATGACCAGCAAGGATTCATAGGAAAATGAATAAAGATTCCAAATATGTAAACTTGTAAACACTTATATTTACATTTCACACTCTGTTCCTGGATTATACAGGTGGTGCGTTTTTAATGTGCTTCAATATATATATATATATATATATATATATATATATATATATATATATATATATATATATATATATATATATATATATATATATATATATATAATATCTGTTTCATACGTGTGCACTTCTCCCTGTAATACTTATATGAACTATAAATTTGTAGATACATATGACAAATATAATAATCAATTATTGTTTAACACGAGTAGATAAATAAGTGAAGTTCGTGGATTAACAAAATGTGGAGTTTTTCTTCACAGAAAAATAGTTAAGGTGATTGGATGTTGTGGTAAGAATTACTTTTGCTTTGGCCTGGTTAAAATAACTTAACAAGCCAGATGTTGAAACTGGTTTTCTGGCTGTTCCGTCAGTTTTATCGACTTCTATGGTGAAGGCACGTTCCAGGCTTAGTTGCAGGGCTAAAAACCGCTCCGAACGTCAAGGCAAGGATCTTCACAACCCATCAGAGGCAGGCATCTAGCGTAGACCACAAGCTCTTGATCTACAGGCACGTATCAAGCTGGCGGGAGAGGTAGCTGGACTGGACTTTGAGCTGTTTGGCCGTGAGACGTTCCTATTCGTTTTATGTTAGGATCTGCTAGCATCAGTAGAATGTGCTGCACGATATCTTTCTTTCGGCTGCTGTGGTTGATGGTTCCATTTTTTTTTTTCTGTAGAAAAGAGTAGGAATTAGTAAAACATTTTACCCCCGAAAGTCTGTGTAATCCCGCGCTAAGTATTTCGATTAGAAGTAATTACATTTTCTGACAGCGCTGTATTCATTCTCCAGCATTCACTCCCACATACAGATGCATTGAGAAACCTTTAACGTGCGTTATATTGAAATTTCAGGTAAAACTCTCCCCCCCCACCCCCCCCCCCCCCCCCCCCCCCCCCCCCCCCCAAAAAAAAAAATAAATAAAAAATAAAATAAAAAAAATAAAGGGGAAATAAAACCCCCATTCGGGTTACCAAAAATGGATCACGATTTCCGCTTACTTGTTTATTCAACTCTGCAAACAACATTACCTGTTGCGCTATTAAAATTATAGTGAATGCACACAAGGGGAAAATAAACACAAGTTGCGATTAATAACACTAAATTTATTATATGAAAGACAGCCGGTATTTCTTTTTAAAATATATATGCATAACATGGTAATACCTGCATTTCTATGTGTTTGATCGTCTGTCTAGATAGGATATCAGATTTCCCTCCATATACTGATTTAGAAAGCTGTGGGTTTTTTTTCCCTTCCTCTGTCTGCGGAATAGGGAAAAATGCATATCTAAATATGTCTTCCTTATCTGTGATCGTGTCCTCTGGGTTTTCTTCCGTCATGTCACAGAACAGGTCTTTGGATCTATTCCGAATCCTGACTCATGGGCATTTTGGGATTATCTCTTTGAACGGATCTGCTTCCGACCACTGATGTCAATTTTTTTTTTAAATACTCGACCTATGCGATTTGAATACATCAGAATACATTGTCTCTGAAAAATTGTGTTTTTTTTGTCTTCTCCTTCTCACAGTTCTCTCTCTCTCTCTCTCTCTCTCTCTCTCTCTCTCTCTCTCTCTCTCTCTCTCTCTCTCTCTCTCTCTATCTGTCTCTCTGTCTCCCTCTATCTCCCCCCCCTCTCTCTCTCTCTCTCTCTCTCTTAGACAAAAGCATTCTTGTCACACAGCTCTGACTAAAATGATAGACAACTGGCACCTAAACACCAATAACGATAACTCATGTGGAGCAATCTTTGTAGCCTTGCGAAAAGCATTCGGTATAATAGACAACGTTGTTTTAATTAGGAAATTAGAAACAGTGACAGGTAAACCTTAAACTAGTGACAATAATTAAATCATTCCTGTCAGACAGACAACAAGCGGCGTGTTACAATAATTCCTTGTCAGGCCCAACCATGATCGATGCCGGTGTTCCTCAGGGTTCTATGCTTGGTCCTCTACCTTTTGCCACATACACAAATGACCTTCCACTACACATCAAGCACTCAACATGCGACTTATTTGACGATGACTATATAATTTACACAAGTGATAAAAGCTGTAAACACTAGAATTTGTTACAAATTATACAGATAATCTTATTAAGTGGAGCGACAAAAAGCGCATGCAAATAAATATCATTAAAAGAAAATGTATATTAATATCAGCTAGACAAAAATTACAGTACTCACAAGGAACAACAGTTTAGCTCTACACGGGTACCTCACTAATTGAAAATGTAAATGAAAATAAAACACTACGCCTCATAGTTGACTCAACACTTAAGTTGGAACTCGCGTGTACAAGCACTGACCAAGCGAACGGCACAGAAAGTTATCTGTTAGCATCTCCAAGATGAAGAAGGAAGAAAATGTTCTATACGCCCCAAATACAAACACATCTAGATTATTGCTCCACAATCTGGGATGACTGCTCCGTGCCCAACACAAAGAGACTGTTCATTACAAAAACGTGCCGTACGTCTAATGTCTGACAAACACCATACACAGTGTGTAGATCAAAATAAATATATTACAATATTACCTCTAATAAAGCGCTTCCTGTTCAGCAAAGCCAAATTCACTCACAAAATTATATCACAGAATAATCCATCATATCTGCGGTCCATTTTGGAATACAACGAAAGACGCTAGCCCAAGCCCAGGTTTGACGTAATCAGGAAAAGTTTAGCTTTCGTTGCTACTCATCTTTGAAACAATCTTCCACCTGACCTAAAAAGCACGCTTAGTCCATGTACATAAAATCGCAGACTTGTTGAATACGCCATGAGTGAAGATTACATGCCATCCTAATTTGGTTATGTTCCCAAATCATTATATACTATCGTATGTAATTTTAAATGATTATTTTTGCCCTGTTGAATATTGATTATGATAAGGTAATGTAAATGTGAGTATACTATTATTGTACTGTTACAGTGGTGTAATTAAAAAAAAATGTATATTATATTATATTAATTTGTTTACATTAATATTTAAAATGCATATGAGAATAAATGGACTCAGTAAAGATGACGAGAGAAAGGAAGGGCAGAATATATGTCAGACGGGTCTACATGTCCAATTTTAAACCTTTTGGAAATAACGCTCGTTCGTTCGTCCATTAGTTCATTCGTTTCTCTCTCTCTCTCTCTCTCTCTCTCTCTCTCTCTCTCACACACACACGCGCGCGCGCACACACACACTCTCTCTTCTCCCCCCTCTCTCTCTCTCTCACTCTCTCTCTCTCTCTCTCAATTTACTGCTTGTGCCATTAAGCCTCGTAGGAAGATGTTAGTACTAGTTTCAGATTTAGTGCTTGAATTGTGCCTAGCGAATAGACATCATGCGTATTTTTTAAAAAGTATTTTCTTGTTTAATTTTGCCTTGTGCGGTTTGATGTCATATCTCTGCATATTTAACCGTGGCTCATATTTAAGGGTTTTGCGGCCTAGGGTCAAATCTGACATGTAGTCAGTCCCCTATGGAAAAGTAAACTTGCTTTAATCATCATCATCATAACCCTCCACTCCCAAAGGAGCATAGGCCTTCAACAAACACATGCCAAGTCCTCCTGTCACGTGCCATCATCTCAAGTTCTTTCCACGTTCTCGTCATCATTTTCACCTCTGTTTCCAGCTCTCTTCTCCATGTGCTTCTTGGTCTACCTCTGCCTCTCTTGCCCTGGGGGTTCCAGAACAAGGACTGCCTTGTAATGCTATCAACAGGTTTACTTAGTGTGTGTCCTATCCATCGCCATCGTCTTCTTCTCATCTCTTGTTCCACTGGCACTTGTCTAGTTCTTGTCCTCAGTTCCACGTTGGTAACCTTGTCATACCATTTTAATCCCTCTATTCTACGCAAGCACCCATTTATGAAAGTCTGTAGCTTTTTGGTTGTTGTCTTTGTTGTTCTCCATGTCTCAGAGCCATACAATAGGACTGACTTGACATTTGAGTTGAAGATTCTTATTTTCGTGTTGGATCCGATTTATTTATTTAATGTTATTATTATTTTTTATTCACAGAGAACACTAAAGCCGACAGTCACACCCTAGACACAGGGTCCTTTGGTTGTATTGGGGCACAGGTTCAAACACAAAAGACCTTAAGGTCTGGGTATACTTGACCAGATGTCAAGGCAGTCCTATAGTATTTCTCTGAAACAGAGAGAGAGAAAAAGAAGCCAAGAAGTCAACGAATTCGTAAATGAGGGCTTGCACAGAATAGGAACATTGAAGTGTTAGGACAAGATTACCAAAGTGGACATGACAAATATCAGAGGAACAGCTGCCAGGAAAAGACGTTGACGTTGAATTGGCGGATATTCAGAAAACCAGTTGATGGCATTACAAAAACCTGTTGATAGCATTACAAGATAGTCCTTATCCTGGAGTTCATAGCGTAAGATAAATAGAGGGAAGCCGGAAAGCACATGAAGAAGGAAATTGAAGACATACATAAAAGTTAAAGATAAAAATGGAAAGATTTTTGAATAGATGACATAGGATACGAAGGCTTACAAACGATGAAGTAGGCGTGGAAAGAAATTGATCAGATGGCACGGTACAGGAAAGCTTCATATGAACTTGTTGAAATCGCATGTTCATTAAGAAACTGAAAAAAATAATAAATTAAGGAAGCTATTTCACTTCTTTCTTGCAAGCACTTGAATAGTTTTTGTGTTGTGTTTGTTGTTTTCTCCCTTACAGTGTTGTGTGATGAATTTCTCTTAATTTTTCTCGATAAGTTTGCATTTATCAAAACTGTTACATTCACTTTTTTAAACAATATATTATTGGTCAGCATGTTCGTCTAATCTGTATGTTATATATCATTATTGCCACTTGGCCACCAATAAGCCTAGGTCCCCAACAAATTGGCCACCAATAAGCCTAGGCCTGCAACAAATTGGCCACCAATAAGCCTAGGCCCACAACAAATTGGCCACCAATAAGCCTTGGCCCGCAACAAATTGGCCACCAATAAGCCTAGGCCCGCAACAAATTGGCCACCAATAAGCCTAGGCCCACAACAAATTGGCCACCAATAAGCCTAGGCCCGCAACAAATTGGCCACCAATAAGCCTAGGCCCACAACAAATTGGCCACCAATAAGCCTAGACCCACAACAAATTGGATACCAATAAGCCTAGGCCCACAACAAATTGGCCACCAATAAGCCTAGGCCCACAACAAATTGGCCACCAATAAGCCTAGGCCCACAACAAATTGGCCACCAATAAGCCTAGGCCCACAACAAATTGGCCACCAATAAGCCTAGGCCCGCAACAAATTGGCCACCAATAAGCCTAGGCCCGCAACAAATTGGCCACCAATAAGCCTAGGCCCACAACAAATTGGCCACCAATAAGCCTAGGCCCACAACAAATTCGCCACACCAATAAGCCTAGGCCCACAACAAAACGGCCACCAATAAGCCTAGGCCCGCAACAAATTGGCCATCAATAAGCCTAGGCCCGCAACAAATTGGCCACCAATAAGCCTAGGTCCCCAACAAATTGGCCACAACAAATTGGCCACCAATAAGCCTAGGCCCGCAACAAATGTATGCTAAGTATTCATACCCAGTCCCATCATTTTCAGATATTTCCTTATCTTCCTCATCCCTTTCATATGTGTCTCCACTTCTCTTCTGGATGTGTTTTACCGTCCCAGTCTACCTTTCTTATCCGTTGTGATTCCAGTCCAACGATTACCTTGTAATGCTATCAGCAGGTGTCCTCAGTTTGTATCGTATCCATCGCCGGCGTCTTCTCCTTATCTCTTATCTTGCAGACACTTGTCTTGTACTTAATCATCAGTTGCACAATGGTGATCGAGTCGTACAATTTCAATCCTTCTATTATACAATGTGTTTTCTTGATATTCGAGAAAAAATTGTCAGATTCTGAACAACACGACAAAGTCATAAAAATACCCCAATAAGATTATTACAAATAATTTTCATTCCTTTATATTATCGCCCACGGGAATTAGTCTGGTTTATTGTTCACAACGGTGATCCTGCCTTCCTACCGTTTCAGTCCTTCTATTGTGTACAGGCCCCAGTTTATGAAGTACATGTTTGTAAATGCTTGATTGTTGTTTTTATTGTTCACTATGATTCAGGGACGTTCTGTAATTACCGAATTCACGTTTGGTTTGAAGATTATTATTTTTGTGTTGGACCCGATTTCTTTCGATTTCCATACATTTCCCAATGCTATTTGAAAGTCCCCTCTCGCCCTTTTATAGACTTACTCTGGTATCACTCCCTGTCTCTCCAACTCTGTCTATACGCCTGCGACGATATTGATATGATACTGTATTATGCAAGTGTGTTTTTTTTTTAAGTGCAACCATGTTATCGTTTCCTGCGTTTATTCTCATTGTCCGTGTCTTTTTCCACCGTGTTTTCAGACCTACTTGCTGGGATCTGTTATCCAGCATTTTTATATATTATATTGATACATGCATTTATCAGGGAAAGACTTTTTTGCAACCAGGACGATACGCCAGGGCCTACAAACCTAACCCCTGCAGACCCAAGAAGAACAGTCCCAACTAAGTTGGTTTGGCCATGTCTGCAGAATGGAATAAGATCGGCTACCACGGCAAGCATGGGAATCTAAGAGCCAGGGATCCAGACCTCCAGAACGCCCCAGAGTCCGCTGGGAGGACAACATTAGACAATCTTTGAAGGACCAAGGACTAGAATGGAACCAGGCCAGGAGGAAGACAACCTTATAGGGTAGTATGGCGCTCTCTCTTCCCAAACCTCTACACCTGACGGTAGAAGTGGAACGACTAAGGAAGTAAGTAAGTTAGTAAGACTTTCTTGCAGAAACAAAAGCAAAAATATTGTCTTTATTCAGACCATGGCTTTACATAAGTTGTTAGCGTGGCTGCTTGCTGTTTTCGCACGACGAGTGCCAGAAAACATACTTTATGTTTGTCTAATATTTATTTACTGTTTACAGGCCTCGGGTTTCTCTCACTTATGTGTTATTATATGTAACCACGAGAGCATGCCACGTGGTGTAACCGCTTACCTCTTGTTGATTGATCATACAATGAGAGTAGTGAGAGTATGATTGATTGAAAGTATTGATAACTAAGTGTGCGGTTTGTTTGTGTTACTTGTACCATCAATTTGTTATTATTGTTTCGCTTAGACATATATATATATATAGTTTATATCATATATATATATATATATATATATATATAGTTATATATATAAAGATATATATATATATATATATATATATATATATATATATTATATATATATATATAAATATATATATATATATATATATATATATATATAATATATATATATAATGTTTGCGGCCTCTGTTTGCACACCGCAATGCGTTCATGATTATGAACCATCGCGGTGATCAACACCGCGTCGTTAGATTAAAATGACGTCAAATAAAATAATTACGTAGACGCGCGTGCAGAGTAACGACAGTTATCTTTTGGCAGTGTCTCCAGCCGGAATGGCTGTGTTTGTGTGGAGCTCTGGCCGATGTGTTTTCATGTCCGCTGAGGTGTCTACATGTATAGAAGATATTCCCATTATGAGATGAGTTATGAGTGCCAGAGACGTATATGTGCCCACAGGAAAGTATCTTAAACGCAAATAGCATGATAACTGACGACGGTGTTCTTACAAGAATTAATTCGCGGACTTTCTATCACTATACAGACGGCACAGTTTATCCGTTACTTCATGAACTTTGATGGCCCAGTGAAGTTGGCCTTGTTTGCAAATTAAAATCAGGAATCATTATACTCATGTGGAGCTGCGTGTTGTGTAAATGTCATATACATTATAAAGAATCAGCATGAGTGAACTACAGTTATTTGACGAGTTACTGTTGTCGTTTTCCATGGACACGTGAATCGTTTTGTTACCCTAGATGTTACATATATATATTGTCGTGGAGGAATTATCAGATAGGTATAGATGTTTATAGCCCTGTCTGAGCAGAGGTGATAGTGATGACAATGTGAAAGTAAGGGGTAAGATATAGTTTTTATCACGAGGGTGATCGTGTAAGAGAAAGGGCAGTCTCTGGATAGAATAATTTATCTAATCCAGCCTATCTGGACGACGATAACGACCTCACACTCAATTTTTTTTCTTAATGAATGTAGCTATGTAAAATGTCTAGGGTTATGATATGTAATGTGGTGTGATAGTTATGGATACACCCACAGATATTTAAGCAGACTAATAATATTTAACAAATATTATAATACACTGAACTAACTCAAGAGTGTAACATTTTTGATAGAGTTATATTACATTTATTTGTTCTGGATCAAGTTTTATGTTGACCAGAACTTTTTTTTAAAAAAAAGGATTTAAAATTTATGAAAGAAATGCATGGAATGTTACATAATAAATGCAAGAGTGTACATATATAAGTACTAGACTAGTTAGTTTTATTAAAATGTTCTAGTAGTCATCTACTGGGAGGATAGTTAATGCTTGTGCTGTTGGGGTGGCCTCATCACACCTGTCTATATTGACTACACAGTGTCCAGTAAATTGCAGGAATTTTATGGGGTATTAGTAACTAAAATGCGTTGGTGAACTTCCAGCAGACCAGAGGCTCACTCATCTTGCATATGTAGCTCTGGTGCTGAAATCTGGTGGTCCCACCTCTCCGTGCTGGCGGGCAATAATAGTGGTCTCTGTCACAACGTACTGCACAGATACACTCGAGTAAAATCACCAACTGAATGGACACCGCCTTGTTGACAACTGAAACTCACAGCTCAGATTATGAATAAAGAACACAGAAATGCTAGCAAAACTCAGCTGAGCTGCTGGCTATAGTATGGCGTCCCTGAACTTATTTCACTTTCTTTCATTTGGAAATCACCACACTTTAAAATACTGTGTCTATCATCGAACAACTATTGAGGAATGGCCCCACTTGCGCGTCTGAGCGCCGATAAAATGATTGTCTGTGGCCAATCACTGCCTAGGTTTATTTCAAATTCAAATTTCCTACCCTAAAGTCATTTCAGTCATGCTTCAGTCAAGTATGGATGTTTATCTGTTAGTCTGTCCGTCTCTACTTGTTTTTTTTTTTCAAAAACGTACTTGATTTTTGAACCAACCTTTCTCTCCCCTCCAAAATTTTGTCGTTAAAAGTTATATTTAGACACAGCTCCCACCAATGTCCCTTCGCTTCCCTACTAAGTAGATTTGAACACCTGCGTCTCGAGGTCGTGTTTTTTTGTGCAATAGCGACACTTTTTATTCCATACAGTCTGTCGCTGATGTGAACAACACTGTCTTTTGTCATTATCTTCAATATTATCTATCCGTCTGTAAAATTAAGAACATATTAGTTCACTGCTCAGAATGGGCCATCCGGCCAGCTAATTTTTATATTCCTAACATTAATATTACGAAAAAGTTACTTTTTAATTTTTGTAATATTCCAAACATCTGCGTTCTGCCGCTGAATTCAAATCAAAGGCTTGGTATCGCAAAAGCGACCAATAAATGACTGTGGCGTAACATATCCAAGGTCCCTTCTGTCGAGTTCCTTACTTTATGTCAACTTGGGAAACGTGACTTTTCTCCGTTTCCCCCCCAATTGCGTCTCCTTAGCCTTTCTAGTCTCACGCAATCTTTCCAGTCATATTTTTTCCTTTTTATCCGCCGTTCCCCTCCTGTCTAGCAAGTCAATTTTTATGGAGGGTGATGACCCGCGGTCTGGGCGATCATGTACTATCAGCAGCCTACGCATTATGTTTTTATCCTTACATGTTATCTTTGGAGGTATTTTACCGTTGTATCTCTGTCAATTTCACTACACATCTCCCCACTTGAAAACATGCCTATGGCAAGTTCCAAAACCAGCGATACACATAGGTAAAATTACTCCTCACGTCTGCCACTACTCTAATTTTGATCACAGGGGTGCCGACTGAGGAAATCTGCACCGACATTCAATTTGCCTGGGATATATTGGATACTGAACTGATAAGGTTGAAGCAATAAAGACCACCTCAGCAATCTTGCGTTTTCATGCTTAGCCTGAGATAAGAATACGAGAGGCTGATGGTCCGTCTCCACCACAAAAGTCCTACCATACAGATAGATTTGAAACTTCTTTATTGCCCAGATTAACGCTAAACATTCTTTTTTCGCTTGTGGAGTATCCTTGTTCCGCCTTATTCAATTTACGGCTTGCATAAGCGACTGGTTTCAGTTCCCCATCAGGTGAAGATGATCTTTGCAACAAAGCCCCTCCTAGTCCTACATTACTTGCATCGGTTCTTAAGACAAAGTCCTGTGTCAAATCAGGCAGTTTGAGAATAGGCTTGCTAGTGAGTTTTTCCTTTAACTCTTGGAACGCTAGTTCACATTGTGCAGTCCAAATAATTTTATCTGGAAGTCCCTTGCGAGTCAGATCAGTCAGAGGAGCACAAATAGCGTTAAAATTCTTGATTTGCATCCAATACAACATTTTGTTGGCCTAGCAGTTAAGTTCGGCTCCCGAAGTCTATCAAACAACATCTCCAGAGCTTCAATGTGTTCTTCAAATGTCTCTGTGGCGACGAGAATATCATCCATGAAATTCGTGATACATGGGTTATTCAGGGGATCCAACAATTTGCGCATCATCCTTGAAAACACACTCGGAGCATTTTTCAGTCCGAATGGTAGCATATTGAATTCATAATGTCCATCCGAAGTGCTAAAAGCCAAATAAGGTCTCACTTCAGGCTTCACTGGGATCTGGTAATAGCCTTTACTAAGATCCACCTTTGAAAAGTATTTTGCCTTGTTCAGTCTGGCAAATAACTGTTTTTGTGTCTGGTAATGGATCCACTTGTCCTTCTGTGACAGCATTCAGTTTCCTGTAATCTATGCACAGTCTGTGTTTCCCCAGACGGTTTTCTCAACAAAACGACACTAGAACTAAAAGATGATTCACTGTGCGAAATAATCCCCTCCTTCAACAAATAATCTATTTCTTCCTTCAATGCCTTCTCCTTCGCGAACGGAATAGAATAGGCTCTCATACAGATTGGGTTTGAGTCTACCAGTTTCATGTCATACTGTAGCAAATTTGTATGGCCTGGTTTATCTGTTAATACATCTGTATGTTCCTCCAGAACTTGTTGAACTCTCTCCCTCTGGTTTTTAGTCAGGTGCTTACTGACTTTTACCTGTGCTGCGGTTTCACAAGGATGTAATGGGTATTCATGTGAGGTGAGTGGTTCTTTTTGCATCTGGGTTGCAATAGCTAAGGTCAATAAGGGGGTGCTTTCCTGGAGTGGTCTGTCCAGATACTTCTTTAACAGGTTTACATGATAAACTTTCTCCTTCCCCTTTTTGTCAATTTTATAGTTTGTTCTAGACACCTTCTCTAGAACCGTATATGGACCTTGCCAACCAATTTGTAATTTATTCTGGCTTCCGGGTAGTAGAAGCAGCACCTTCTCTCCGACTGCCAGTTCCCTGTCCTTTGCCTTCCTATTAAAATATGCTGCATGTTTCTTCCTGGCTTGCTTCAAATTATCATTTGCCAGTTTCCATCCAGCTTTCAAACGAGTGGTCAGTTCGTTCACGTATTGATACGATGAGGTAACAGTCTCTTCCGCCTTCTCATCTGTCCAGGTCCTTAATAGAGTTACATCTGGATCTTTAATTTATCATACTTATTTTTCATGGAACCCATCGGGTCCCGTCCATTAGAAGCTCTATAATGAGGACTTTTCTTCCTAGAATCATCACTCACAAATCGACCACTACCAATTTTTCTCTGGGGTTTGTCTCCCCACTTAAGATTGTTTATGAGAGATCTTCGCTCTCTTGTCTGTTCTTCCAGTTTATATAAGTCTGACCGAGGGATTGTCATCTTATCCTGGGTAAAATTTCTTCTTTGTACTCTTCGCATAGTGGCCATGTTAATCCATTCAAGTGAAGACTGGGTGTGAAAAGGGGGCTCCCATTCCACTTTGTCTACCCGAGTATAATTAGTTTTCCTTTCAGGCCTAAAGTTGCCCCGTGGCGTTTCTAGGTCCTGCACATATTTTCCCTTTGTGGGTGTTCCCTCATGAAATACGCCACATGCTTCTACAAAGTTTTCAACATCGACAGTTATGTCGGGCCAATAGTATCTTCGAGCAATCTTTTGGCAGATGGTACCGACTTTCTCATGGTCACCATCTGTTCCAACATGTAAGCTCCTTATTAAGTTTGCCCTATATATCTTGGGAAGAACTAACTGTCCGTGACCAGGGGATCTAGTTCCTGTCTTCCTATATAAGAGTTTGTTCTTCATGAAATATTCCCCCTTGCTCGGAGGTGTGTGGCATTTGGGCAATTTTTTAAAACAGGGCTTGAGTGTCCTATCCTCAGCCTGCGCCTTCCTCATCTCCTCTGGATGAGCATTTATAGGTTCACCTTCTTCCTCCTTCTTCTGTGACCTGGTCTGCACTGTCGCCATGATCACAGGTTTCTCGGGATTCCCCAAGAAGACGTATCTACACCCCAATATCAGAGGGTAGATTGGTTCATCTATCACTGCTGCTCTGATTTCTCCCTCCACATAGCGAGTTTTCACCGTTATCCTTGCGATGGGAAGTGTCATGAGTGGTATGTCCTTAGTCGCCCCTTGTATTTCCACTGTTTCTGTGGTATACTGACTTGGGTCCACTAGGCTAGACTTCACAACTGAATCATAATCCAAACCTGTATCATAAAGGCACCTTATGGTGACCCCATTACAAATAACATCCTCACAAACTGGGGGTGATAAGGTTCCTGTTGTCCATTAGGATTAACCTTTAATCTTCGCGTCCCCGACTTCATTGCAGCAATGTTTGAAGGTTTCCTTCTACAAAATTCGGTGTTATGGTTATCCTTCTTGCACCATTTACACCATCTTTTTCCTTGGTTCAACGGTTTTCTTTCATTGAACTTTTGGTCATTGAACTGTGAGTTTCTGTCGCGATAGTCATTTCTTTGCCGCTCAAAGTTTGTCCTACCTTTATTTCCCTGCTCTCTATTATCAAATTTATTAAATTGCTGTGGAGCTTTAAAATTGTCTATGTGCTTCTTCTTAGCACCACTTACCTCTGCCTGAGCTGCCTGATACCTCTCAGCAACATTTAAAATTTCCCCCAACTTCTCTGCACCTTGTTCCATGAGAAATTTTCTCATGTCTGGAGCCATGGACTCTCTCAATTGCTCAATCATGATCATTTCTTTAAGATCTTGGGTCTTCCCCAGAGCCGTCCATTTCTCCAAATAGGTTTCTAGTCTATCAGAGAATTGGTGGTATGTCTCCCCAGACAACAGTTTGGCATTTCTAAATTTCTTACGATAAAATTCACCATTCTTCTCGTACCTTAATAACAAAGCCTGCTTTAACATGTCATAATTGTCTTGGTCTTCCCTGTTCATTTTGGCAAATACTTCATAAGAAGTACCTCTCAATCCCTGTGATAGCTTTAAACTCCACCTCTCTCTCTCTAACCCATATGTAGTAGCTAATAACTCAAAACGTCCTAGGTACCCCTCTATGTCATCGTCTTTTTCAACAAAATGGTCTAAATGAAACCCCATAGCTGAGTTTGAGGCTCCCAGACTGGGCGTAGCATCTGAGGCAAAAGGGCTGGCACCATTTTCAGGAGCCGGGCCTTGTAATTCCAGCTCCCTTAGTCGTAATTCGTGCTTCCTTTGCAACCTTCTATCTTCTGCCTCCCTTTCGGCAGTCAACCTTTTTTCTTCTGCCTCCCTTTGCTGTCGTTTTTCTTCTGCCTCAATCTGCAGCCTCTTAATTTCTCTATCAGCCTCAATTTGTAACCTCTTCTCTTCAGCTACCTTTCTATCTTCCCTTTCAATATATTTATCACATTCAGCCGTTACATATTGAATTAAAATCTGACCATCCATTCCCATCTCCTTTGCGGTCAGCACAGCAGCTGATCGGAATTTTGCTAGCTCCGCCATACTGTTACGCACGGATCATTATTATTTTTCGTTTGTATAAACATTTTTTCATATGTATGATCATTTTTTTTTTGACTGAAGTGTGTATTATGTTTTCTATGGTCAAAGGGACATAATCCGAGTTATCGAGACTACAATTTTTTAGGAGTTGCCTTCTCTTGTATAGAGACACGTTCGGTCTATAATTTCTTGAACGAAGCGTGACCACATCTCCTTATTTGGTAGTATCAGTCAACTATGGTAGATGTCTGAAACCTTTCTTAACGCTTCTTTTCATGACCATAAAAGGCGCGACTGTGTAAGACTTTTATCTCGAATGTTCTTCGAATCGTCTTATTGTGAACGGCAACTCAGAGATTGTCGTTCTGCGCATGTCAAACCGGGAGTTCGTTCTGTGTGTTCCGCCCAGTTGGGGCAGTTTAGAAATGGTTTAAGAAGCGAGCAGACGCAACTGCGTCTTGTGATTCTCTGAGGGAAATACAGTGTCTTAGTGAGTTAGTTAGCTAACTAGACTATTTCCCAGTATTATGCAGCCTGCCTGGAGGCATATGTTCATGGTTGATTTTCCGAAATAAGGTAATTCCTCTTGTATCGAACTTTATGCTATCATCTAGAGGTTCGTCATTTTGTCGCCTATTTGCTCGCCTGTGTGATGAAAAAATGGAGAGGTACTTTGACTAGGATTAAGTCACCAGTATCTGTATACCTGAACTAGTTAAATATATATGGGTCGCTCTAGACCAACAAGACTGTTGTCTGTGTTCCAGGATTCGTTATATCAGAGATCACGTCCAAGTCAGATGGTTAGACTTAGGAACATTATAAAGGTCGAGCTGACCTGTAGCCCATGTATGCTATTCACGTGCAGACAGTGAACGGACTTATTGTATACAACTGATCTGCTAGCATCAGAATGGGAGCATTTATTATTGTTTATGAACATTGAAGATCTGTAGCTGACACTGTTGCAGAAGTTATAGAAATTATTATTATTTATACAGCTTCACGAACTAGCACTCGATGATTGATGAATTTCTGAATCTATTGAACTGTGATGTCTTATGACGCATATATACAACAGCTATCATTGCTGACTACAGAAATTGTTTTCAATGTGCCATATCATCTTGCTGAACTCGTTAACCATGTTGATGTCATAAGTATCATGACTGTTTTGTGGCGTGCAATAAATGAAAGAAACTTATACAACGAAGTTACCCTTTCTATGACTCTACACGTCATGTTGCCTGTGTGATAACCCTGTGAACTGTTCCACTACCACATACACAGCAACATCCTAAATCAGAGAAGACACCTACATCTTACACTTTAACACCAGGTGTCGATAAGGGTGGCAAGTTACCACTTCAGCACAAATCCACCCTTATCATTTTTGGTGGCCAGAGCTGGTTCTATCATCTGATATTTTGGCGCACCATATCATTTTTGGTGGCCATAGGTTGGTTCACTCTGATTCCAGCTATCAGGGGGTCAGCAAACCCAGACATCATCATCATACTAGATACAACTACAGCATCAACTACCACCTTACAAGAAATTTTATTGAAAGTATCCGGATTTTCTGACAGTTGCTGATTTTGAAACTACCCGGCGCTGCTCGGCAATATTGAAGTTTATGTAAAATTAGAAGGACAAGTACCGAGCGAATGGATTTCCTGATCTGGTGAAAAGAAGGACAAGTGCCGTAACAACTGTTCCGGTCTCAGGGGTACTGCTGCGGGTTCAGAAGGTCAAGTGCCGGTTAAATCAATTTAGAAGATTCAGAAGGTCAAGTGCCGTAATAACTGTTGCAGTATTAGAAGCTCTTTTCCTTCGTCATGGCTGTTTATGGGAGCAGAAGTTAATCAACGTTGGATCATTATCCTCAGAATGCTGATTACATCCTGTTCTGCACCGTGCTGACGCTGGATTTATAGAAGTTAAGTGGCCTGTTTTGTTTGTGAACTGTGCCCTTATGTTCTAACTGAGCCTTCTGTACTTTCACATTTTCTCCTATTGTTTTCATGATACATGTTTATATGTTATATGTTATTTGTTATTTGTATATTTATATGTTTATATTTCAGCGGGTTTTCTCGGTTGGGCGGAGTCTTGCAGTAGAAGATACCACGTCACAGAGGTTCTACTGTTAGCGTTTTCGTTAGGGACTGTGCGAATTTCCTACAGTGAAATTTGCTAGCGACAATCGTTGCTATATCTGTTTAGTTGTGACGAGTTGTGCTTTATTTTTGTTTCTTGTATATATATATATTTTTTTCTTTTTTCTTTTCTCTCTTTCTTTGTGTTTTTTTAGTTTCGATTTCGATTGTTTGTATTTGTAGGTCTCCCCTTTGCTATTATTCAGTTCTTTACGTATATTTTTGTGTATACACTGTAGCGTCATTTGTTAGTCATATCTTCGCATATTTCTTTTTAGTTTTGCTGTTTGTGTATTTGACTTATGCGAATGTTTTCGTATTGTTTGATCTTTGTTGATTGTTTACATTGACTCTGATCTTTGTTATTGTTTACATTGACTCTGATCTTTGTTATTGTTTACATTGACTCTGATCTTTGTTGTTGTTTACATTGACTCTGATCTTTGTTATTGTTTACATTGTTTTTGACCTTTGTTATTGTTTAAATTGTCTTGTTATTGGTTACATAGTTCTTGCATAGTTAGCTTTCACTATTGTTGATATATGCTCATGCACTATTGGTCTATAGTGCACTTATCATAACAAACTGGTGTTTTTTGCTTATGCACTATTGTAGTGCAGTTATGATAAATAACTGATGATTATGCACTGATTTGGGTAGTGCACTGTTAATTAAGAGGTGACTTGTGATATTATTATACATTTGATAATACAAGTTGGTGTCAACTCCTGTTTCCCACAGAGATTGGGTTCAACATAGAGATTATACAAGCACTTTATTAAGTCTTGTTGCTATTTAACATTGAAATAAGATAATTAATTATTTCAGGTTCTGTACTCACATTTTGGACATCATGTCTACATTTGAGTACTTTATTGAGCAGGGTAAAGCCCTTGGGAAGACAGGTGATAAATTAGAAGAATTTGCGACTGTTCAATATGCCAAGGCATTGAAGTCGGAAGAAAAGAAAATGAAAGAACAAACTGAACAAAAGAGAATAGAGGCTGAAATAGAACAAAAGAAACTGCAGATGCAGGTGGAGGAAAAAAGATTTCAAATGGAAATGGAAAAACAAAAAAGAGAAGCAGAATCTCAGGAGAAGAGGCTTCAGGCTGAAGCTGAAAATAAGAGACTTGAAAAAGAAGCTGAAAATACAGGCCCAGGCTGAAGCTGAAAATAAGAGACTTGAAAAAGAAGCTGAAAATAAGAGACTTGAAATAGAGGCTGAAGGAAAAAAGTTACAGGCCCAGGCTGAAGAAAGAAAGTTACAGGCTGAGGCTGAAGAAAGAAGGTTACAAAGAGAGGCTGATGAGAGAAAAGCAAAAATGGAACATGATGAAAAAGTCTTAGCTTTAGAGTTAGAGAAGTTAAAGTTATTGAACACTGGTAATGCTAATGAGGCAAATAAGGTGTCAAATAAGACTAATGCTAAGGATTTCAAGCTTAATCTACCAGCATTTAATCCCTCAATCGATGATATAACATTTTATCTAGATAGATTTGAAAGTGCATGTAATGTGCATAATATAGATAAAACATTATATGTGTATCATCTGTCCAAGATACTTAGAGGTGATGCTTTGACTTTGTTGAGTATGGTAGATGTGCCTGACAAAAACAACTATGAGGTTGTCAGGGCGGCATTGTTAAAGAAGTACCAACTTAACGAGGACGGATATCGTCTTAAATTTAAAACCATGTTACCAGAAACTGGAGTTGAATTCTCTGAATTCATCTCAGGCATCCGTCTTACTTTTTTACGATGGGTTGAGTTGTCTAAGACAGAAAATACATTTGAAGCTCTTATGGATTTACTACTTAGAGATAAGGTTATGTCTTCTGTTAATGAAGCTTTTCTATCTTTTCTTCATGAGCGTAAGCCTAAAAACATAAAAGAAATGGAAGAATACTGTAGCCAGTATGTTACTGCGCATCCGCACATAACCATTAGTAACTCTAAGGTGAAAGAAGGTCTGCCAGTTGCTTCGGCAGCACCTTATGGCCCAAATTTTATGCGTAAATTTCAGGGTAGCCAGAAAAATTTCAATAAAAAGAGTAATCGTAATTATGCCCAGAACCATAGTGATCAATTCCAGGGTGATTCTTCTTCCCAGAACTGGAGACAACCTAATACTACACGTTATTCTACTCCGGTTAACTTTAGAAATTTTCACAAAGGTAATCGGTATAGAGGGAAATATTTTATGCAGAGACCTCAATACCAAGATAATAGAGGTTCTCAACAGCATAGAGATAGTAATGACAGTTATGGAAACTGGAACTCAAACCAGGATAAAAATTACAGTAGGGACTTTAATGATAATTGCAGAGGCAATAATGGTCGCGGTAGATCGCAACATAAGAGGAAAAGATATCAACAGACAAACTCTGTTCAACAAGAATCTCAGGGAGCAGATAAACAGGTTAATAATGATAAAGACCATAATGCTATCGGATGCTCATCTTTTGATTTTGGTAGGGCAAATAAATGTATCCAATGCAGTACTTTATTTGATCCGAAAACCGTTAGTACTCTAAGCTGTGGTCATCCTTTGCCCGCTCTTCCTGCTAATGTTGCTCATGATGGGAGAGGTTCTCTTATATTACATAAGGGCTAGTAAATAGTAATCCAGTCTCAGTGTTGTTTGATTCTGGATGTACTACTGTCGGCGTTAGGCAATCTCTTGTAGATCCATCCTGTGCTACAGGAAAAGTCATCAAATGTGTCACATTTGGTGGCACGTTAGAAAAGTATCCTACTGCTATAATACACATTGCTACTCCTTTCTTCACGGGAGAGGTCCACGCGTGTCTACTTCCAAACCCTATTGCGGACCTTATTATTGGTCGTATTCACGGAGTTAGGGAATGTACCCCACAGCAGATTGCTGTTTGGGAAGAGCAAAACATTGAAGCTACCAATGCGGTGGTCACAAGAGCACATGCTCTGGATCCACCTCAAACTTCATTAACTAATAATGATGAAGTAAATGACCAAGATAGTCACTTGACTATTACACGTGACTCATTTATCAAATTGCAAGAAGAAGATCCTTCTTTACAAAAATTCTTCATTCTAGCAAAAAAAGGTGATCCTAATCAGAACACTAATAGGAAATCTTGGATTTCTATGAAGAACGGCGTACTTGTACGTATGGTACAAGACTCGACTACGTCCACTCATTCACAAATTCTTGTGCCTAAGAGCATGAGATTGCAAATATTGCAACATGCTCATGACTCGCAATGTGCTGGACATATGGGTTTTTCCCGTACAAAGTCGAGGGTTCTTGCGGCTTTCTTTTGGCCATTTGTGAGCAAGGACATACGAATGTACTGTCGCTCTTGCAAAGTATGTCAGGAGGTCAAATCTAAAGGACCACGACATGCTGCGCCTATCCAGGCTGCTGACATTCCTATTCGCCCTTTTCAAAAAATGGCAATAGATATTATCGGTCCTTTTAGAATTAAGTCGGCTAGAGGACATCAATTTATCCTTACATGTGTCGATATGTGCACACGTTGGCCAGAGGCAATACCTCTCAAGAGCATCTCAACTGCTGATATCGCAGACGCTCTTTGGCTGATATTTTCTCGCTTGGGTTTTCCCGGAGAAATATTGTCAGACCATGGCACTCAACTTATATCAGACACTATGTCACAGGTAATGTCTATGCTACACATTAAAAGGTCTCTCAGCAGTATCTATCACCCAATGTCTAATGGGTTGGTCGAACGTTTAAATAGGACTCTGAAAACTTTACTTGGTAAAATAACTGAGGATCATCCTCAGGATTGGGACAGGGTCTTACCCGCGGCTCTCTTTGCGTATAGAGAGGTCCCCAATGAACATACGGGGTTTTCCCCTTTTGAACTTGTCTTTGGCGCGCAACCGCGCGGCCCTATGTCTTTACTTCACGATCTAATCACTGCCGATAATATTAGCGATGAGACTCAATCTTCTTATGAATACGTCATTGCTCTTAGGCAAAAGATCATCGAGGCATGCAAACTAGCAACTTCGTCTTCAGAATTTGCTAAAGAAAAGGCAAGGCAGTTTGCAAATAAGAATAGATGTCTACGACAACTTTGTCCAGGTGACAAAGCTCTCGTTCTACTTCCTTCAAGGGAGAACAGACTTCTAATTGCATGGAAAGGTCCATATGCAATAGTCTCCAAAATTTCTGATGTCGACTATGTTGTCGATATTGATGGAAAGCATAAAACTTTCCACATAAATATGCTCACAGAATTTTATGAAAGACCTGACTATTTGCAGCCTATTTTCCAGGCTACGGACAATTCACAAGCAACTCGTGGTCAGTACTCATCTCTGTCAGTTATACAGGATGAGGAAACTACTTTTTCTGATGTCAATCTTCCTCTTTCTATGGTCCCACTTTATTCTACGGAATCTTGGAAAAACGTGACCGTTTCTCCAAATCTTTCCGCTGAGGAACATCGACAAGTTTCTTCGATGTTGCAAACATTTCAGGATGTTCTTACAGACATCCCGGGACACACACATGTCATAGAACATGACATTGTGCTAACTGATCACAATCCTATCAGAGTCAGACCATATCCAATACCTATTCATTTCCAGTCTCAAGTCGAAAAAGAGTTGGATGAAATGATACGTTTGGAAATCATTGAACCATCCACTTCAGCATACTCTTCGTCTATGGTTA
This sequence comes from Oreohelix idahoensis, assembly GCA_024509875.1. Taxonomy (NCBI): domain Eukaryota; kingdom Metazoa; phylum Mollusca; class Gastropoda; order Stylommatophora; family Oreohelicidae; genus Oreohelix; species Oreohelix idahoensis. Next base: position 135,390 of record JAMPIV010005334.1, read on the forward strand.
TTGTTCGAAAGAAGGATAATAACATTCGCATTTGCGTAGATTATCGCAAATTGAACCAAGTTACGAAGTTCGATGCTGAACCTATGCCTTCATTAGAAGAGCTACTCAATAAACTTTCTAATTCTAGATTCTTTACCAAACTAGATTTGTCTAAAGGTTATTGGCAAGTCCCGCTAACTGAACGTGCCAAACCTTTTACAGCTTTTTCTACACCTAGGGGTTTATTCCAATGGAATTTCATGCCTTTTGGTCTTATGAACGCCCCTGCTACATTCGTACGCATGATGCGGCGAATTCTCGCATATCGTACAGATGTCATAGCATACCTAGATGATATCTGTCTATTCAGTGATTCTTGGGAAGATCATTATTTGGGTTTATACGAATTACTGTCTACTCTTCGCGAGTATAACTTGACTGCAAAACCCTCTAAAGCCTTTATAGGATTTAGCGAGATTTCTTTCCTAGGTCATCGGGTTGGTCATGGTCTTTTAAAGACAGAGGACCACAATGTTTCAAAAATACTTAACATTTCGGTCCCTAAGACGAAGAAACAAGTAAGGAGTCTATTAGGTTTGATTCAATTCTACGGACGATTCATTCCGAATCTGTCCTCCATTATGGCACCGCTTTCTACTTTATTGAAGAAAGGGTCGCCTAATCTGATCCGCTGGTCTAAAGAATGTCAATCCTCATTGGACCAGGTTAAAGCCCTATTTTCATCTCCACCTATTCTTAAGTTACCTACTATTGAGAAGACTTTTGTTCTTCGAAGTGACGCCTCGTCAACAGGGATTGGGGCAGCACTAATGCAGGAGTATTCTGATACTTTGCATCCGGTGATGTATATCTCTAGGAAATTAAACGCTGCAGAAAAGAATTACTCGGTTTTAGACCGTGAGTTATTGGCTATGGTATGGTCTATTCTGAAGTTACAAAGATTTCTTCTAGGCGCACATTTCATTGTGGAAACCGACCAGAAAGCGCTTACTGCTATTCAGAGCAAAAACTTGAAGAGCTCGAGGTCCACTCGTTATGCCATAGCTCTTCAACCATTTCATTTCTCGGTTCGAGCTATCCGTGGTTCGGATAATGTAATGGCAGACATTCTGTCCAGATGTCCACACGATTCCACATGATTCTTCTGTCATATATATATATATTTCCTGATATACAGTCCAATGTTATAATGACATGTTAGTAGATTTTGTCTCACTTTTTTTTTTTTTGAGGGAAATTTATAACATTGTACCATGTAATTATCTAAGAAGGCTTAGTTAGTGATATACGGGCCAAAAGATCACTCGGCCACATTTAAATAAATTATTTTCAGGATTGTATTAAGAAATTTACCAGTTGTCTTTAAGATTTGTGTTATTGATATTTTCGCAGCACATCATTGAAGTCTGCGAGTTTATGTCCATTGTGGAACTTTGAGGATATCAAGTCCTGTCCTACATTGGGAGCGGATGATGTCCACATCTTCTTCTATTGAATGTTTTGTGTCACCGAAGAGCAACACATGTATTACTTATTAATTACTGTTACTTTATATAATGTAATAATATAGTGCGGTATATTAGTAAATTACACCGCTATTTGCAACACATTGAATGATAACACATAATATATTTAATTTCATATATTGGTATGAGTATAATTTGATTGTCATTATGTTGTTGCCATCATTGTGGCGTGTGTTGGTGGCACCTTCCTGGAATATATCAGCGTATACTTAGATAAATTTTTTCTCTAAGGATCTGAGATATGATCTCAGTGTCGCTCCATGCGTTGAGCTAATTTGTTAGGTATATATCCACGCATCATACGTGCGTTAGGAGCCTAGATTTTTTCCGGCTCCAGGATTTTAAAAAAAAAAAAAATGTCCCATTTTTTTTTTTCCAGGGAGGGTGCGGTAATGTTACGCACGGATCATTATTATTTTTCGTTTGTATAAACATTTTTTCATATGTATGATCATTTTTTTTTTGACTGAAGTGTGTATTATGTTTTCTATGGTCAAAGGGACATAATCCGAGTTATCGAGACTACAATTTGTTAGGAGTTGCCTTCTCTTGTATAGAGACACGTTCGGTCTATAATTTCTTGAACGAAGCGTGACCACATCTCCTTATTTGGTAGTATCAGTCAACTATGGTAGATGTCTGAAACCTTTCTTAACGCTTCTTTTCATGACCATAAAAGGCGCGACTGTGTAAGACTTTTATCTCGAATGTTCTTCGAATCGTCTTATTGTGAACGGCAACTCAGAGATTGTCGTTCTGCGCATGTCAACCGGGAGTTCGTTCTGTGTGTTCCGCCCAGTTGGGGCAGTTTAGAAATGGTTTAAGAAGCGAGCAGACGCAACTGCGTCTTGTGATTCTCTGAGGGAAATACAGTGTCTTAGTGAGTTAGTTAGCTAACTAGACTATTTCCCAGTATTATGCAGCCTGCCTGGAGGCATATGTTCATGGTTGATTTTCCGAAATAAGGTAATTCCTCTTGTATCGAACTTTATGCTATCATCTAGAGGTTCGTCATTTTGTCGCCTATTTGCTCGCCTGTGTGATGAAAAATGGAGAGGTACTTTGACTAGGATTAAGTCACCAGTATCTGTATACCTGAACTAGTTAAATATATATGGGTCGCTCTAGACCAACAAGACTGTTGTCTGTGTTCCAGGATTCGTTATATCAGAGATCACGTCCAAGTCAGATGGTTAGACTTAGGAACATTATAAAGGTCGAGCTGACCTGTAGCCCATGTATGCTATTCACGTGCAGACAGTGAACGGACTTATTGTATACAACTGATCTGCTAGCATCAGAATGGGAGCATTTATTATTGTTTATGAACATTGAAGATCTGTAGCTGACACTGTTGCAGAAGTTATAGAAATTATTATTATTTATACAGCTTCACGAACTAGCACTCGATGATTGATGAATTTCTGAATCTATTGAACTGTGATGTCTTATGACGCATATATACAACAGCTATCATTGCTGACTACAGAAATTGTTTTCAATGTGCCATATCATCTTGCTGAACTCGTTAACCATGTTGATGTCATAAGTATCATGACTGTTTTGTGGCGTGCAATAAATGAAAGAAACTTATACAACGAAGTTACCCTTTCTATGACTCTACACGTCATGTTGCCTGTGTGATAACCCTGTGAACTGTTCCACTACCACATACACAGCAACATCCTAAATCAGAGAAGACACCTACATCTTACACTTTAACACCAGGTGTCGATAAGGGTGGCAAGTTACCACTTCAGCACAAATCCACCCTTATCACATACTTTTCAGACAATATAATAATATACAAGCTAAATCTCTAACCAGTAAATACACTAAGTACTTCTTATGACTATAGTCTAACTAATTCTAACTAACCAGTTAACTAATTAATTATCACTGGCTGTGAAGATTCACCAACTTTTATCTGCAGGGACACTTTTAATTTTAAAGGGAATTTCACAATTTTTTTCCCCTAATTTTATTTCTCCAACCAGGAGATCCTAATATTACTGTTGGGCTAATTATCCCTGGACAAGACCCCAATGTATGTAGTGGGTTTGATGGTATTGTATGATGGTGATATTACTAAATGTAATGTATGAGGCCAGCTGTGAAGGCTCCTGAGATAAAATGTAGTTGTGAATTGTCAGAAGGCCTTTCTTGCTACCACTACGACCTCACACTCAATTTTTTTTCTTAATGAATGTAGCTATGTAAAATGTCTAGGGTTATGATATGTAATGTGGTGTGATAGTTATGGATACACCCACAGATATTTAAGCAGACTAATAATATTTAACAAATATTATAATACACTGAACTAACTCAAGAGTGTAAAATTTTTGATAGAGTTATATTACATTTATTTGTTCTGGATCAAGTTTTATGTTGACCAGAACTTTTTTTTAAAAAAAGGATTTAAAATTTATGAAAGAAATGCATGGAATGTTACATAATAAATGCAAGAGTGTACATATATAAGTACTAGACTAGTTAGTTTTATTAAAATGTTCTAGTAGTCATCTACTGGGAGGATAGTTAATGCTTGTGCTGTTGGGGTGGCCTCATCACACCTGTCTATATTGACTACACAGTGTCCAGTAAATTGCAGGAATTTTATGGGGTATTAGTAACTAAAAGGCGTTGGTGAACTTCCAGCAGACCAGAGGCTCACTCATCTTGCATATGTAGCTCTGGTGCTGAAATCTGGTGGTCCCACCTCTCCGTGCTGGCGGGCAATAATAGTGGTCTCTGTCACAACGTACTGCACAGATACACTCGAGTAAAATCACCAACTGAATGGACACCGCCTTGTTGACAACTGAAACTCACAGCTCAGATTATGAATAAAGAACACAGAAATGCTAGCAAAACTCAGCTGAGCTGCTGGCTATAGTATGGCGTCCCTGAACTTATTTCACTTTCTTTCATTTGGAAATCACCACACTTTAAAATACTGTGTCTATCATCGAACAACTATTGAGGAATGGCCCCACTTGCGCGTCTGAGCGCCGATAAAATGATTGTCTGTGGCCAATCACTGCCTAGGTTTATTTCAAATTCAAATTTCCTACCCTAAAGTCATTTCAGTCATGCTTCAGTCAAGTATGGATGTTTATCTGTTAGTCTGTCCGTCTCTACTAATTTTTTTTTCAAAACGTACTTGATTTTTGAACCAACCTTTCTCTCCCCTCCAAAATTTTGTCGTTAAAAGTTATATTTAGACACAGCTCCCACCAATGTCCCTTCGCTTCCCTACTAAGTAGATTTGAACACCTGCGTCTCGAGGTCGTGTTTTTTTGTGCAAATAGCGACACTTTTTATTCCATACAGTCTGTCGCTGATGTGAACAACACTGTCTTTTGTCATTATCTTCAATATTATCTATCCGTCTGTAAAATTAAGAACATATTAGTTCACTGCTCAGAATGGGCCATCCGGCCAGCTAATTTTTATATTCCTAACATTAATATTACGAAAAAGTTACTTTTTAATTTTTGTAATATTCCAAACATCTGCGTTCTGCCGCTGAATTCAAATCAAAGGCTTGGTATCGCAAAAGCGACCAATAAATGACTGTGGCGTAACATATCCAAGGTCCCTTCTGTCGAGTTCCTTACTTTATGTCAACTTGGGAAACGTGACTTTTCTCCGTTTCCCCCCCAATTGCGTCTCCTTAGCCTTTCTAGTCTCACGCAATCTTTCCAGTCATATTTTTTCCTTTTTATCCGCCGTTCCCCTCCTGTCTAGCAAGTCAATTTTTATGGAGGGTGATGACCCGCGGTCTGGGCGATCATGTACTATCAGCAGCCTACGCATTATGTTTTTATCCTTACATGTTATCTTTGGAGGTATTTTACCGTTGTATCTCTGTCAATTTCACTACAATGGTTTACAGACAAAAAATGAAAATTAATCAAATAGGTTCTCCCCTCTGGTAAAGGAAAAGAAAAGACGATCCCAGCAGAGGTTAATTTACCCAAAAGATCAAAAGGTAACAATAAGTTATGAAATAGTCAGTATGGGAAAAGAATAGGTTCCTAATGTAATCTATCCCGTGGCTAATCAGATTATTGAGATAAAAAAAAAAAAGAAAGAAAAAACCATATAAGTATATGATGTTAACAAAAGACATAAGTTTCTTTCTCTGTTCATTCAATTCACATACACGCAGTGGCCACTTTCAGACTAAGCTTACCCCAGTAGTTGTCGCAGGCATTCCAAGGAAATACACTAATAAGTAATATTACTATTAAGTGTCAAATTTTAGTTTTGCCAAATCCAGCCCCAGACTCTCCGTAGTTGCTGACTGCAAATTTCACAGGAGTCGCTAGAGTCGGTGTTTTAATTTCTCCTGGATACAATAAGTTATCTAAGCCTTCAGTTGGTTGGAGTAGGGTTCATGCGTGGTGATCGCCGATGTAGGATAAATAGAACATATACAGCTCCTAGGTTGTTTAGCCTCAGGTGGCTGGAACGCTAGGTTAAGTTACACAAATGTTGCTGACAATGTATTTCGCCACAGCTGGCTGATGAGATTGATATAAATAAATCTGGTAATAGTTCTGGTCCAGTTAATATTATAATTTAATGTTTCTATTCTGCTTTCTCTCATGGAAATGAGGAAAATTGGACCATACAGGTCACAGCAAGAAGCTCATCAATATTAAATATTCTTGGATGCTTATAATATTGTAAGTTCGTTTGATCATAAGTTCATATGGCCATAAGAAAAGCCGCTAGTACTCAGGTTTGATCAGCCTATATTTTAGGAAAAGAAAATATAAACATTTAACCAGATTATCAATATCATATCTAACACGTGTTAAAATAGGACCTCTTCACCACTCTGTTATAAATTAGATTTAAAACACACGTGTCTAGCTTATCCTATCGTTTTTTTAACGCGTGATATGAACACTAGTCATTTATAAAATTACATAAAATTGATAGAAGTAAATAATATATGACGCCAGTAGACAGTTATTTAATGTATGTACTAGTCAATTTAAAACATCTCTTACTGGGAAATAGCGAGTAATTAAATTTACTTTACGGCTGGAAAATTTAGCTATAAGTTATTTAATTAGCACAGAAAATCTCAATGAAATATAATGAAAACTTTAAACACACTAAATCACTTTAAAGCTAGTATATAAATTACCGCAATCAGAAAAATGAAACACTCCACGAAAATCTAATAATTTTCACTCTGTACGAGAAATCTTAAGATAACGAGCTAGTGAATTCAGATAGATTTCTGGGCAACTGATCATGGCTATCGGAGAGACATGGTATATATTGATAAATTTCGTTCTATCGTTCTTAAATGCGAAAGTCACACCTACTGCCAGACCCGAGCCAATTTGCCGTTCGATTCTTGAATCAAAGGTAATTTTACCACCTCTTCCGCCTCTGCCTCTCTGGCTTGACTTTCATCATCTCCGCCTTGCCGAATATCAGCTACGCAATTACTTCCCTTGAAAGTTTTTACAATCCAAGGTCCGTCTCAGACTGAATATTCGGTGTTCCCCTGATCAAAGAATCTATTACACCATGCTCCGCGCTTCGCTTTCCGTTTCACATAGGGCTTAATTGCCAGATGGCTCACGTGTTAATTGCACTGGTGAATCCTTCGTTCATGTAGCAAAAAATATAAACTAGATGGGGAGGGGCAAAAGTGGATGATTACTGCTGCACTATTTCCATCTGTGACATATATACTCGTATATATATATATATATATATATATATATATATATATATATATATATATATATATATATATATATATATATATATATATATATATATATATATATATATATATATATATATATATATACAGTAGAACTCCATTTATCCGAACCCCATGGGACCGAGCATCGTTCGGATAATCAAATGTTCGGATAATTGGATTACATAATGTATCGAGTACATGTACACATATTTCTAAAAATAATTGACCATCACAAGGAAAATACACTATAAAACATATTTACTTGTACTGTAATAATAATACCCACACTGTTTTAGATCACTGTATCACCAAAATCTTTCATTACACTGCAGTGCATGTACTACTTGTATTAATTTTTTTTTTTTTAAGAAAGAGAAATGTTTTCAAAATAACATTACAAACGATTCAAAACCAGGCGCAACTTACGTATACATGTACTTGCACAGATGTAACCCACTATTTAAAATAATGAGGAATCCTCTTTTGCACCAAACTGGATAGTCTCCTTTTGGCTGCTAAGTCTCACATTCTCTTCATCAGCAGAAGCTGTGTAGGACAGCTGTCATCTTCTTGATCGTACCAAGCCATCGCTGTTTCTAGTGCTATAAAGGCCTCTTCAGGACTTGGTCGACGTTTTGGGTTTTCTTCATAATCTACAAGTACATCATCTACTTCTGAGGTGTCTTCATCATCGGTCACTACATGTATTTGGTTTTCTTCTTGCACAAAAGACACAATTTCTTCGTCATTCAAAAACTGAAAACCAGAATCACTATCATCTTCTAGCCACATGTGTGCATCATCTTTGTCACAGGCCGAAAATCCGGGCATTGCTTGAAACAGTTCCACGACTTCATTTATACAATCATCATTTGTGTCCACTACAGTAGTTTCATTTCCTCCTTTTTTTCCCAAGCAATCTATTCCAAGCCTTGTTGAGATTATTTTGTGATAGGGTGGTCCTATCATCAGCTAACATATAGCAGCAGTCTTTGAGATTAAGCTTTTTAGAAAACGCCACCACACTTTCTTCATCTTCAGCCAACAATAAACGACGCATGATTTCCTTCTTGTACATCTTTTTAAGCTTTGCTATAACACCCTGATCCATTGGTTGAATCAGTGCTGTTACATTGGGCGGCAGAAAATATACTTTAAAATTTGTATCAACTGCTTTCAATGTATCCGTCTCTGGATGAGATGGTGCATTGTCCAGTAGAAGAATTACTTTTCCAGTTTTCTTTTCTTGTTCTCTCAACCTCTTCATATTTGGGGTGAACTGATTTGTATACCAATCAAGAAATATTTAACTATTCATCCAAGCACTCTTCTGTGCTTTGTAGCACAATGGGAGACATGTCACATTCTTTAAACAACGTGTTTTTTTGGCTTTACCGATCATTAGCACCGGTAATCTATGACTTCCACTGGCATTCGCGGCTACCAAAATTGTTACTCTCTCTTTGCACTTTTTAAACACAGAGGAAGCTGCTTCGCGCTGAGATGCAAGTGATTTTTTAGGCAATGATTTCCAGTATAAGCCAGTCTCATCGGCATTATACACATCATCGAGTGAATAACCTTCTTCTTCCAAAAAAGCCAAGAATGTTTCTTTAAAATTTTCATAAGCAGTTGCATCGCTAGATAAAGATTCCCCTTGAATCTCCAATTCTCGTATGCCATGACGAGATTTAAAGTTTCTTAACCATCCCTGGCTAGCCTTAAAGTCAGGAGGACAGTCAAGTTGATTTTTGAACTGAAGTGCCTTTTCACACAATAGAGAGCCAGAGATAGTTTCCCCTTTGCTTCTTCTTTGCACAAACCATATATACAAAGCCTTTTCCAATTTCAAATCTTTCGCATTTCTCATGGTTTACGTTTCTTCGACCCATTTTCACTATCCAATTTCGATGCAAAACTCATAATTTTATCCTTGTTACTTTTGATGTCAGAGACGGTAGCTTTCCCAACATTGAAAATCCTCGCAAGTGAAGACAGTTTCACCTTTTCCTAGTCTCTTGATAATTTCTGTTTTCGTTTCAATTGACAAAACATTGCGGTTCCTTTTATATGCTTTAGGCCTACTGGAAGATGCCATATTGCACAGAGAAATACTTGCACACCAAAATTATTCTGCTGTAGTAGCAGACACAATTATTTTAAGTTGAACTGTCTGTTTAGCCAGTGTTCTGCCTAGAACGCACACGTACACTAGATTGGTAAACCAGATATTAACTGACTTTATAATCTAACTGACTTCCTGTACGTAAGCGACCGACCATTAGATCATTCCATCCTCTACAAATTGTTCGCACACATTTGAAGCTTGCAGCATCAAAAGATTCAAAAATGTAGTCTAACATGACTGGTGGCGCCTGATTTTTTTTGTTCTAGAAAAAGTGTTCGGATAATTGGATGTTTTTATTTATGAAAGTAGATTTAATATATGAGGATAGTTGTTTTTGGAAGTAGATTTTCTATGTAAGGATATTTGAACAAAGAAATAATCTTGATGGATAAGGGAATTTGTGAAAGTACAACACTAAATTTATATTATTTTTTGAATGTGCGTTTTATTTGTGAAAAAATATAAATATTACATCTTAAATTCAGATCATTGAAATTTGTTTATGATGATGAGTTTATTTTCTATACAGAGTATGTAACTTAAGAGGGTCGATGGCTGAATGGTTAGATCGCTTGCTCCAAGAGGGAGAGCTACAGGGTTCGAAATGTGATAGCATCAAAGCACTACTCTACCTAGCTGTAAATGGGTACCTTACCCTGCTCTTTAGATAAAGAAGACAAAGTCAGCGAGGAAAGAAACAGGCCACTTTACCTCATAAAGCTGAGGCCGTGTATATCAAAATCTGTAACATGTCACTCCCCTTACAGCAGTATGTTCTACGGGCCAACATTTACTTTTCTTTTCTTTCTGATGTTTTTAACATGTGGTAAATAAATTGTATACAACCACTTAGTTGCTCTGTTCGTGTACGCCTGTGTGTTGTCAACTTCTGTGACATGATAACAGTGCACACATTACATGCGTATTCTATTCTTCTGTCAGTTTGTCAACTGTAACCTTCTTTTCACAAATGCCATATGCGCCATGCACAATCTCAGCGTTATCAGCACTAAATGTGCAATTGCCTTAAATACGTAAATATGCTTACGTTAAGGACAGAGAAACACAGTTCATATTCTGGAATCCCCAGGGTAAGGAAGTAGCGGAAGACCAAGGAACACACGGAGAAGAGCGGAAGACCAAAGAACACACGGAGAAGAGCGGAAGATTAAAGAACACACGGAGAAGAGCGGAAGACCAAAGAACACACGGAGAAGAGCGGAAGACCAAGGAACACACGGAGAAGAGCGGAAGACCAAGGAACACACGGAGAAGAGCGGAAGACCAAAGAACACATGGAGAAGAGCGAAAGACCAAAGAACACACGGAGAAGAGCGGAAGACCAAAGAACACACGGAGAAGAGCGGAAGACCAAAGAACACACGGAGAAGAGCGGAAGACCAAAGAACACACGGAGAAGAGCGGAAGACCAAAGAACACATGGAGAAGAGCGAAAGACCAAAGAACACACGGAGAAGAGCGGAAGACCAAAGAACACACGGAGAAGAGCGGAAGACCAAGGAACACACGGAGAAGAGCGGAAGACCAAAGAACACACGGAGAAGAGCGGAAGACCAAGGAACACACGGAGAAGAGCGGAAGACCAAAGAACACATGGAGAAGAGCGAAAGACCAAAGAACACACGGAGAAGAGCGGAAGACCAAAGAACACACGGAGAAGAGCGGAAGACCAAAGAACACATGGAGAAGAGCGGAAGACCAAAGAACACATGGAGAAGAGCGGAAGACCAAAGAACACACGGAGAAGAGCGGAAGACCAAAGAACACATGGAGAACAGCGGAAGACCAAAGAACACATGGAGAAGAGCGGAAGACCAAAGAACACACGGAGAAGAGCGGAAGACCAAAGAACACATGGAGAAGAGCGGAAGACCAAAGAACACATGGAGAAGAGCGGAAGACCAAAGAACACATGGAGAAGAGCGGAAGACCAAAGAACACATGGAGAAGAGCGGAAGACCAAAGAACACATGGAGAAGAGCGGAAGACCAAAGAACACACGGAGAAGAGCGGAAGACCAAAGAACACACGGAGAAGAGCGGAAGACCAAAGAACACACGGAGAAGAGCGGAAGACCAAAGAACACACGGAGAAGAGCGGAAGACCAAAGAACACACGGAGAAGAGCGGAAGACCAAAGAACACACGGAGAAGAGCGGAAGACCAAAGAAACACACGGAGAAGAGCGAAAGACCAAAGAAACACACGGAGAAGAGCGGAAGACCAAAGAACACACGGACAAGACCCGAAGACCAAAGAACACACGGAGAAGAGCGGAAGACCAAAGAACACACGGAGAAGAGCGGAAGACCAAAGAACACACGGAGAAGAGCGGAAGACCAAAGAACACACGAGAAGAGCGGAAGACCAAAGAACACACGGAGAAGAGCGGAAGACCAAAGAACACACGGAGAAGAGCGGAAGACCAAAGAACACACGGAGAAGAGCGGCGAAGACCAAAGAACACACGGGAAGAAGAGCGGAAGACCAAAGAACAACACACGGAGAAGACCGGAAGACCAAAGAACACATGGAGAAGAGCGGAAGACCAAAGGACACATGGAGAAGAGAACTGGAGACAGACATGACGGGGATGAAGAAGATATGAGAAAGACCTTGAGCTGATGGCACGGGACAAGAAGACGTGACATACGTTTGTTGAAGGCTTATGCTCCTTTGGGAGTTGAAAGATGAAAAAAGAAGAATGAAAGAAAAGAAAATAATTTGCATGAGAAAGCGTTCAGCTTACAGGAAACGATTACATACTGTGCAAATGCGAACGTGGCGGCTATATAGCAGTCTTCACTGAAAAGTCACACAAGAGGTATAGAAAATTTTAAAGAAAAAAAAAAACGAATAAAGTAAATTCTACATGGGCGCAGTATATATATATAAATAAATAATATATAAATAAATAAATCGATAAAGTATTGTAATAAGTGTGAAATAAGAGAAACATTGGGATGTGAGTCAGCTGAGAGGAATTCTTCACTGTCTTGGAAGTGACACAGAATGACTAAAAAACACGACAGATGGAAATATGTACTAACAGTGAAAATGAGAAGGAGAAAAAGAGGTTGGGGATGTTGTGTAGAAGCTATGAGGAAATCGGTGAATGAAAACCTGATAAAACAAAGAAGTCCAACAGTAAAAGACCCCTACGATACGCCCTTTGGTTTTCCGGTTTAAAAAAAAAAAGTAAACGTAGTCCCATATCAGATGCTACTGCTGTAGGGGAGTGAAGTGTTAGAGACTTCATCATACTAGGTTCAGCATTGAGAGGTGGGGGTGACCAGTTCCCATTTCGCTCGCTGCCTTTTCCTTCCCGAGCTCAAAGAGTGTAGAGTCAGGTGGGCCATTTACAGCTGGGTAGACTGGGTTAGACCGTACAGAAATAGAATAACACGTCCCACTAAATAACATAAGCTGACTCGAATTCACGGACCCGTAGTACCGTCACTTGGAAAACGCAAAAAGCACATTATGTTTGCACATGCTCATAGAGAATATTGTATTAGTACACAAACCTGCTTCGTGACGCATACGGTGCTTCTGTATTAGCCATTACGCAATTGTGAACCCGTGAGATGGGGTACAGAATAACCCATAGCACAGCACTCGCACATTACTACTGTCCAGAGTCCTTTTTCTTATATTCTGAATCCACTGCCTGATATAGCAGTCAGTGACCGTTAGGTCTAGTTGCATCCTGTAGTACAGCAACAAACTGTCTATTTTGCTTGGTATTTATCCATCCGTCATATGGTTCCCCAGCACCGATTTCTCTCATCTCGGCCTCCACCGTTCTCCCCCCAAGTTGCTATATGTGGGTCTCTCTTTTACCGCCCTTTTGGGGTCCATAGCGTCGGTAGCTCAAATAATGCCATCAGGGTTACTTTCTGAGGACGTGACCAACTCGATTTTCCGGCGTCAACTTGTTTGTAATTGTGTACATATCCTCTTGATTGTACGGCCGAGTTTCAAGATTCAGTCCCCAAAATCAATGGGAGCGAGATAACGAACAATATCTCTCTGGGACAGGCGTTAAATAATATTACGTACTCAGGTGTTGTGTGGAGATTGTTTTGGGGTTGGGGGGGTGCAGGCGATGCGTGATCGGCTGTCGTCACGATGTTCAGCTTTATCAATGTGTTATTTCAAAGTATTATGTCATAGATTATCTCGTGATAGTGACTGATTAGAAATGTCATTTACTCAACTTGTCTGAGGGACTCTCCTTATTACATTTAGAGAAAGACATGACATCGCAGATGCTATCGTGTGGTTAATATAGATTCAATTATAAAACTGACGCCCATCACTAGGAGGTTACTGGGAAAATGAGTTATGATTGTTTAATTTCGGGTCACATGAATATAATGTGAATAAGGCGTATTGTCAGTTAACACTCTTCTTGATGAAAAACTCTCAAAAGTTCGAATAGCTAGTTGTGATCTCATCCTCGTAATCAGACAGTCGTTTGTGTTCAGAATAGGAAAGTGTGTTTCGAATTTGAACATTTGACTTGTATCGACTATTGAGGAGATTCACTTAAAATTTTTCTTACGTGACTTGCCCAGTTGTTTAACATTTTCTTTGCCGGTTTAAAACAGTTGTTAACGCAGTTTTTCCTTTCGGGCTTGACAATTGATAAGCAGTTTTCAGTTTTCTTTCGGGTTTAACGGGGTGGTTGTAAAAAAAAAAAAACAGTTTCTTTTCGCCGGGGACTTGACAGTTGGTAACAAGTTTCATGTGAGTGCTGGTTTGTCTTTGTTAGTCAGTTGAGCTTTGTTAATACGTATGTTTTTTTATCCTCTTGTATAATCAATAGCGCTAACGTACTGCAAGTCAATTTCATTAAGTCTTAAACTTTTGTGTTCGAACATCCCTTGTCCAATAAATCTTCTTGCGATCATCGGGATATGATTGAGGAAGTACAATCAGCTGAAGTGTGAGATGTTCCTGTTCCAGTTTGGCAACAGTATGAACCGCTTCGGTCAATCATATGTTGTGTTACACTGTAACAAGAGAAAATATTACTCTGAAAAAAACTTTGATCTTCTGGGAATGATGGCTAAGTAGACCGTTAACTCAGATTGGCTTTTAAAAGGTGCATTAGTGTGTTAACATTTAGCATTAAGGTTGTACAAATTCATGGGACTTCATTCAAAATTTTCTTTAACAAAAACGGTCAAACAAACAAATCAAACAAATCAAAGTTTTCCCATGCAAATGCGCCGGCGCTCATGGTTGGATGGAACGTCCACATGTGGCTAGGGTCATCATAGTGTTTTCGCCGGACATAATCGATGTCGATGGTCTAATAATGTGTCTTTGAAAAATCTCTCAATGTTTTACTTCAAAAAATCAATCCGTCTTCACATTCATCTTCTTTCCTTCTTCGACTCCTTAACCCACTCGACCGTCAAATGGTGGAGGTATCTCTATGTGGCCATCACCGCCTAGTGGCGTGTTTGTATTTGGGGAAGGTGGGACTTTCAAATTGAATTTCCAAACTTTGCACGGGTCGGTGGCCATCGCTTCTTAGTCTTCTTCTTCTTCCCGTCCTATAGCGCAAACGACTGTCAAAGCAACAACTGTCTTGCATTGGTGGCCATTGTACGCCTAGTGGCAGTCTTATTGGTCCTGCTCATCGAACAGCGAAGTAGGATTATTTCTCTGGGCCGATTGGATTCCCATCTCACAGCCTAATGAGGCTTCATTCTTCGTACACATGTCCTCCAACTCGGGTCTGCATGAATCTCTGCATCCCAGTGCCTCCACAGTCCTCGCGGCCATAGTATGTCTTACCTGGTTCCAGCGCCTCCTCTTTCGCTTTCTGGCTTCAGGGGATCCAAAGCATAGCTGTTCCCGTTATGGCCAGTTCCAAAAGGGGTCTCCTCTGAGGACAATGAAAACGTCATCCCCATGCTACTCATGCGTCTAGCCAAGCTATGAGTGGTTGTGCTTCACTATTCTTTCGGCTTGGCGTATCGAGTAACAGTAACTTGGCACTGGTGACTCAGATGGAGCATTCGGGCCAAAAGATTAGATAGTGAATTTTTTCTTAAGCCATGTTGAGTGTTGAAAAAGGAGACAGATTTTTGAAGTTTCCCTTCTCAGTGACTTCTCCAGCATTCTCCGCACCCATAGCAGACGAGCACAGATTGCATGGGTCAGCGCAACACTGCTGTATAGGATCTTAATTTTGTCGGCTTTGTCCTGTATTGGGAGACTTCCAGATTGAAAGAAATTTAGGCCAAAGAAGGCATTTGTTCTTGCCGGTTCCATCAACAGTTTACCGATGCAGCGACGGTCTATAACAGTCGCCTAGTCGCCCACCTTCCCCCCCTCTGTATTGTCACCATGCTTCCCCAGGTACTTGTGTAGGTATCTAGGTCTGCACCATGGTTGTTGACGACTGCCGATTGTACATGAGTATATACAGTGCCAGTGGTTTGCTCACATTGAGCGTCACATGACCTCAGGACTTCTTTAAATTGATGTTCACAAAATATCCGTAGTCTGATTTTAAAATACAGAAAATTGAGCTAGTCGATTTTTCATCACGACAAATTTAGTATGAGTAAGCTAGCTGTACTGTACTTGTTCCAACTGTACCGAAGTACTGTTGTCTTGGACCAAGATTGCATAGTTCAGGCATTAGACTTCACACCTAGTGCCTAGCTTGTATTAGTGTAAAAACGTTGTGCGCAAGACTGGTGCGCAAGTACGGCGTTGCGGTTAATAAAAACTAATTCTTTTTATGCAGTAAAGGCATCAGTTAACCTACACCTTACGCATAGGTGCTTAGTAATGAACTTGTCGCAACTACAGTGGCATCAAGTACGCGTTTGGCGTATTGACATAAAGATGCCTGATCAGGCTCATAGTACTAGGGTTCTCAGCTAACCTATTCCTACCAGTCTAACACGCCATCAGCATCAATTTATCTATTTCGCTATGTCCTTTTTGATCCCTTTATGCATATATCTGTTATCTAGTAATACTTCCTTCTCTCCAAGTGTTTTATGTTTTTTCATGCGCTTAAGTCCTGCTACACATCCACTAATCCTGAGGATATCGCACAGTCATTGTGGTAGGGTAGTGGCACTCTATTATTCTTTATGTACATTCGTTCCCCCCTTAAGAGACCCCGGGCTTCCTCTATTCGATTACACATTCATAAAACGAATATCTTTGAGTCACGGGTTTAAGATTACGCCATAAACTTGTAGTAACCCCCATTAGGGGTCGATCGGTGGGTGGATGCAATCTTTTCATCTGATCAAAAAAATGATCAATGCTTTGTAAGAAATAAAAATGCCTGCTGTGACTCAGTTTTAACATTTGATGTGTCATGAGGAGGGTTTGATGTTTCTTGAAAGTATAAGAGATATCAAGCTATCTATGGGACCAAAAAAGTCGTCATGTATCAGAGATGCTCTTGATACCAGGGATAGTTGCCAGATAAGATACTGGTCTTAAGAAAAAAAGAAAGTAGCCAACCCCGTTTTCTTGAAAAGAATCTATGGGTTGTAATCGAACATCTAAAGGTAGGATGCAAATGCTGTTAATATTTAGTTTCAAGGTCCTGATGTTTATTATATGTTCCTGAGTTATCCGACTCCCATTTGCTCACCTCTCACAGTATTCTCCCTATGATTATATTGATTATTATAATGTATGTCTCATTGTTCGACCTCCTGCTAATTGTAGTTAACTAAATCATTTTACGTTTTTAACACTAGAACTTGAACTCAAACGTGTTAATTAATTAAGAAAGTGTCTGGGCTGCGAAGAATATTTAATCAATTTATATTATACATGTTTCTCTATTCCTGTTTGAACAAGCTTAGAAAATGAAATCAAATTTAATTTAGGCAAGTCATTAAATGCCAATAGTGGGGCATTGGAATAATAATCAAAAAAGTCTCAAAAGACATTAAACTTGTTGAAGAGGTTATACACTTTAGGGTTGGGGGGTGGGGGGGGGGGGTATCTCTGGGGTCGCTGGAAGAACATTTATATAGGGCCTAACACCTTGGTGGGGGAGGGGGTGTTTATATTCTCTGTCACTTTGAATGTCGAAGCTTATCACGTGGGATAAATGGGTGGGGGTTGCCCACATTTGTGGGGGGCCTCATAAGTAATTTTGTGTTATTCCATTGTGGTGGGATTTGGAAGCACTCTAAGGGGAGTTGGTCCGAGTAGGTATTCTGACGTCATCTTTTGGAATGAAATCTGGTATAACGCACAATTTCCTCCACTGGCAGGAATGATATTTTGAGATAGACCTCCAGGGGCAGTAGACACTTTGGGGTAACTGTTTTCCTTCTATCTGAAGGTTACAAAAGTTGCGCCTTTGCACGTGGGTGAGTATGTGCCTTCCATTAGTGGCTGGACTCTTATAAGGGTCAGTTAGGTTTTTACAGAAGGCAGGATTAGAACACTGAAAAAAATAAATATAACCCCTATAATGGTCGCATCACTAGATCCGACATGGATCACAAAAGTCGATGGGGGATGAATAAAGAACAGTATTCAACGAGTGTTCATGGCTTTAGTGTGATGCCCATAGGACAATTTATTAGCCAGTAATATCCCCACGTTCCAGGTAAACACATCAAGTGACTACATTCTTGTCCCCTCTAAATCCTTAGTTAGCCCGCCATTTGTCCCATGATCCGCAGCTTGCCGTAAATACAATGCAATTTGGTCTAGTCCTGGGTAAATAACTAAAGTATGTGGGAACTTTAAACAATGGGCCAGGAAATACCCTAATCGGCTTTTCATCTGGGGGTCCTTACGTTCCTGGTGAGTTTGTGCGGTCATGTATTTGTGTGTAATTGTGAAAGAATGTCTTTAATTCAATTTTTTCCCTAAACCTACGAGAACAATATTTCCCCCGCCATCCAATTCTCCTCTTATATTTTAAAAATTTTCACAAGGGCTGTGCTATTTTTGCTTCTCCAATAGAATTATACACATCGCCTGTAAGTCCGCCAGGCAACCACACCGTTAGTTTTAAAAAGGAAACAAATGCTACACCACTTCCAAACGCCACAAAGAGAATTTAATTAAATTAACATCGCCCCTTCCGCCTATTTTAAATATTTATATATTTATAATTTTATAGATATAAATAATATATAAAATAGTTAAGTATAATTTACTACCTATTATATATAAAACGATATCTTAATATAATGCCTAATATATACTATATATTGAATAAACCATCATTAACAACCCGTATCTTTTACATCCACCCTCAGACACATGACTAGTCAACCGAGTGCCCCTCCTGTTAAATGGTTAGCTACTGGTGTACTCGTCAGATGACTCCAGTCCCCTTAGCAGGCAACTATGGCAACTAACACTTTTGCGCTCGCTACTGTAATAAATTTCTATCTCAAAAGATGACTGGCTCTAGATTTCGTTAGAACACGCCACGTTTAGCCCTTTATGAGATTGCGTACAGGTCAACCGCGTCCGAAGGTGGTTATTCCTCTGCTCGCTTATTTTTTCTATCCAAAATTATTTGTAAAATCTGTCTAGGTCTGCGAATACAGTAAATACTTAGATTTATAATTTGATGCTACGTCAAAATTCATCTGGAGCAATTTTCTGTCATCTAAGAGCTTTAAATACTCTCTGTATTATTTATTCTAACATCATCCGTCAGTCCCCATTAATAAATCTTTTACTTTGCTTAAATGCATTTTATTCTATGCTTACTATACTACAACAAAATTTATGGACTACCTGAGTCCTAGTTCGAGTGGCCTCGATGCCTTTAAATAAACATCAAACCGCTACTCATCTCTCCTCCGGTATATGCTAAATACAGCTAGCAGGTCGTAGAAAGTCACTGGCACACAGGACCCCATTTAGAGGAGCTAACATTGAACGTAGTACGAACTTAGTGACCTCTTCCAGGTGGTATTTCTTTCCTAAGTCCATCTAAATCAAACCCTTGTCATCCTCTCCACTTTGTTTTGCCACAAACATTAGGTCCAGCCATATCTTGATCACTTTTCAATATTTGCCCAGTAAACACGCGTTAACATCTGGTCAGCAAACGAGTACTATCTATTGTGTCTCGTGTTTATCATGGGCAGTTCCTCATAAAGCTAATAGCGCGCGCGGTATTTGTTAGAATCCCTCAACAAGTGTCACGTGTTTGTTGAAAATCTCAGACCCCTTCATGAAATAGGCCTTGCCCCTTTACATAAAGCGTATAACCCTCTGTCCTGGAGCTCTCACATAGGTCCCTGGATTCATCTCCAACTACAGTCATTCTCTCTGGTTCCCAATATTGGGTTCACTCAAAAATCTGCCATCCTACTCATCCCTGGTTTCCTATCAAGGTGGGTGGGCCTAACTTACGAAATCATTCCCCAACATATAGATCCATGGTATATCCACCGTAATGTTAAGTTAACTGAAAGAACAGGCAAATTTAAGTGCTGGCTTGCCTGTCAAGAATGCTGATAAATAGTTTCAACTAATATTACGTTTTACAAGACGCTCTCACTGAGTCTGTCCCCCCAACGATCATGTCCAGCATAAGGATTAATACAAAGATAACCCTCCCCATGTTCCTCTCACTCCTGGAAAAAACTGATCATCCTATAATAATCTGGTGACAGGTAGCTGGCCTACGTACCCAAGGGATCCACGATGATCTCCTCCTGCATCCTTAGATAAAAACACATCGGAACATTGCTCCCTCGCCAATCCACTCCCCATAAATATGGAATGTCTATTGCCCGTTATTATTCACATCAACCCGCCCTCATCGCCGAGCCCCTGGTCTTCGAGCTAAAAACTTAACGGGATGTCTGGTATCTCTCCGCCGCCTCCTTCACCCTCAAAAACACTAGTCAGTGACCTCTCCCCAGCCTTATCTCCCCTTAAAAACACATGTAACCCTTCCAGGCCCAGTCCCTATCTCCCCCTCTAGAGTGGAACACATCAAACGTAACCCCATCCCTGGCCCTATATTATATAGATTCATATGGGACATCTTAACCCGATTCGACTTTCATCCCTGCTCCCCTGCGAATACACGATCAATTCTCACCTTTCCCATCCCGCCTATCTTAATATAAATCACAGTCAACTCTCGCACATGTCACCACCCCCTCAATGGAACGAGTATATGGTCCAACCCTACCCCAGTAGCCGCTCACCCTTGGTAAACACTGGTATCAACACCCGTCCTCATCCCTCCCCTAAAACTACTATGGCAACCTCTCCCCATCCCTTCCCCCTTTAAAAAAAACACTATCAATCCCTCCACATCCCTCCCCTGAAAAACACGATCAACCCTCCCCGCCCCCATCCCTCCCCTTAAAAACCACGATCAACCCGCCCCTATCCCGTCCCCATAAAAAAACAGCATCACACCCTAGCACACGCAGCCCTCCCCTCAAAATACAGCTATCAACCCCCCCATTCGCCACCCAAAAAAACGGTGTCGGTATGGGATGGGTTTATCCCGTCCCTCTCCCCTACAGATAACCTGACATCACCCCTCCGCCCCCCGTAAACCGTTTTCCTAGATTAGGAAGAAGAGCTGTTTGTGATCAAGGTGCCATTCCTATCTACCACCCCTCCCCTGTAAAAAACACTATTTCATGACCCTCCCCTACGTATCACTTGCCGCCGGTAGATAACACAGTCCAACCCTCCCACATGATCCTATCCCCGCAAAAGACTGTGTGGGCATTTCCTTGCTCCCATTGTGCCGCGAGGCCGTAAAAGACACATCCAACCCGCCCTATGCCTCTCAGTCGATGCTACTGAAACACTATCAACCCGATCCCCATCCGCTCCCCTTAAAAACCACCCCTCATGCATCCGCTCACCTTTAAATAATACACAGCCGCGCTCGTCCCATGTCCACCCCCCCTGATCCCTCCCCTTAATACCATCTTATCTAAATATTCCGATCACACATTGTCCTCTATCTCCTACAATGTGCACTACTACACTAATCCATTGCCGCCCCTATTCACCTGCTCCAACCAGCTTTCCTGAAAATAGTGACAGCTTATGCAACCCTTCCTCCATCCCTCCCCTTCCAAAAACACTACTTTCTCAGTGGGGCCATATTTCCCACCACTTATGCGCGACGTCCACCTTAGAAAAAACTCATCCATTCCACTGCCGCTCGTCTACTTCGCCCATCCCGTCTCGTGCCTGTAACTAAAGAGAACGTTCACCATCCAGGGCGAACGGGTGAGAAGGGGGGGGGGGTGTAAGCTCCTCCCTCCCATCCCTCCTCCTTTTCTCAGTTATAACTATCGCCCCAGACCAACTCCCCGTAATAATTTAACCTCTGAATACGTACCCCTTAACGTAAACAAACACTTGATTCCAACCCTAGCCCGAACATCCCTACCCCAAAATACCATCGATCATGGACCACCATATCCCTACATCCCTAGCCCCTTAAGATACACGTGAGGAAACGGTAGACCCTTCCAACGCTCCGATGATAGCGTCCCCTAAAATTTATTATAGACATACACGTGTCACTATGAAACCTATGGACCCTTTCTATTCGCCCTCCCCCTTTGAAAAAATAAGAAATACTGACATCCATCCCTCCCCTGACCATACGCCTCCCGTCTGATAATAAACACATCAAGAGTCTTCCCCATCCTCTCCCCCATTAATAATAAATATGGAACACATTCAACACCCAATGTGGGCCCCTTCCCTACCGCCTTAGAATCCAACTCACGGACGCTCAAATGAACTCCTTCCCCCATTATACCGCCCCCCTTAAAATAAAAAACTATCAGACATTTACTGGCCCGCATCCTCTCCCGCTTAGTTCAATTTACCATGGACCCCGGCTCTCAATACCCATAAGCCTATTATATCTTTGGGGGGGGGGGGGGGGGGAACGCGAATGGACCCCCTTCGCCCTAACTGTCTACTACCCTTGCTAAAACTTGACAACTCTATGTCATCCCCCTGCCACCCTCCAGTGCGGACAGTCCCCGCAAATGTGACGATTCTCCATACTGCAAATCGTAATCCAAAGGTCCTTGGGGACGAACCGCATATGCCCTAGCCTAACCCCTTATCAAGATCAGAATGGTCAACCGCCTCCCCCGTAGACTGTCACCCATTGTATAAAATAACCCACTTATTCTAGACGTCCTGCCCCATTTACCCCTCCCACGTTGATCTGTGTAAATAAACCATGGGGACATGCTTGATAGACTATCAGTACCCTGCAGCGACATAATGCAAGGCAGGCCAGGCCTGAATTACGAGGCTAAACCATCTTGGTATTCAGGTTTCAGATCCCTCTGACGGAGGTAATCTTGAGCAAACGGGAGTACAGTTAGCTACACGGATTCATTCGCTGAGGGCCTACGATGAATATCTGAATGTCCCCTCGGGCTTAAAAAAAATACCCACTATAGTCAAGGCCTCCTCCTCGAGTATTATCCCTCCCCTTACAACTCACTCAACTTATTTCAACCCTCGCTCCATCCTCTCTGCCTCTCTCTCACAATTCTCTCTTCGCTCTCAGTCTCTCTCTTTCCTTTCTCTCCTTTCTCTCTCTCTCCTCCTCTCAACCTCTTCCCTCACGCTCTCATCAATCTCGTCTTCTTTACTCTCATCTCTCTGTGTCCTCCTTCATCTCAATCCTCACTCTCTT
Source organism: Oreohelix idahoensis (assembly GCA_024509875.1). Taxonomy (NCBI): domain Eukaryota; kingdom Metazoa; phylum Mollusca; class Gastropoda; order Stylommatophora; family Oreohelicidae; genus Oreohelix; species Oreohelix idahoensis. Next base: position 158,497 of record JAMPIV010005334.1, read on the forward strand.
TTTTTGGTTTTGGTTGGGGGTTTGTTTGTGGGTATGTTTTTAATTTGGTATTTTATATTTGTTTGTTTTATTTTTTTGTTGTTGTGTGTGGTTTATGGGTGGTTTTTTTTTATTTTTTTTTTTTCATCTCCCCGCCC
>JAMPIV010005335.1:0-277500 GCA_024509875.1 Oreohelix idahoensis
CGCTAACATTTATTTAATGATGCTAGAAGATGCATCATGTTAGAATGACAGACCTTAAAAGCAAATAAGAACGTTCTTTACACAAAACGCAGTATTCATCAAAGTTCAGTTCATGCCGTGATAATCTGCTCTACAAGGTAAACTAGGTTCAGTCTCCAGATAATAATATACAAATTGGGTTTAATCTAAATAACACGAAAGTGGGAAATGAATTTTTGTGTGATATGGGTTTTTTTTATATCCTATTGTTAAGTCTGGAAAAGATCACACATGTGAAAATCAAGTCAAAATAACAGATTGTCGTGTCTGCAAAAACGGTCGTAAAAGCTGGAGGATTAGGAGTGCAAATCTGTTAATTATTGTGTTCCGTGTGGGAACAAAAAGGACAGGTCGTGTGGAAAAGGCGGGAAAAAACAGAAAAAACAGTATAAATAGAAGAGTTGTGGGCGATAGGGCAGCGATTTCAGGACTTATGATTCCCAAGGATAACCATGATTTAGACTATAGACGATTTTTACTGCGAAGCGTAATATACTTCGCGATCCTTTGAAGAATATCAAGACAAGTTATTTGAGTAGACAAATCAGTAAACATATTATCTTGTCTGGATATACACATAATATTATTTCTATCTGGTGTACCTACATATTATTTCAGTATTGGATTACACATTTTTTTTCCATGATCGCGAATAACCAATCATCATTGTCACAAATTTTTACAGTTCTTTGTCTTATTACATCAAATCATACCTTCTGGCCAAAACCCAATGTGCGCTTTCTACATTCTGGTATCTTTTGAGACTGAATTCCACTTACAGCTGGTGTATGGTAGTTTGTGATACCACTTAAGTTTTGGTGAACTGTATTTTGCTGAACACAAACTTAAGTTTGGTGTTTGTACATTTGTGAACCACTTAAGTTTTGGTGTTGAAAACTTTGTGAACACACTTAAGGATCCCAGGTAATTGCTAATACTCTGGCGACGAACACGCCAGTTTGAGTCATTTGTATTTTTGTGAAACCAATATAAATGATTGACTGTGGTATTAACATGAACCATTAGTATTGGTGTTGGTATTTTGTATATTGCCATACACGGCCACATTAAGTTTTTGGATTTGAGTCATTTACGTGAACAGTTGTAAAATTCTGGTAAGGATATAGTCGGGGAACTTTATACGAATCTTAGTTGTGGTAGTATAATAATAGTAGAATTGGTCAAAAGACTTGTCGAAAGTGGAAAGTAATTTAGAAGTCTTGAGCTGGTGATGAATGGTACAAAGTAAGTAATTGGTATAAGTTGTATGTTGACGTAGGTTGGTATCTATAGAAAAAAAAGTTTCTAAGGGTAGCAGTAGTAATATTATTAGTAGTATTAGTAGTGTCGGTAGCAACAGCAAAGTAGAAGTAGATAGCCGAATGCAACGGAAAGTATTAGTCTAGATTAGCCGCTAGCAAGGCATATTGTAACATAACCCAGCAGCACCCAGTCGGTAGTTAGTAACCGGTCACAACGAGTAGCAGCTAGTAGCTCTTAGCAGCAGTCAAGTTGTAGTCCCGAACAGTAGCAACATTCAGATGTGTTAAGCAACAAGTGAGTAGTGGTATGTATAGCCGTTAGCGCAGTATTTCTAGTACCTAGCATACTCTTATTAGTAGCCTATACGAGTATTCTTGCTCTGGAAAAGTTGAATCCGTGAGCAGCACTGTAGTCATTAGTAAGCAGTATCAGACAGTCTTTGTTAGTCAAGCAACATTAGTAGTAGTAGTAGTGACGTAGTAGCCGTAGCAGCAGTAGTAAAACGCTAGTGCATATCAACGAGTGTTAGTAGTATGTAAAAAGTAGTAGCTCGTAGCAGCAATTAGTACCTGAGTTACGCATAAGCAACAGTATGCCCCAGCTAGCAAAGTATGGCAACGATTAGTAGTAGTGGTAGTACAAAGTACATGCGAGTATTGTAGTATCAGATAGCAACCGTACCTTAGTCAGCAGTAGCAACATTAGTAGTAGTAGTAGTAAGTTATTAGTAGTATAGTCGCGTCCTAGCTAGCAGTAGTATTTGCTATTAGCAGTAGCAACAGTAGTAGTAGCAGTAGCAACATGTTCAAAGTTAGTAGTGGTTACATACCGTCAGAATCGAGTGATTTGAAGTCAGCTAGTAGCAAACTAGTAACTCAGTAACCCCGTAAGCAACAGTAGTAGTGAGTAGTAGCAACAGTAGTAGTGGTACTTGTACTAAATGCAACAGTAGTAGTATGTACCGTAGCAATTAAGTGTCAAAAGTGGGAAGTAGCCTAAACGCAACAGTAGGTATAGTTAGTCAGAAGTAAGAATTAATAGTAGTAGTAAGTAGTAGTAGTAGCCTTCAGCTCACAGTAGTACATAGAAGCTACGTAGCAGCAGCCAGTTGTAGTAAGTAGCTGCAGCACCATGTAGTAATAGTAAGTATGTCAGCAGTATCATTTGTCCAACAAAGTATCAGTTAGTAGCGCATTCTTCAGTAGTATAGTATTACTAATTTTCGGCAGTAGCAACAGTATAGTAGCAGTAGTAGTAGCCAACAGTAGTCCGTAGTAGACTAGTAGCAGTATCAAACAGTAGTAGTATCAAATTACCACAGCAGTAGTAGTAATACGCATCAGTAGTAAGCAGATAGTAGTAGCCTAGCAGCATTTTTAGTAGTACAGGATTGTCAGTTCAAACTCTAGTAACCAACATAGTAGTACGTAAGTTCCGTAGGTCCCTAGTAGTAGTATCAGTAGTAGTAGTTAATAGTACAGTAGTAAGTAGCAACACTTCCAGTAGTAGTAGTAGTAGCAGTAGGCCAGCAGCATGTAGTAGTCAGCTAGCAGCTGGCAACTCAGTCAAGTATTACTAGTAGATCGGTAAGCCAACAGTAGTAGTAGTAGTTAGGCGTAAAAGTAAAAATACAGAATGATGTCCAAGATCACAAGGCACAGTGTATTTTATATTTAGATCAAAACATAAAAAAACAACAAAAAAAACCGATTAACATTGTGTAAGAAAATGGGAATAATATAAAAAAAAAATAAGAAATAAAAACATTTTTAATGGTAGATACAGAAAAAGAAAGAAACTTCTTGTTACCATTGTGCAAATGTAAGTAAAACACAAAATCCTAATAAAAAAAAAAGGATAAAAAAACGCTGAAATAAAAATACTCAGAAATGTGTGGCATAACAGAAAAAGAAAAAAAAAAAAAAAAAAAAAATAAATAAAAATACATAATACCCAAAAATAAAAAATCTCAAATACCAAACCAAATAAAAGGAATTAACCCGCCAAAAAAAAAACACCCAACCTACCCCCCCACCCCCAACAAACTGCTCCTCCACATAAATAAACCCTACGAAACCACAACTCAATATAAGGAAACAAAAAAAACATAATAGTAAAAAATTAATAAGTAACACAATACTAAAACCTGTATTTACCAAATCTGACACTTATCTTTCACTTCGTCACTATATACACAACAATCCAAACTCATAAAAAAAACCAGTAAAGTCCCAATTTCTCCCATCCCCTACTCAGCACACTCTCATTCAACCAATATACAACCAAATAAAAGGGAACAAAACCATAAAAAAAAAAAACACCAAGGAACCCAACAGACTAAATTAGAAATCCCACATCCCATATCACACTAGCTAATGTTTCAATTAACAAATGGATTCTAACACGAGAAACAAAAACAAGATCTTACCTGAAAAAAACCAACCGCTCTACCACCCACAACAACAAGTTGGTAAATAATTAACAACAAAACGGAAGGTTAAAACCAAAGCCAGAACATATACAACCCATACACCAAATCCATTTTCAACACACTAATATAAATAAACTAAGAAAACAAAAATCCAACATACTATAACACTTGATGGAAAACCTGTAACCACCCCCAAGAAAATACAAACAACTAACCAAATCACATAGCACAAAAACCCAATCCAACACACTAACAAACAATAGACAACATTACAACCAAAACCCCAATCACTATGGACAGCATTAGTACGCACTCAGATGCGAATCAATTTTAACTAACAAAATGAACCAATGAAAAATGACTCTATCTTCATGACGTCATTCGTAAAGAGCGAAAATATTAGATGTACAAACAACACAAATAACAAAACCCAAATCAGTACAACCCACAACTACACCAACTTGCCACACCCCCCAAAAACCCAAGCTAAACCCCCTTTCCCCCTCTTTTAATAACAACCCCCTGGGTAACAAACCTTCAATGGCGCGAGTAAAAAACCACACACATAACTAAACTCATTTGATAGGAACACTCCCCGCTCTAAAAGGGTAATTCCACTCTAAAGTCAAATAAACATAATGGCAGACATAGGATACAACTCTGTCCTTGTTATGAACAAACGCAAACCAACCACCAAACCTATTGACCTAGATTGCACGGTAGGGGGTGAACGTCAATAAAAAAAAACTACTATAAAAAATACACACCCTCAAGTCCACCAGTTGAGAACGAATTCTTGAAAAGCCCTTACGCGATGAGGCCCTCCCCCAGTGGTTTGACAAGCCCCCCCCTCCCCCCCCCCCCCCCCATTTATTGTTAAAAATTTCCCCCAACCCCCCCCCCCAACCATAAAAAACCCCCCCCCCCCACCTAAAACACCACAACCAAACCACCCATTGCTAACACACAGACACTACACTCACACATAACGTTGGCAGGTGTCACAACACAAAACTGCAACTGAGCTAGGGCTTAACGTTATTCGAAATGGATAACTTGGCTTAGTACCGGATGCAAACACTTAGCAACACAATCAACACAGAGAATCGATCTCGGCTACAGTCCATGTTTCACACATGCTGCAAATTATTACGTTGTAAAATTCAATATTATATCGCATAAAACAGGTCACAAGTAATAAGGTAATAAAATCTCTTACGTTTCGATTGCATTGATTTTTACTTCACTTAGGGCCGGATTCGGCAAAATCATGTCGATCCCGATCTACCGGTGGATCCTACTGGATGATCTGGTAATCTTTGGGCGACTGCAGGAAAAAAAAAGACTTTTTTAAACTAGGAAAATGTTGGTTCCCCGCCGGCATTTGTAAAATGTATGTATTTATCTATTTATTTAAGGTATCCGATCTTTAGAACTGCTCAGTGTTACTAAAGTAGAACTCAAAAGCTTCTGGGTTGCTCAACACGTCGTGGGTTGCAGCACCTGAAACTACTGCTCTGCAGTAGTATGGTTCACAATTATGCTGCCAAACATTCATCAGAACTTAAGGATGAGAGTTTTCAACGGTATTGAAACCATCTTCAAGAATACTCCTTTGCATGAGATATCAAATAGAAAAATGACAATGCTTCTATATCAGGGTGAGTCTCACTGCAATTTTTCTAGAATGGCAAGTTACAACAACTGAGTCAACGAAGCTGTTTATAAACGTATTAATATCTGCTACTTCTGTGAAAAAAGGTTTTGTATTCTCTGACCCCCTCCATACATTACCCAGTAGAGATTAGCTCAGTTGTACTCTAGATTTATATTACATAATATAAAAACAGATTTAATAGTGAGTTATTTGTCCATAACTAGGTTAAAATAAATAAAATTATTTTCATAAGGAAAACAAAACAGTTAATTTTTTATCATCATAGGATGATATGCTAGTTTACATAAAAACGAGAGTCTTCTTTAACCTTTAACTAGAACCAGTACTGAGTCTGGTTACCCGTTATTGCTGGTTTCCTACAAGGTTCATATACATACATATATATATATATATGTACATACATATCAGAATCTTTACTCTCCAGAAAATACATTGATATGTACTGACATGATATAATTAAAATACAACATGGCAATATAGGAGAATCATTAGAATTTACATCTAAAGTAAAGTTACATAAATTCATACAGCGTTAATGAGGGCTGTTACCACATATATACATATATACATTATATATACGTATATATAATATATATATATATATATATATATATATATATATATATATATATATATATATATATATATATATATATATATATATCATCATCATCATCAGTTGCCATCTCCACAACGAAGGTTGGCTGTAATGGATCTCCAACGTCTTCTGTCTCTTGTCTTGGTGGTACACTCTGATAGACTCTTTCCCGTCCATCTCTTGATGTTATCTTCCCACTTATAGCGCTGTCTTTCCCTTGCACGTTTGCCTTCAACTCTCCCTTCTGTTATGGTCTTCTGCAAGGTGTTATGCCTTTTTATGTGGCCAAAGTATTTTAGCTGCCGAACTTTGACCTCTCTCATTAGTTCTCTTTTCATACCTAGATTTTCTAGGACCTCCTTATTTGTTTTCATCTCTTTCCATGAGATACGCCCCATTCTTCTATATATCCACATTTCAAGAGCCTCAATTCTTTCTTCCAAATGCTTATTCATCGTCCATGTTTCTGCACCATACAGAAATGCAGAATATATATAACACTTTATGATTCTCAGTTTTAATTTATGAGATAACTGTTTGGATGTCAGTATATGTTTCATGTTGTTGAATGTAGCTTTTGGCCATTCCTATTCTCTTCTTGATTTCTGTTTCACATCTGCCATCTTCTGTTATTATATGACCAAGATATACGTAGCTCTTGACTTGTTCCAGGATTTTCCCATTTACGCTTATCTTTAATGTGGGTTTATCGTCTGTTTTGCTAATTATCATAGTTTTTAGTTTTCTCAATATTAATGTCGAGTCCATATTCATGACTTATACTGTTCACTTGCTTCACTAGTTCTTGTAACTCCTGTTCGCTTTCAGCTAACAACACGGTATCATCTGCATATCTAAGGTTGTTTATTGATCTTCCACTGATGTTCAGTCCTGGTATTTCCTGTATCTGTTTGAAAAATTTTTCGGTGTATAAATTAAATAGGCAGGGGGACAGCACACAACCTTGTCTGACACCTCTTTTTATGTCTATGTATGGTGAATAATTCCTTCCCGATCTTACTGTGGCAGTTTGCTCCCAATAAAGGTTACTGAGTATTCTTATATCTTTTCCATCAATACCTATGTCTTTGAGGCATTCAATTATTTTCTCATGATGGATTCTGTCAAAAGCCTTCTTATAGTCAATGAAGCACATATACATACTTTTTTGGACCTCTGTATATTTTTCTGCTAATCTTCTTAGGCAAAATATTGCCACTTTTGTTCCACTGTTCCGTCTAAAACCAAACTGTTCTTCTTGGATTTCGCTGTGTACTTTACTTTTTATTCTTTCCTGTATGATTTTGAGCAGTATCTTAATTGCATGACTCATCAGGCTGATTGTTCTGAAGTCTGAACATTCTGTTGCATATGGTTTTTTGGGCAATGTTATAAAAACTGATGTCTTCATGTCGTGTGGTAAATATCCTGTATTGTATATATCATTGCATATTTCTGTGATTGTATCTATACCAAAGCTCTCCAGAGCTTCTATCATTTCAATTTTTATGTTATCCATGCCTGCTGATCTTCCTTTTTGTATCATATGAATGGCATTCTCTACTTTTGATCTGAGAATGTTTGGGCCTTCATTAGAATCTGGTGATGGTTTTTTATCTCTGTTGTCCTCGAATAGTTCTTTTACGTATTCTGCCCATCTGTTTGATATGTCTTTCTCATCAAGTAATATTACACCATTTTTGTTCTTGATACAGCTTCCTCCTTGTGCAAACCGCGACCGATTTGATAATTTCTTTATTTCTTCATGCATATCTCTTGTCATGTGCTTTGCTTCCAAGTCTTCTATTTCCTTACATTTTGTTTCTATCCACCGTTCTTTTGCTTCTCTACACATAGTACGTATGTCATTGTCTATTGTTTTATATTCTGGAGTGTTTTTTGCTTTCTTTCTTTCTGCCATTTTATTGAAGATGTCATCTGTCATCCAAATTTGATTTTTCTTAGACTCCTTTTTAGGTAAATTTGCATTTGCTGATTGTATGCTTGTTTTTAAGCATTCCCATATTGCGGTTGCTTTTTCTTCTGGGTTTTCTCTTCTATACTGCTCCATGCTTTCTGTCAATAACTGTTGGTATTTATTTTTGACGTCGATTAAATATTTCTGTTTTATATCTGGTTGTTTCAGCGCTGATATTTCTATCTGGGGTTCCTCCTGTCTTCTGTTTCCTGCTCTTTTCAGCTTTATATTTACTTTGATAACAACTGGATTGTGATCTGAATTTATGTCGGAGCCAGGATGTGTCTTTGCACTTGTGACACTGTTCTTAAATCTATGTTTTATCATGATATAGTCGATTTGATTACGTGTTACATCTCCTGGGCTTTTCCATGTGTATAATTTCCTTGGGTGGTGTTCAAAAAAGGTGTTACATATGACCAGCTGGTTTTCTTCACAGAACTGGATAAGTCTGTCTCCTCTATCATTTCTTGTCCCTAATCCATACTGTCCTACTATTTTCTTGTATAATCCTTTTCCTACTTTTGCATTCATATCACCCATTACTATCAACACATCTGTAGATTTGACTGGTTTAAGTGTGTGTTGTAGCTCTTCATAGTATTCTTCTATTTCTTCCTCGCTGTAATCTTTAGTTGGTGCATAAGTTTGTAAGATTGATATGTCGAATGGCTTTGCTCTCATCTTTAGTAACATCATTCTGTCATTGTGTGTCCAGTATCCACATACGTATTTTTCTAACTCCTTCTTTATCAACATTCCTACTCCTCTTTCGTGTTTTTCTCCTCCTGAATGTATAAGCGTGTACTGGTCTCTTGTTATGTAGCCTGTATCCAAAAGTCTTGCTTCTGCAACTCCCAGTATATCGAGTTTCATGTCGGTTGCATCTAGTATAAGATTGTCCAGCTTTCCTTCTCCGTTCAGAGTTCTAACATTCCATGTTCCTATTTTTAGGCTTTGTCACATAGAAAGTTATGTTCTATAAATTGTCTACATTTTCCTCTTTCTTCCACTCGGGTCCTCTAATTTTTTCTGTCACTCTTTACCCTTTTTCATATATATAATTTTTTCGCATTCGTTAGTTTGCGAATAATATTTTCTTTTCCCATTCGATATTTTACCGTCTTTCTTTCTCATGCTGACTGAAACTCGATTACATAGATGTCAGTCTCTGCCGGTCGAACCATAGCTGTGAATATACAGTTCTCGCTAGACATACGTCTGCAGTTTCCCCGGTCAGAGCGCTGACTGACCAGTGTCCCCGGGCGGGGGGTGTGAGAATTCGCTCCATCGGGGCATGGCAGACAGACAGCTGTCTATAGTTTGCAGAAACGCATGAGGTTTTTCGTTAGAAAAACCCGGCGTAGTGTGAAAAATCGCTCCGCACTGGAGACAGGCTGTCTGGGATTTGAAACTCACTCGTACTCTCGGTCACTGATGGCTGTTACGACATGAGGGAAGCTGACGCAGGGTGTTAGAGAAGGGGAGATAATTTCGCTTGGCGAAAGAGTTGGGGCCCTTTGTCTAATTTTAAGATATTGGCCCGAGTTTGTAACTCACTTCACTCATTCTACATTTTACAGTAGACGTGGGCACTTCGTTCTAGAACACTTAAATTTATAAGTGATATCTCTTAGTTTCGTTGTGACTTCGTAGTGCTGTGCTTGAGGTATATTAATATTATATATCTAGTATTGTGTGTAGGGTTTAAAGTGTTTAAAGCGTTAAATCGCTCATTTCATTTTAACTAGTTTCTTTTGAACTGAGTGCATAATTTATAAGTCTGTATTATTTTCTAGTGACGCATACAGTGGAAAGCAGAATAAATAATATGTCTAAGCTTAACACACTAGTAGCTATAAGGAATTTAATTTAACGGCTAATACTCAGTCGAGAATATTTTATATCAAACTTATAAAATGCTAGACGCGACATCAGTGAATATTGACGGAATACGCACCATATTCCTAATTCCTGATGATCGATTTTATATAACTTATTTCACCGGAAGTTTAAATATAAGTCAAGCTTTAGGCTTGCTGTTTTAAATGTAAGTTATATTGGGTACAAAATATGAAAATGATTTATATGTGCTTTTCTTTTTATACAGTGAAATACTGGGGGTGACCCGAACTTTACCAGCATTTAATAGGAGTTCATAATTGTGAAGAGATAGACATATGACATAAACTTTCCGACATTGTTGACAAGTGAGTGGGGAACCAAGATTTTCTGTTTTGAGAGAGGTTGTCCACCGGTCATCTTCCTAATTAAGGGAAACTTCGTGTTCTGACATTTTGTGCTCGTTTAAGCCTAATTCTTACCTCGGGAGTCAAGTGACATTAACTTTAGTCTGAAATAACTATCGCCTGAAGCAGACGCTCCCCAGATCCATTTTAATGAAACCAACAAACAAATCTGCAGAGCTGGGATCTGTTTCAGTAAACGACAGTAACAGATAAAAAGTGTGAGTGTCCAACATTTGCGCCAGCCGGCGAAACCACAACCCGATTGTAAGTATATCAGGACCCTGATGAAAGAATCGATTGAAAGAGACGGAAGGAGGTTCGTTGTATAATTGCCTCATTTGTTATCTGTGTTTTTTCCTTAGGTGGGATTTGCTGCTTAAGTAACGTGTTACGTTAGAATAGATACTGCTGTCAAAGTCAGTCTATACCTTCAAAGGGGGACAATATTAGACCCTAACCACATGCATCTATAACTCTTTGGGCCATCATCTGTCATCCTAACGGGGGCTGTGGGCTAAAGCTAGAGTTAATATCATAGCGGGGCTATCACCCTTGTAGCATTTTCTTGATATTGTATGACTATGTGCATATGTTTTCCTTGATGTATTTTTGTTTTGTTTTGGTGTTGTGAGAAGATTTTATAGATGATAAATAAAATCTCTCTGGAACTAATCAGCGTGTTGGTCAGCTCGTTCTAGAATATTTACATAAGTATTGTTATAGTTTTCCCACGTCTGTGTGTCTAACTGTTGTCACTTGAAGGGGTGTGCACGTGAGTGGTATGTTCATACATAGTAACATATGTTGTCAATAGTCTGTCTGACTCTTATATATCTGTCGTAGAAGATAGGCCTGAGGGAGAGAGAAGATTCTTGTTTTCAGGGGACAGCTCTATTTGATTCGCTACCACTGCACTCTTGGGAAAATCTATTTCTTTTTACTACTCTCACTGTGTATATCACATATTCTAATCTATTCAGAAGGGACCTAACCCAAGTCTTAATACTCCTATCGTAAAATCTACGACAAATGGGTTCTCGTCCGTAGGATTTTTGAACTTAGAATAGGAAGACGAGTACGACAAATGGTCGCTCGTTACCGGGAATTGAACCCAAAATCCTAAGGCGATACGACAAATGTGGTCTCGCAACACGGATGTTTGAACTTAGAATAGGAAGACGAGTACGACAAACGTGGACTCGTCTATCTGGATTTTGTACTTTAGATTCTTTATTCTGATATAGAGTAAGAGTGTGATGTCTTGTGAGTTGTTATATCTTTAAATAATTTATCCCCTAGACTAACGATCTGTTTACGGGCGTGCTGACCACACAAACTGATAAGTTTTTTTTCCACAGCATTTTAAATAATATACATTTGAGTTGCAGGTGGATTTTGTCGGAATATATGTTATTGTTGATTTGTAATACTAAACGCTGGTAAAGTTTTGTGAGTGTATAACATTCACAAGGGTTCTGAAGCAGGTAGGTGTTTGAGCAAAGCTAAGGAGTGCGTTTCGGACTATTCGTCCAGATTAACTGCCTCCCTCACCCGAACTGTCTTCAGGGGTAAACTTGATAGTGGATTAAAAATTAAGGGGATTTTTTTTTTCTTTCTCCAAAATTTTTGCTTTAATCATTGTGTTTTCCACTGTAGCAACTTATTTTTCAGAAGAAATCTTAACTACCATTTAGTTGGCGTAGTCGTGTTTTGCATTAGGTGCTTAATTGCCGATAATAGCAGCGATAGTTAGATTTTATTTTGGAGGAGGTATCCCAGGGTTAAGGATATCATCTTTGGGATTTTTGGTATTTTTTCTCCTAAGTGGTAGGAACCAGGTTATTCTTTTTCCTATTTTCTATCTCCACGTGTCTCAGTCCCTGACATAATATGGCCGAGAGGGCAAAGCTTAGACAACTCCTCAGGGACGAAGCGAGAGAGGAGGGACTGGAAGGAGAGGAAGCAAAAGCGTTTGTCAGAGACGAACTGGACAGATATGATGCGGAGAGAAAAGCAGCGGAAGCGAGGGAAAAAGCAGCCGCAGATTTACAGCAGAAGAAGATGGATGAGGAAATGGAAATTCGCAGGATGCAGCATGAGGAAAGAGAGAAGGAGAGACAGCATGAGTTGGCTCTTAAAACCCTAGAATTCCACAGCCGTGGTGCTGCCTCTACCTCCAGCAATGGAGAGTCTTCTCCTCATTCTTTCTTAACTGACCCTGCTAACACTCAATCTCTTCACCTCAGTGCTATGTCTTTTCCGCTAGAGTCTTTCCCTTGTCCTAATGAGAAGATTGACACTTGGCTAGAAAAATTTGAGAAAATTGCAACTCTGTACGGTTTAGAGAGGTCGCGTTGGAACATGAAGCTTTCCCAGGCTTTGAAAAGTTCTGCTTACGATGTGTATGCAAAACTAGAGAGCAGCCAACAAGACAACTATGATCTGTTGAAGAAAACGTTACTGGAGCGCTTTGAAATGAACGCTCGCAAGTTTTTGCAACTGTTTCGCAACAGCCGGAAAGAGAATTCTGAAACTTTTCACCAGTTCTCATCTCGTCTAAAGGGATATCTAACAAAGTGCCTTGAGCTTTCGCAGCTCCCCTCTACCTATGAAGGTCTTGAGGAATTTGTTTTAACAGAACAAATAAAGAACACTTTGTCTGCTGATACCCGGAGATTTCTCGCTGAGCAGGGAGCAGAAAAACTTGAAGACATTTTGGAAAAGTCTGAGCGTTATCACAATGCGCTGGCTGAACTACCGGCCACAAAGCGGAAACCGACAGAGGAGCATTTTCGAAAACATAACCTAGAGCAATCTTCTCAGGCTTCCAACTCGAATAACCACAGAGAAACTGGACCTCAAAACCCCCCTCCTGAAAAATCCAAGTTCTACAAGAACAAGTACCCCAACCACCCCAAACAGTCTGATCAACCCGACCGCCCTACATGGCAGCGTAGCCAGAAAGGACAAGGTGGCAAAGGGAGATCCCCTGAGCACGGGACATATGATCAGACCGAGCATACCGAGCCGAAACGCATCGGATGCTTATTAACAGTCTCGCAAGGTGGAATTATTGACAGTGATTCCCAACCTGTTGGGGATGGACCCTCAACGCGAGGTACTGTTACTTTGAACGGTTCTCAAACTTCTTGCTTATTTGACACGGGGCTTTCTTACGATTGCATTGTTGCCAGAAACCTGGTCAAACCCGGTCAAGAGACAGCAGAGACCGTCCAATTTTGTGGAGTTCGTAAGAGTGATGCACCTACAGCGCTTCCCATCGCATTGGTGGAGATACACTCTGACTTTGTCAGAGGTGTGATCAAAGCAGCTGTTATGGATGATCCCATCTACCCAGTCATACTTGGCGGGAGATACGTGTCTATTGGGAAACCGGAAGAGCCGATTGTGGCAGCAGTAACTACAAGAGGGCAAACCAAGAAAGAACGGGAGCCTGCGCCGAATTTCTTACCTATGGAACTTAAAGAAGCGCAATACAAGGACCCTACTTTGGCACCCTGCTTTATGAAACTGCCCATGGCTAAGGAACCCAGACAGCACGGGGACATTTTTTCTGAGGATGGCGTTATTTATCGGAGAACGGGCAAGCCTGACCAAGGTTACAACCAGCTCCTAGTACCGAAACAGTACAGAAGCCAAATCCTAGAAATGGGGCACTCTCTTCCCTTCAGCGGACACATGGGACAGAACGCCACAAACCAACGTATAACCACTCATTATTGGTGGCCAGGAGTAAACACTGATATTATCAGGTACGTCAAATCCTGTGCCCAGTGCCAACGTGTACCACCCAAGCAACGGACACCCCCAGTCCACGTGGGTGAAATGCCAATAGTGGGAACACCTTCGAACGGGTTGTGATCGACATTTTAGGGCCTTTCGAAAGGACTAAAAGAAGGAACAGGTTTATCCTGACCTTAGTCGATACATGCACTTTATGGGCAGAAGCTATCCCGCTAACATGCGCAGATGCCAAGCATGTCGCAGAAGCCCTCGTGCAGATTTTCACTCGGTTGGGATTCCCTCAGCAAGTGTTGACGGATAACGGATCTCCATACCGAAACCTGTTGATGGATGAGATCGTTAAGATCTTGAGGACCCAACACATCCAAACTAAGCCATATACTCCGGCCGGAAATGGGCTCGTGGAACGTGCAAATGGGAACCTCAACATGATGCTAAGTAAACTGGCACAAGTGAAACCTGAAGATTGGGATCTTTGTATTCCTGGAGCTTTATTTGGCTACAGAGAATCTCCTCATACTTCCACAGGATTTCCGCCAGCTACACTCTTATTCGGCAGACCCATTAAGGGCCCGCTTGAAGCCTTACTTCAGTCTCTGACAGACGAGAAGGCGGATGAGACAGTTGTCTCAGCAAGTAAATATGTGTCGGTTTTAAAGGAAAGGTTGAAACTAGGGTGGGACCTAGCAACGACTAACTTTAAGCGAGCACGCACAAAGCACGCTAACCGATACAGGAAAGTCGCGAAAGAAAGAGAACTGGAAGCAGGAGAGAAAGTTTTGGTGTTACTCCCTACCGGGAACAACCAACTGAAGATCGGATGGCAAAGGCCGTTTACCGTCCTGAAAAAGATTTCTAAGGCTAACTACCAGATATCTATTCAAGGAATGGAAAAGGTTTTCCATTTAAATCTCTTAAAGAGATACTTGGAAAGACCAGTGCCGACCTTCGACCATCTCCTGACGATCGCCAAAACTGACGAAGATGACGATAGTGGCAGGGAAATTCCACTGCAATCACAGGAAATCTTTGAAAAATGTCAGAAGCGGCGACGCTCTTTCAAGCGCGCATGGGAGACATTCCAGAGGAAGGAAACGTTGGGGCAGACTTCATGAGTAGGACTTGCACAGAGATGGAGGGGGGAGATGAGAGGGAAGAGGACAGACACCCTGAAGCTACGGATATAGGAAATTTATTTCCATAACGTAGACATGGAGTGCTTCCATATCTTAAGGGGGGACGTCCTGTCACATAGAAAGTTATGTTCTATAAATTGTCTACATTTTCCTCTTTCTTCCACTCGGGTCCTCTAATTTTTTTCTGTCACTCTTTACCCTTTTTCATATATATATTTTTTTTCGCATTCGTTAGTTTGCGAATAATATTTTCTTTTCCCATTCGATATTTTACCGTCTTTCTTTCTCATGCTGACTGAAACTCGACTACATAGATGTCAGTCTCTGCCGGTCGAACCATAGCTGTGAATATACAGTTCTCGCTAGACATACGTCTGCAGTTTCCCCGGTCAGAGCGCTGACTGACCAGTGTCCCCGGGCGGGGGGTGTGAGAATTCGCTCCATCGGGGCATGGCAGACAGACAGCTGTCTACAGTTTGCAGAAACGCATGAGGTTTTTCGTTAGAAAAACCCGGCGTAGTGTGAAAAATCGCTCCGCACTGGAGACAGGCTGTCTGGGATTTGAAACTCACTCGTACTCTCGGTCACTGATGGCTGTTACGACATGAGGGAAGCTGACGCAGGGTGTTAGAGAAGGGGAGATAATTTCGCTTGGCGAAAGAGTTGGGGCCCTTTGTCTAATTTTAAGATATTGGCCCGAGTTTGTAACTCACTTCACTCATTCTACATTTTACAGTAGACGTGGGCACTTCGTTCTAGAACACTTAAATTTATAAGTGATATCTCTTAGTTTCGTTGTGACATCGTAGTGCTGTGCTTGAGGTATATTAATATTATATATCTAGTATTGTGTGTAGGGTTTAAAGTGTTTAAAGCGTTAAATCGCTCATTTCATTTTAACTAGTTTCTTTTGAACTGAGTGCATAATTTATAAGTCTGTATTATTTTCTAGTGATGCATACAGTGGAAAGCAGAATAAATAATATGTCTAAGCTTAACACACTAGTAGCTATAAGGAATTTAATTTAACGGCTAATACTCAGTCGAGAATATTTAATATCAAACTTATAAAATGCTAGACGCGACATCAGTGAATATTGACGGAATACGCACCATATTCCTAATTTCTGATGATCGATTTTATATAACTTATTTCACCGGAAGTTTAAATATAAGACAAGCTGTAGGCTTGCTGTTTTAAATGTAAGTTATATTGGGTACAAAATATGAAAATGATTTATATGTGCTTTTCTTTTTATACAGTGAAATACTGGGGGTGACCCGAACTTTACCAGCATTTAATAAGAGTTCATAATTGTGAAGAAATAGACAGTCCTTATTTTGAACCACGTGGGTTTCTCAAGTAACACTGATCTGACGGTGCATATGCAACCAGAGTTAGACAGAAATACTATATCCCACTAACGGGTTTTTCAAAGACTGTAATGATCAATACTGGGCCTGTGAACCAGATCTTAATTTCTTCCATAAACTCTACGTAAATTTTCTGCCTGGCGGCGAGAATAATTACAATCTATGACATAAACTTTCCGACATTGTTGACAAGTGAGTGGGGAACCAAGATTTTCTGTTTTGAGAGAGGTTGTCCACCGGTCATCTTCCTAATTAAGGGAAACTTCGTGTTCTGACATTTTGTGCTCGTTTAAGCCTAATTCTTACCTCGGGAGTCAAGTGACATTAACTTTAGTCTGAAATAACTATCGCCTGAAGCAGACGCTCCCCAGATCCATTTTTAATGAAACCAACAAACAAATCTGCAGAGCTGGGATCTGTTTCAGTAAACGACAGTAACAGATAAAAAGTGTGAGTGTCCAACATTTGCGCCAGCCGGCGAAACCACAACCCGATTGTAAGTATATCAGGGCCCTGATGAAAGAATCGAGTGAAAGGGACGGAAGGAGGTTCGTTGTATAATACCCTCATTTGTTATATGTGTTTTTTTCTTAGGCGAGATTTGCTGCTTAAGTAACGTGTTACGTTAGAATAGATACTGCTGTCAAAGTCAGTCTATACCTTCAAAGGGGGACAATATTAGACCCTAACCACATGCATCTATAACTCTTTGGGCCATCATCTGTCATCCTAACGGGGGCTGTGGGCTAAACCTAGAGTTAAGATCATAGCGGGGCTATCACCCTTGTAGCATTTTCTTGATATTGTATGACTATGTGCATATGTTTTCCTTGATGTATTTTTTTTTTGTTTTGGTGTTGTGAGAAGATTTTATAGATGATAAATAAAATCTCTCTGGAACTAATCAGCGTGTTGGTCAGCTCGTTCTAGAATATTTACATAAGTATTGTTATAGTTTTCCCACGTCTGTGTGTCTAACTGTTGTCACTTGAAGGGGTGTGCACGTGAGTGGTATGTTCATACATAGTAACATATGTTGTCAATAGTCTGTCTGACTCTTATATATCTGTCGTAGAAGATAGGCCTGAGAGAGAGAGAAGATTCTTGTTTTCAGGGGACAGCTCTATTTGATTCGCTACCACTGCACTCTTGGGAAAATCTATTTCTTTTTACTACTCTCACTGTGTATATCACATATTCTAATCTATTCAGAAGGGACCTAACCCAAGTCTTAATACTCCTATCGTAAAATCTACGACAGGCTTCTCCTACTAGTTTTTAGGTGGTCTTTCTCAGAATGCTCCCTTTCAACAGAATTTAAGGAACACTCGTCATTATGTACTTCCTTACTCATTAGAGGAGTTGCCTCTTCCCTGTTAATTTGTACAGTAGATTCTTCCCCAGGGGACAGAGAGTTCTTTACATATCGGTTCTTATCTTGTTGTTGTGATCCCATTACGTTCTGTAGGAAGTACGTGGTAAGGCCCCAATCTCTTCCACGGTGGCTAGCCATTGTCTTTTTCTATGTCCGACATGCCTCTAGTGCGCCACACACTTTGCTGTTTCGCTTTGAGAGCCGTTGATCTTCTCAGATTCCTCCGCCTCACTCACCGTCTCAGTCTTTGTGTACTAGGGATTGACATTCCCTTGAGTAAGATTGCTCCTACTCCACCCATGTAGTTTAGCCAGTCAGCCAAGACTGTTGCCCGGGATGTGGCCACCGCCGTACATAAGCGGTATTCGAGGAGCCATACATGAGCTAGACAAAGAGAGGAGAACCAAATAGGATTCTGACTATCCTAAAAAGGACATGGCTGTCTCTCACCGTGAGGTACTATCCCTCTCTGTTTATCCTACATCCCATATATATATACATACATATACATATATACATACATACATATATATATATACATACATATATATACATACATACATATATATACATACATACATATATATACATACATACATATATATACATACATAGAATCTGGCCGCCGTCCTGTATGGACGCTGATACTTCCCTTCGCCAGCAAGTTAGCTGAGAAATTCATGTTACGGACTATTTGTGCTGAATGCTTGCCATTTTGGTTCTGGTAGATTATGACCTCTAATTCTAGATCTGTGTAGTGTCTAGTGGGTATTTTCTACAGGCCGTAAATTTATAAGTTGTCACTGATTTGAGGTTGTCTTTATCACAGTTTTGCCGCTCAAGTGAGCGATAGTCATTACAAGGTATTCTCAGTGTAAGTCGTACTGTCGTGTATGATGATGATAGATTGAGCTGTTATGCAAGTTTATAGTGGCATTTCATTATTGTAATTTTGGTGCGTTATTGGCCGTGTGTGGCCTTATTGTGTGTGCTTATGATTAAAGGGAAGTACCTGTAGAAGGTGTTGATTACTTATGTCAGCCATTGTTGTGTGGTGTCATACTTCTAGAAGAACGAGCCTATTATTGTTATTATAAATCCACACTGCAGTGGTGCAACGATATGAAATTGGTTCTTGACAATATATATATATATATACACACACATATATATATTCTTCTTCTTCCTCGTTCGTCCTGAAAAGGGCGTTGGTTGCGTTGTGTCCGTTTACAGTGAAGCTGCGATAATTGCGCCTTTCGGCCAACACATCCGACTTCAGCACGGCATTTTTTGGGACTGGGTTAGCCTTCCCACTTTGATCCCTAACTCTCTCAGCCAGACTGCAGTGATGCAGCCTGTTTCCAGGACCACCACTTGGAGGTGAAGTAGGGTCTTGGTCAGCTCTGGTTCGCTGACATTGACGCAAGCTATGGGTTGCTGACTGCATTTATCACTGTTGGTGCGTCTTCGGTCCCGAGTAAGCATATGAAAAAAGAATATTAGATCAAGCATGTCATAAGACGCGGTCAGCTCGTTCATGGGGCAAACAACCTCACAAAATGAAACAGATGGTTACCGTAGCTACAACTGCAAGAACATGGGAAGTGCTTTGACACAAGCCTCCTGCACGAGGGCTAATTGGAGCACCAACTCGCAATCGTTCATCGGACACCGGGAATCCATTGGCTTTTAACAATAACATCAAAACAATCGAGTTAAAAGAACGATCGACCTCTAGAGGACAAAGACTGGGAACTCGAGCATAGTCATCATAATTGCTTCTAGTTCCCGTGGGACATGAGGATGAAGTTGTTGCCTGTCACCAGTTGCTGCTTTGGCTGTTTTCTTTAACTATGTCCACGAGGTTCCAGGTGCTATGGCGCAGTATTCTCCAGGTTCTGTTTGGTTCCCCTACTGGAGGACTGAAGGCTTATGGTGGTGAAGATGATGGCGATGATGGTAATGATGCCATGAAGTGTTCTCTTGCTAAATACGTGTCCAGTGAAGAGTGGCTGCTTTTTTGTCCTTACCACTAGTGACATTTATACGACACATGGAAGAAACCTGTTGATAACAATTACAAGTTAGTTCTTGCTCCGGAATCGCCAGGGTAAGAAATGAAGATGGAGACCTAAAAAACACACGGAGAAGGAAAATGGATACAGAATTGAAAGGGATGAGAAAGACACTGACAGACCTGAAACAGATGCCACAGAACAGAACAACTTGGCATGAAAATCATGAAGCTGCTGCAAGATTATAAAGAGTTAATACGCTAATATACACCTTTGTCTCTGGCGACGAATAGTACACACATTGAGGAAACCTATTGATAGCATCACATGGCAGTCCTTGTTCTGGGATCCCCAGGGTAAGAAAGGCAGAGGTAGATTAAAAAAAAAACACACACGGAGAAGAGAGCTGGAGACAGAAGTGATAAGAATGAGAAAGGCATGAAAAGACCTTGGGTTGATGGCACGCGACAGGAGGACGGCATGAAAAGACCTTGGGTTGATGGCACGCAACAGGAGGACGGCATGAAAAGACCTTGGGTTGATGGCACGCGACAGGAGGACGGCATGTGTTTGCTGAAGGCCTATGCTCCTTGGAGAACTAACATGTTTTGATGATGATTATACACCTTCTTACTGTCTCCCATTATTTGACAACAAGAATTGAAGTACAAAAGACATGCAAGTAACCTGCAATGATATTTGCGATTTTGTTCTCCCTGTATTTTTCCTCATACTTTCACTGCCACATAAATATGTTAAAACATCTAAAAATAGACACTTACACAGAGCGGGTAAATAGAATCATGGCAGACAACTACGGAAACAGGGGACATTGATCGACCTGGGAAAACGTATAATCTAGAATAGTTGCCGAGAATGATAATAGCCTTTGTCCCTGAATTCTGAAGTTTACGTCAGTTGAGTTTTTATCTGGGTTTCCCAGACCAATTACCAGTGATCGTTTATTTTGCTATCATTTTTCCATGGGTCGTATTTCTAAACAATTATTTTAAGACCCGATTAATGAATACATTAAGCGTTACTGTTATTGGTCGTGAATAATTATGTTAATGAGGGACATGTTAATTTATCTAATAAAATGTTGGTGAAAATCGAAAATAGTTGACAGACAGTATTACATAGTTGTAAATACAATATAGTGTACGACACAGCAACAACGGTCCTGGTCAGGATGCCGGATTCTCAGGAAACAAATAAATAAGTAAAGTGTACGCATGATGTCTGTAAACAAGATAACAAATTGAATACTTAATCACATATACTCGTCTTGTTTACTTGTGTCTTTGTGCCACTATCACTGAGTGTTAGCTTTTGGTGATTTTGATGCCATAATATGAACCTGTGCTGTTCTGATCAGTTTTGTTCAGGTCTGCTATATATGGTATTTTCGATGGTTGGGTTTTTTGGTAAGAGGCGTTTTTTCTCATCTCTTGCAGTACTGTGCAAAAACTGCAATGGATCTTGGCAGTGTGTACAGTTTGAATTTGAATTTTTTTTTTTTTTTTTTTTTTGGAGAGGGGGGGGGGAGGGTCGATTCTATTTCTATGAGAGTTACGTAAGCAGTTCCCCGTTCGTAATCTGAAAATTTAGGTTTGATATTTACGTCCAAGATGATTTATAGCATCTCATAGATGGTGCTGGTAGATGATTGGAGAACCGTCTTCCTGTTTTAGCTAATGCACGGTGTTTAGCCAGTCCTCTTTACTTGTCGTTTTAATTATTTAGTTTGCTGTAGTTGATGTTGACTGGCTGGTCAGTTTGTGGCATTGAGGTTCCTCATATATTACTTGTGGTAAAGTGGGATATTATAAATATTTATAGGGGACTTAGTGTACTGACTGAGGTCAGCTGTGAAGGTATCTGTATCTAATGAGTGTGGTGTATTACAGATGACCTTACTTTGCTACCACATTTAGGCCTCAGTCAGACTTATTCTGGAATATTGTGATGACTACGTTAAATGTCTAGGGTTATGATAATGATGAAGTGTAAGTCACAACAACAACAGACAGATAAACAATTTAATTTAATCCACAATACTTTACAACACTGTGATTGACACTCACATACATAGAACACTCTATAAGGCTATCTTAATAAGTCAAGGGTAACTTTTAAAAATATGTATTAATTCCTTCAAATATTAAATATCCTGATTCAACTACAAAGTGAACCAGGAATCACAATCAAATGTAATCACAAGTTGTATGTACACAATTTATAGATAGGATCTTTGTATTGTCATATATTATTATTGCAATTTGTGTGTAAGTTTTGCTGTAGTACTATTGAGGTAATACTGGCTTTTCAAGCTAGGTGGTTGTGTGTCATCATGACTTCAAGTGTTTTGTTTCTCGTGGAAATAATATTGAAAAGGTTCACAGTTTCTTTTTTATTTGAAACAAATAATGTCCCTCTTGATTTAAGGTAAAGTCACTTTTAGAGGGGATATACACAAGATTGAGCTGCTCTGGCCACGAACTCTTTATCTTCTGTGTGGGCGGCAGGAAACAGTCTCCACTGCTCGCTTGCTTCACCGTGTTCTTGAGAACCAACACTGGTCGATATATTGACCAAGGAGTATGCTACCAGCCTCTGGATTCAGCAAAACTCAGACCAGGTGCTGCTTTAATAGTTTAATACCACGGTCCCACAATTTCAAGGAAATATTAAACAAATACGTTGACTAGCGATAAGTTATGGCACAATTCCGATCTGCCTCTGTCCCAGGCTTTCATTAGAAAAATATGAGCTGGATCTCAACGCACTTGCTTCTCAATAAGTTTATTTTCAAAATGTGGCCCTGAACTGACGCTCCTAATTGACTATATCAAATGGTCTAACCAATGGGACCATGTTTACAAAAGCTTTTTGAAAAAAATTTACCCTTCCTACCGTTTCCCTTAACAACCAAAAATAGTATTTGCATTCGACTAATCATGTTTCGCCTTACATATTATTCTAGCCAATCAAATCGGATTTAACTTGTTGGCCTATTTCCCGTAAAATAGTGGTTTTAAAACATGCCACTGAGCAAATATGATTTGGTGCTGTGTCAGACAACCTCACTATCTTTTTTTTGGCTATAATTTGTTTAATTCTAGACTATTTGCGTAACACTTAACATATTCTTTGTCAGCAAGTCCTAAGGCACCCAAATATATAAGTTTTAATGAGGCCAAGTGGCTGCGTTCAAAATATGTATTTTCTTCTAGGATAGTCGTGCTGTTACCACCTCCTCACTTCCATACTATGGGGTGTCTTCTGTACTGTCAGACTAATGTCAGGAGTTTAGACATAAAACAGTAGAATGTCATGTTTCCTAATAAGCATTAAACATGTTTTTTAAAATCTTACCGCGTATTGGTAGTGTTTTTTATCACTGTCTATTTGAAAAAATTTAGTGCTTCATGCCTTTCGCGTTCACTTTTTCATCGCGAGACTGTGGTAGTATTGAGTGCGTTCCTCCGTTCATCTCTCTATCTCTCTCTTCTAAGTCCGTCAGAAATTTATTATTATTCCTGGGGCTTACGGTGATTTTCATCACACGGATGGCGGCTTAGAAAATCCGCCCCCAGGTTGGTTTTTCCAGAAATATACTCTATGCTGAAGTGGAATGGCTGCAAAAGTAAGGACCATCTGAGTTACCTCGAATTTTCATGCCTAGCCTGCGCTAGAAACGACAAGGGTTTGTGATCCGTTTGCAACTTGAATGCCTTCCCATACAGATAAATATTGAATTTCTTTATCGCCCATATTACTGCAAGACATTCTTTTTCGCTAGTTGAGTAATTTGTTTCAGCTTTATTCAACTTTCTGCTAGCATATGCCACTGGGGTTAATTCCCCATCCAGTGCATCTGATTTCTGTAACAGGGTCGCGCCCAACCCGATATTACTTGCATCCGTTCTCACAATGAATTCTTGACTTAAGTCAGGTAATTTCAAAATAGGTTTGCTTGTGAGCTTTTCCATCAATTCCTGGTATGCCAATTCACACTGTGCTGTCCATGTAATTCGATCTGGATTTCCTTTGCGTGTCAAATCAGTTAACGGTGCACATATGGAATTAAAGTTTTTGATATACTTTTGGTAGAAACCACATAATGAGACAAAGGATTTCACGTCTTTCTTGGTTTGTAGCCTCGGGGCTTTCTTTAGTTTCTCTAAATTCTTGGGGTCAAGGGTCATGTTTCCCTGATGGACTGTGTGTCCCAAGAATTCTAATTCTTTACATTCAACGCAACATTTGGTTGGTCGGGCTGTCAAATTCGATTCTCTAAGTCGATTAAACAGCATGATCAGAGAGTCAATGTGTTCCTCAAATGTCTCGGTTGCTATAAGGATATCATCCATGAAATTTGTGATGCATGGATTATTCAGAGGATCCAACAATTTTCTCATCATTCTAGAGAAGACACTAGGCGCATTCTTCAATCCAAATGGCAATCTGTTAAACTCATAGTGTCCCTCTGAGGTACTAAAAGCTAGGCATGGTCTAACCTCAGGCTTTACTGGAATCTGATAGTATCCTTTACTCAGATCCACTTTTGAGAAATATTTAACTTTATTTAGCCTGGCAAACAACTGATTTGTATCCGGCAATGGATCCACCTGACCTTCTGTGATAGCATTCAGTCTCCTGTAATCTATACAGAGTCTATGTTCTCCAGAGGGTTTCCTTAAGAGCACCACACTGGAACTATACGAAGATTCACTGTGTGAAATTATTCCCTCCTTCAACAAATAGTCTATCTCTTCCTTTAAAGCTTTCTCCTTAGCAAAAGGAATCGAATATGGTTTCATACAGACAGGTGTGGGGTCTATCAGTTTCATATCATATTCCAATAAGTTTGTATGCCCCGGTCGGTCGGTTAACACCTCTGTATGATCATCTAAAACCTGTTGCACTCTCTCCTTCTGATCTTTCGTTAAATGTGTACTGATTTTCACTTGTGCCGCTGTCTCACAGGGATGTAATGGATATTCAAATGATGAAAGTGGTTCCTTTTTCATCTCCATTGCAATGGACAAGGTCAACAAGTGTGTCTCTTCCTGATTTTCTCTTTCCAAATATTTCTTCAGGAGATTCACATGATAGATTTTTTCTTTCCCCTTCTAATCTATCTTATAATTTGTTCTAGACACCTTCTCTAGAACTGTATATGGACCTTGCCATCCAATTTGTAACTTATTCTGAGTACCGGGTAGAAGAAGCAGTACCTTCTCTCCCACAGCCAAATCTCTGTCTTTAGCTTTCCTGTTGTAATAGGCAGCATGTTTTTTCCTGGCTTGTCTCAAATTTTCAGTGGCAAGTTTCCAGCCAGTTTTTAAACGAGTGGTCAGCTCATTTACATATTGGTATGAGAATGTAATATTTTCCTCTGCCTTTTCATCAGTCCACGTTCTTAGCAGAGCTTCGAGTGGACCTTTTATTGGCCTTCCAAATAATAATGTTGCCGGGGCCATACCGGTTGAACTATGGGGTACCTCCCGATAAGCAAAGAGGGCGGCGTGAAGGTACTGGTCCCATGTATCTGGTTTTTCGTGTGCCAACTTTCTCAGGATCGACATCAACGTGCCATTAAATCTTTCCACTTGGCCATTTCCTTGTGGATGGTACACACTACAATGGAAGTGTTTGGCCTGGAAGATCCTGAAAACTTCTTCTGTTAGTTTCCCCTTGAACTGAGAGCCATTATCAGTCAAGATTTGATTGGGAAAGCCTAACCTTGTGAAAATTGTGAGTAATGCCTCTGCCACATGTTTAGAGTCAATCGATGACAGGGCTACCGCCTCTCCCCACATATGACCACTGAAGGGAATCGCATGCCCTAGTTCCAACACTTTAGTCCTATATGAAGTGGGAAGGACCAGCTGTCCGTGACCATTGGATTCAGATCCAGCCTTCCTATAAATCAGCTTGTTCTTCATATAAAATTCTCCCTTGCCTGGAGGTGTATGGCATTTGGACAACTTCTTGAAACACGGCTTGAGTGTCTTGTCCTCCGCCTGTGCCTTCCTCATCTCATCTGGATGAGTATTTATTGGATTTTCCTCCTCCTTTGTTTACTGTGATCTGGTCTGCACCGTTGCCAATATCACAGGTCTCTTGGGATTCCCCAAGAAGACATATCTACACCCCAATATCAGAGGGTAGATTGGCTCATTTATCACTGCTGCTTTTATGATTCCTTCCACATATCGCGTTTTCGCATTTATCCGGGCGACGGGAAGTGTCATGGTAGCTACATCCTTGGTTGCAGTTTGAATCTCCACTGTTTCTGTGGTGTATTGATCTGCCTGCACCAGGCGAGAACTCACAACGGAATCATAATCGAGACCTGTATCATATAAGCACCTTATGGTGACTCCATTACAGATGACATCTTCACACACTGGGAGGTGGTATGGTTCCTGTAGTTTCGCAGGTTTGATCTTTTTTCCCTTCTTTCCAGATGTCATAGCAGCACAATGAGGAGGTTTCCTTCTATAATGGTCAGTATCATGATTGTCCATCCGACAATTCTTACACCACCTCCTTTTTTGGTTGAAAGATTTTCTTTCATCAGATTTCCTTTCATCGAATTGTGGGGTTTTATTTTTATTGTCATACCGTGGCCTATCAAACTGGTGCTTACCTTTGTTATGATCTCTAGGATCAAATTTATTAAAGTTCTGTGGTGCCTTAAAATTATCTACCTGTTTCTTTTTATTACCTGATATCTCTGCCTGAGCTGCTTGATACCTTTCAGCGACATTCAGTAACTCACCCAGTCTCTCTGCACCTTGTTTCATGAGAAACTTTCTCAGGTCTGGAGCCATGGACTCTCTTAATTGTTCTATAAGGATCATTTCCTTAAGATCTTGGGTTTTCCCCAGAGAAGTCCATTTCTCCAAGTATGTCTCTAACTGTGCAGAGAACTGGTGATAGGTTTCACCTGACAGTAGTTTAGCATTCCTAAATTTTTTCCTATAAAATTCACCATTCTTTTCATATCTTAACAAAAGAGCCTGCTTTAGCATGTCATAATTTTCTTGATCATCTCTGCTCATTTTGGCAAAAACTTCATAAGCTGCACCACGAAGCCCTTGACATAACTTTAAGCTCCACCTTTCTCTCTAACCCATACGTGGTAGCTAATAGTTCATATCTATTTAGATAGCTCTCGATATCATCTTCTTTCTCAACAAAATGATCTAAATGAAAGTTCATAGCTGAGGTTGAGGCTCCCTGACTAGCAGGGGCATCAGAGGTAAAGGGACTGGCACCATTTTCAGGAGCATGGCCTTGAAAATCCAGCTCCCTTAGTCGTAACTCGTGCTCCCTTTGTAATCTCTTATCTTCTGCTTCCCTCTCTGCAGCCAATCGCTTGTCTTCCCTTTCAGCAGCCAATCTTTTTTCTTCTGCCTCCGTTTCGGCAGTCAATCTTTTTTCTTCTGCCTCCCTTTCGGCAGCCTGTCTCCTTTCTTCTCTTTCTGCCTCCAGCATCTTCTCTTCATACTGGTGCCTTTTAATCTCTTTATCTGCCTCCAATGCTTTAGCCTCTTTGTCAGCCTCAATCTGCAACCTCTTAATTTCCTTTTCCGCCTCTATTCTCTTATCTTCGGCCAATCTATCAGATTCTAATTTTCTTTCAGCCTCAAATTTTCTTTCTTCACGTTCAATAAATTTGTCACATTCAGTAGTGACATAAGCAATCATAACTTGCCCGTCCATTCCTAACTCTTTTGCAGCCTTCACAGCAGCAGATCGAAATTTTGCTAGGTCCGCCATTTTCTAACAGGCAAATATAAACAATTCAATCTATAAATAATTATCTAAGGACAACCACAGGCACTGAGAGCTCAACCTTATTTAATTTCCACCCAAGGATACCTTCTAATTTTTTATTATTCCCTGAAGTGAATTACCCCCAATATATATAATAGAAGAAGATTCAAATCCCGGACAGGACCCCAATATATGTGGTAAAGTGGGATATTATAAATATTTATAGGGGACTTAGTGTACTGACTGAGGTCAGCTGTGAAGGTATCTGTATCTAATGAGTGTTGTGTATTACAGATGACCTTACTTTGCTACCACATTTAGGCCTCAGTCAGACTTATTCTGGAATATTGTGATGACTACGTTGAATGTCTAGGGTTATGATAATGATGAAGTGTAAGTCACAACAACAACAGACAGATAAACAATTTAATTTAATCCACAATACTTTACAACACTGTGACACTCACATACATAGAACACTCTATAAAGCTATCTTAATAAGTCAAGGGTAACTTTTAAAAATATGTATTAATTCCTTCAAATATTAAATATCCTGATTCAACTACAAAGTGAACCAGGAATCACAATCAAATGTAATCACAAGTTGTATGTACACAATTTATAGATAGGATCTTTGTATTGTCATATATTATTATTGCAATTTGTGTGTAAGTTGTGCTGTAGTACTATGAGGTAATACTGGCTTTTCAAGCTAGGTGGTTGTGTGTCATCATGACTTCAAGTGTTTGTTTCTCGTGGAAATAATATTGGAAAGGTTCACAGTTTCTTTTTATTTGAAACAAATAATGTCCCTCTTGATTTAAGGTAAAGTCACTTTTAGAGGGGGTATACACAAGATTGAGCTCCTCTGGCCACGAACTCTTAACTTCTGTGTGGGCGGCAGGAAACAGTCTCCACTGCTCGCTTGCTTCACCGTGTTCTTGAGAACCAACACTGGTCGATATATTGACCAAGGAGTATGCTACCAGCCTCTGGATTCAGCAAAACTCAGACCAGGTGCTGCTTTAATATGTTAATACCACGGTCCCACAATTTCAAGGAAATATTAAACAAATACGTTGACTAGCGATAAGATATGGCACAATTCCGATCTGCCTCTGTCCCAGGCTTTCATTAGAAAAATATGAGCTGGATCTCAACGCACTTGCTTCTCAATAAGTTTATTTTCAAAATGTGGCCCTGAACTGACGCTCCTAATTGACTATATCAAATGGTCTAACCAATGGGACCATGTTTACAAAAGCTTTTGAAAAAATTTACCCTTCCTACCGTTTCCCTTAACAACCAAAAATAGTATTTGCATTCGACTAATCATGTTTCGCCTTACATATTATTCTAGCCAATCAAATCGGATTTAACTTGTTGGCCTATTTCCCGTAAAATAGTGGTTTTAAAACATGCCACTGAGCAAATATGATCTGGTGCTGTCAGACAACCTCACTATTTTATTTTGGCTATAATTTGTTAATTCCTAGACTATTTGCGTAACACTTAACATATTCTTTGTCAGCAAGTCCTAAGGCACCCAAATATATAAGTTTTAATGAGGCCAAGTGGCTGCGTTCAAAATATGTATTTTCTTCTAGGATAGTCGTGCTGTTACCACCTCCTCACTTCCATACTATGGGGTGTCTTCTGTACTGTCAGACTAATGTCAGGAGTTTAGACATACAACAGTAGAATGTCATGTTTCCTAATAAGCATTAAACATGTTTTTTAAAACCTTACCTCGTATTGGTAGTGTTTTTTATCACTGTCTATTTGAAAAAATTTAGTGCTTCATGCCTTTCGCGTTCACTTTTTCATCGCGAGACTGTGGTAGTATTGCATGCGTTCCTCCGTTCATCTCTCTATCTCTCTCTTCTAAGTCCGTCTGTCTTTTCATTACGCAGTGTATATAATGACATTAATGCTAGTATTAATCTAGGTCATTACGCAGTGTGTCTATCTCAAGGTTTTCTAAGAAACACAGTACCAGTTTTATTTTTAGAAAGGCGTGTATGCTGCTGTAGGCTTTACTATCAAACGTGAAAGCGTTACAATTATGCAGACGAAGTAGAAAAAGGGGGATTTTTGTACGCCATTGAGACAGCACTGTTCTTTTACCATTCCTCTCTCCTTTTATTGAGTTAATGCGTTAGGCTTTACATGTACTTTATAATTTTATATATGTGGATTAGAATTTCTCACGACAATACTCAACATCACTTCATAGTCGTAAGGACACGGCGGTAGGGTCTTTCGCTACTAAAAAATCTCTTATATGTCGTTCCACCTTAAAAATTAAGTCAGTCTAGAAGCAGCTCTTATCTGGTGCGAGCAGTCGAGGTGGCAAAGCACTGGGGGTGTCATGGGGAAGGCACCAAAATATTTTGTTTTAATGAATGCATTAATATAAAAATAAAAATGCAAGAAGAATAATATAGACATTTGCACAGTAAACAATTATGAAACCGACCGTTTTTCTATATGTTAATAGTATTCCTCGAATTTTGTTGTTGTTGTTGTTTTGAAACGGCGCTTTGAGCACCCATCTGTATTCCAACATGATTAAAGAAAAAAAAACTTACCTGCAATAAGATTTTTTTTAAACTAAGTTATTATGTTTTTGTAACATGCTACATATATCCAGTGAACATCGTTTGCGGAAATTATAAGCATAAAACTCAATAGCATAAAACTGAATCTCGGATGAGTGTATATACAGTATTGCACGGGGTGGTGGGGAGGAGACGGAGAACGTTATCACCAGACCTCACCCCATCTTTAAATATTCCTGCGTCTATCGGTATTGAAGATTCGTGTCCAGCTTTGGCAGTAAATGAAATAAATGTATGCTACAGTGTTTGGTCTGAGTGTTACCGGATCTTGTTAAACTATTGCTACAGGAAAGTCATATAACGTAGAAAGCGAGATTTGAACTAGGGCACATTTTGGGGGAAATGTAGGTTTAAAACTCTTACAATGAGGCCTACTTAAAATTTACTATGGAAGCATGAAGTAAAACTTAAAACAGTCCTAATATATATTATGCCAGTAATATAGATATAAGTTTTTTTTTTAGTTTTTTTTTTACTATCATGAAGATATTTATAAAATGCTAGATACAGATTAATACTTCATACATGTAAGACCTGGAGACTTAAATTATATAAAACAGAGATGCATTTGTTCGGACGGCTGTAAGGTGTAATTAGACGGCCAGAAAAGGTTCAGAAAAAAAAAAACAGCAATTCATAAACAAGGTATAGCCAAACGACGACTAGGCTAAATTGTTGTAAACACTATAAACAATAATACCCCAGAGAACAGGATAAAGAGAGAAGTAATAAGTAATTCAGTGTTTTGAACCCTGTTCGTCTGGATGACAAAATCGCCTTTCTGTAAAACAGAGGGACATCAGTCAACTTAACACACAAAAACAATGTTCCCATTTACCTAACCAATTAAATGCTCGAACCGTGACTATGGAATATAAAATAGACTGAACAACGCGCACATATACAGACACAATCATGTTCTGCGCCGTAACCGTAAGCAGATGCAAGACTAAATGAGAATTCTTGAAGAGAGGTCATAACAATTGTTCTTAAGAACTTCTTCATGTCCCACTTTGCTTCTTATGTGGCATAGAGCTACCACAGTGTTCCCATTTGCCTAACCAATTAAATGCTCGAACGGTGACTATGGAATATAAAATAGATTGAACAACACGCACATATACAGACACATTTATGTTCTACCCCGCAACCGTAAGCAGATGCAAGACTACATGAGAATTCTTGACGAGAGAACATAACGAGTGTTCTTAAGAACTTCTTCATGTCCCACTTTGCTTCTTATGTGGCATAGAGCTACCACTGCAGTTGATGGCCCTACCGGAAGCCAGCATCAAAGCATTCACGTGCTCATGCTGCGGTAGTTTGTGTAGCAGTTAGTTTTACTAGAAGAGGTTGCCAGACGCATGTATACAACCTCATAGAAGAAGCCTCTTACAACATGTCGAATGTATTGGTCGTCCTATTCTTTCTATGCCTCATCAGATACCCATGAGAACTATATGAGCTCACAGCAATGAAGATACTCAGAGAAAAGGCGAAGATAGTGAGAATATATGCCGCTAATGATAGTCAGATTTCACTTATAGAAACACCAAAACAAGATGTGTAATTACACATATATCTTGCAACAACATAGACCAAGTTGCACGAACTGACAGTGATGTCAAAATAAAAAGATAACACCACGAGGAGTGTTGAAAAAGATGGGTTTCAAATCTGTTGATTACCTGTTATCTCAATTTTTCTCTTCTTTGCTGTATTTTGGGGGGGAAGTATGTGGACGTCAAAAGAAATCAAGCCCAGCACACATTAAAAAAAAAATATTCAACTCAAATGTCAAAGCAATTGTAAGCGTATAGTCATAGTGGATGTTCGATCACTGTCCTATCAGTGGGTGGTTGATGATGATGGTGATGCTATCTATGAAAACAAACAGCTGTACGAACAGATGCTGGATAATAATAAACTCATGGTAAACAGATTTCACTCTAACAGCGGTGAAACAGGAAAAACTTGGAAAGGTTTATTTACATCTTCAAAACTTGCAGAACATCGTGTGGAAGGGGATTATTTTACCCAATCTTCCACTGCAGTATACATCCTTTATACAACACTTTATTGTCATAATGATTTCACAATAACGTCTTTGCTTCCCTCTTTCATTCCCTCGTGTTAGTCTCTATTTCGTCTCCCTATATATCTGGCTCTGCCGTCGTAGCCTAACTGGCTTGAGAACCGTTGTAAACTTCTTATTTTGCTGTCGCTGAACTTCTTTCACTCTGAGTTCTAAATACTAGTTTTTCTTCTGACAAAGTTCTATCTTCTATAACGACTGTGTGATCGCTGTGGATATCTTGCACTAAGACTGGCCTAGACACGGCCAGGGTTGATTATTTCTACCAAAATGTCTGTACTTTACATGTCTATCAGCTACAACAGTTTATGCATACCTGCTTGGTCTTGAAACTTGGAAAAAACATATTGCACACTTCTTGAAAATATACGTAAACTGTTCTAAATTGCATCAAGCGGCAATTTGCTATCATGATGGCATTTTGAGCGCCCAGAGAGCTCGACAACAGTGCAATCTTTTGTGGACACAAAAGGCAACTAAACTATTGCATGCTGTCTTAATCACTCCCCAAAAATAGATCACCATTCTGTACTTTAACACACGAGAGAAAACATATTCTTATCTTACGCCTATCGCGTCTGAATCTGAACTGCTTACTTATTTTATCCGATTTACCATTACCCTTCATAAACCCTACAACTCAAGCTTTGTCACGAACCGTTCACTCCAAAACCCGTGCATCTTGTTCTGTTCATGCAGTCAGTGACCCATAGCTTGACTGCTTGCATCAGGACCAGCGAACCAGAGCTGGTCAAGACCGTACTCCACCTCCACGTGGTAGTCCTGGAAACAGTCTGCAGCAGTGCAGTCTGGCTGAGCGAGTACGGATCGAAATGGGAAGGCAAACCCGGTCCCTAAAAAATGCCGTGCAGAAGTCGGATGTGTCGACCGAAAGGTGCAGATATCACAGCTTAGGCGCAAACAGACACAACGCAACCACCGTCCTTTTCAGGGCGAACGAGGAAGAAGAAGAAGAAGAAGTTCTGTTCACATTATTCTTTTGCAAAAACAATTCACCACAAATTCCAAAGGGAGATAAGAAAACTTGTCTCCCTTTGCTACATAAATCTATACTCCACCTATTTTTCTCCCCTTAAATCATATTATATAGCATATGCAAATTTCCTAAAGCATTTCTCAAACTTCTCAACTTTCTATACTCTAAATCCAAGATCTATCTTAAGGGGCGCAACTCTTAATAGAGTTGCTTCCCTTAGCTACAAACTACAACCGCTCATATTATTATCTCCCATATTTAAAAATCAATAGGTACGTTCTTATTATACGCAAACTTCCTAACCCATATTTTCACACTCAGTCTGTCCAGTCACCACTGACTTCACCCTCCGCTAACGTAATCAAAATTTCACCACGTTCTCTCTAATCTGTCGTCAGCGGAACCAGTAGACCTTGGAAGCGGTGACTCCGAGAAGGGCAAGAAGATTTATGTTACAAGATGAGTCCAGTGCAGCAGCTGGTGAGAAACACAAGACAGGGCCTAATCTCCTTGGTTTGTATCAAAACAACTGTAGGAGTTCGATGTATCCTGTCACCAGTGCTCTTTAATATATATCTAGAACATATTATGCAGGAGCCTCTCTACGATTATAAAACAACCATATCGATTGGAGGCCGACCTCTTTGCAATCTACGTTTTGCTGATGATATCGATCTTATTGCTGGAACAGAATCAGAACTTCAAGACCTTACCTCTAGACTGGAGAAAGTAACAAGAACGTATGAGATGGAAATTAATATAGAAAAAAGCAAGATATTGGTGAAACATGTTCCGACCAACATTACGTTAAATGGGCAAACGTTAGAAGAAGTAAACACCTTTAAATATCTGGGGTCCACTATATGTAGTGATGGAAGTGTAGTAAAATCCGCAATTGCCCGATCAAATGGATAAAATATAATACTATTGTTTATAAAGTCAAAATAAGGTAGAAATAAAATAGTGGGGTTGCGATTATCTTCTTCGCCCACGCCCGCAAGCTTGTTGGTTTTACAAGCCTTAACGCAAAGCAAATGGTACTAGCTTGTCTTCCTAATTCGTCCTTGAGAATTAAATATAACATTTTAGCAGGGTCACGGCGTATTCGTCCAAGAAAGAGGGAGAGAGTGAATGCAGGAGGGGAAAGGAGTGAATAGAAAAATGCTACCAGCAACACGAGTTGGTTTGAAAACCCAAAATTGTAACTAACGCGCGTGGTATCGGCTTTTAGCATATTTGAATAAAACGCCACAAACCCACTAGCCCACCCCGTTTTGCCATTCGCGCAGCCAAAATATATAACCACTTAGATAGGGAGACGGTAGTGACAAACACACACACAAGCTTTCATTTCCTGCCAAAAAGTCGTATTTTTCTGACGTAACACAGACGGTTGCTTCATTTTGAACAAGAACGATATAGAAGGGGAGAAGACGGTGTATTTAAGGAAAAGTGTAAAATTGACGACTAACAGTGACAAATATGAAAACCCAAACGACAATGAATATGACCATAATATATATATATATATATATATATATATATATATATATATATATATATATATATATATATATATATATATATATATATATATATATATAATAGCTTATGGTCTCCTGATCAATAATATGTTTATTTATTTAAGATCGCCCTATAAATAACCCAGATATTGAAAGAATACTACATATTTTCTGACAGACTAGCTAACAGACTAGCATGCTTACTCATTTTATCGGTAACATTTATGGACGCATTTTTGAAAGGGATGCATAGTAGCGTAGTTAGATCTGATTGGCTGGTATTGGAGTAAGGAAAGAGGTTATTGGTTGGCAGAAAACTAAATATATTTTTGTTTGAAATTTGGTTTTTGTAAGGTTCGATTCAAAAATGTTAGTTGCTCTAGCCCATT
Organism: Oreohelix idahoensis; assembly: GCA_024509875.1. NCBI lineage: Eukaryota > Metazoa > Mollusca > Gastropoda > Stylommatophora > Oreohelicidae > Oreohelix > Oreohelix idahoensis. The sequence goes on from JAMPIV010005335.1 coordinate 35,321, forward strand.
GGCCAACACATTTGATATTAGGGAAAACTTGGAAGGCTGGACGCCATTGTCTAAGAATCTGTCCCTTAAGCAGGACGATGTAATAGAAGTGTGAATTTTGACTAAAACTAAAATAAATATATACAAAAATTCATAGTCTAGCCAGCAGCAAAGCTGAATCTGTGCCAAGTCATCGTTCCTGTGTTTATTCATTGAATTTGTGGTAAGACAGAAATTATTAACATTATTTATATTATTAATTGTGTTGTATGATTTGGGTAATGAAGATATTTTACGACTGTAAGTACATAAGTCAATAGCAGACTTATCCAAGGCCCATTGGTTGCTCCATTATATTAACAAACTACCAGAGGTGTAGAACCAAAAGATTACATATGTTATCAGCAGGGATCATATCACCCACCTTATTTTATGGAAAAAGATCAATGATAAGGGCAGAGGTGTTGTAGCCATTAGAGGAAAGGAAGGTGAAGACTGGTACAAGTTGGTCCATCAATCTAGATTGGATGGGCTGGGTTGGTCAGAGAGATCTGACCCTGTTCTTTTATTTTGAATGCATTATTAATTGTATATTTGGTGGATTATATATTATTTTAAGACAAACCATAATCTTCATATTGCAGGGTTTGTTACTGGCACTATGCTAGTGCCAGCTTCCTGAATAATATAAACAAGGTGAAAGTGGAGATTGCTGTTGTGGTACAAGCTCTACCACTGGAACTGTAATCTTGGTACAAGCTTTCTACCAAGATTACCCCAGGAAGATTGAGACAGTGGCCGTTGGCCGAAAGACACTTAACCTCTACTTCACGTGCCAGATAAGTGCATAAGGCCTGGCACGGAACGATTCATCAACTAGATGACATATAAGAAAATAAATATATAAAATAAACTCTATTTCCACCAAATAAAGTGAGCAGAATACTAGTGAATAAAGACAAGGGATGATGTAAAAACCCCAACCCGCCATTTAGTATCAGTAAAATAGTAGTAGAGACATATTAACACTATTCTTATATATTATTCAATTATGTGTAATTATATATATATTTTATATTATATATTATATTATATATATATACAAGCTATATATTGTGATTTATATTTGATTTTATATATTGACCAAAATATATATTAGGTTCAGGACCAAATGAAAATTATAATATATATGATTCAATATTAAAAATATAAACTATAATATATATTAGTATATATTGTGATTTAAATTTGATTTTGATAGTCCTGACCAAAATAATATGTGTAATGGGTTACCATCACACCACACTTACAGTACCCTAGACATTTAGACGTAGTCACCATTCATTCTAAGTGAAAAATACACCTCTGAGTGAGATCTTAGAGTGGTAGCAGAAAGGTTCCCTGAGAACTCACCCCATCTATTGTTAGACTCAGGGGCTTTCACAGCTGGACCTCACTCAGTTACAAAATAAATACAACACCAACATTCATAACATCTAAACCCACCACATATATTGGGGGCTCGTCCGGGATTTAAAATTATCACTTAGTATAAAATTCTATATAGTATCACTACAGTCCCTAGAGGTTAAAAATATCCTATAATAAAGATAAAAGTAATTTAAGGTGGAAATTAACAGTTGATGAATTGTCACGGCCAGTAATTAATTAATTAGTCATAGTTGGTACTTTGCTGTGTTAGAGTTTTAAATTTGTCTTAGAACATTATTAAAGTTGCTTAAGACAGAATGGCAGACTTGGCTAAGTATAGATCTGCTGCTGTGCTGCAAGAGAGATGGGTATGGATGGGCCAGAACTAGTCCAGTATGTAACATCAGAGTGTGACAAATTTATTGATAGAGAAGATAAGAAGTTAGCTGCAGTAAGGAAATTAGAGTTGGATAGATTAGCGGAAGAAAAGAAATTAGAGGCTGAGAAAAAAATTAAAAGATTACAGATTGAGGCTGACAAAGAGGCTAGGGTATTGGAGGCGGATAGAGAGGCTGAGATTAAACGGCTCCAATTTGAAGAAAAGAAGATGGAGGCCGAGAAAGAAGCAAAGAGATTGGAGGCAGAGGAAAGAAGACAGGCTGCAGAAAGGGAAGATAGGAGATTACAGAGGGAGCACGAGTTACGACTAAGGGAGTTGGAATTTCAAGGCCATGCTCCTGAAAATGGTCATAGCCCCTCTACCTCTGATGCTACTGCCAGTCAGGGGGCCTCAAACTCAGCTATGGGGTTCCATTTAGATTATTTTGTTGAGAAAGATTATGATATTGAGTCATTTTTAAGTAGATATGAGGTATTAGCCCCCACTTATGGGCTAGAAAAAGAAAGATGGAGTCTGAAATTATCACAGGGTCTTAGGGGAACATCTTATGAAGTTTTTTTTCAAAAATGAGCAGGAATGACCAAGACAATTATGACATGTTAAAGCAGGCTTTGTTGTTAAGATATGAGAAGAATGGCGAATTTTATCGTAAGAAGTTTAGAAATGCCAAACTTTTGTCTGGGGAGACATACCACCAATTCTCTGCCAGATTGGAAACCTATTTGGAGAAATTTACTGCTCTGGGGAAAACCCAAGATCTTAAAGAGATGATCATGATAGAGCAATTAAGAGAGTCCATGGCTCCAGACCTGAGAAAGTTTCTCATGGAACAAGGTGCAGAGAGGTTGGGCGAGGTACTTAATGTCGCTGAGAGGTATCAGGCGGCCCAGGCAGAAGTAGCTGAAAGTAAAAGAAAACAGGTAGACAATAATAGAACCCCTCTAGACCAAGATGAGCATTATAATACTAGAGATCAGGGTAACCGCGGTAAACCCAACTTTGATAGGCCAAGAAGTGACCATAGAGATAAAAACCCACATTTCAATGACCGGCCATTTAATGACAGGAGACCCTTCAGACAAGAAGGAAAATATTGTAAAATATGTAGGATGAATAATCATAATACAATTGACTGTGGTAGGAAAGTTCCTCCACATCGCGCGGCATGCATGATAACAGTGGACAAGGGAAGAAAAAAGGACTTGCCTACAGGACAGCATGAACCTCATCATCCTCCCCCCATCTGTGAAGAAGTGACATGTAATAGTGCCAGAGTCAGATGCCTTTACGATTCCGGTTTGGAATATGACTCTGTTGTGAGTACAACCCGGGTGCACCCTGACCAGTATACCACAGAGAAAGTGGAAATACAAGGGGCCCTTAAGGGAACAGCCACCATGACACTTCCCGTAGCCGAGATCAATGTCAAGACTAGGTACGTGGAAGGAGTGATTAGAGCAGCCGTGTGTGACGACCCTAACTACCCGCTGGTGTTAGGAAAGAAATATGTGTTTCTAGGAAGCCCTGTAAAACCTGAGGTAATGGCCACGCTTCAGGTCAGGTCGATCCCTAGCAAGGAGTAAACACCACCACTATACATTCATCCTAAGCAGATGAGAAAGGCCCAGGCAAAGGACAAATCATTAAAACCTTGCTTTGGCAAATTGCCAAACAGCCATACTCACTCTAGAAAAGGACAATTTTATTTGAAGGAGGGACTGCTCGACAGGAAAGCTAGAGCAGAACTAAATGGATATGGACAGTTAGTTCTGCCATGGAGTTATAGGGAACAAGTGATGGCGCAAGCACATGTTGTACCAGACGGGGGGCATCAGAGGAGTGGAACCACCCGTCAAAGGACATCTGTGACATATTTCTGGCCAGGCGAAGCTGAAGACATTAAAAATTTTGTTGAGGCCTGTGACCAGTGCTGCAAGGTAAATTCCACATGTTGGAAAACTAATAAACAGATGCCAGCCAAGCATTCTGAAAAACATGGGCCTAAAAATCAAAAGGAACACAAACATAATAAGGTAGACACAGAGGATAGGTATGCACCTTCCCACAAACAGTCTTCCTGAAAAATATTTAGATTGGCAACTCTGCGTATGGCACCCAGAGGAAATAAAACATAGACCAGTCATCCCCGGCTCAATTTGAAGCCGCATTCCGGGAGCTGGCTAACATTAACATTGAAGATAATCCGCCAAATGTGAAACCGAAACAAAAGGTTAACATAAGAAAAGTGGGGAGTGGACGATTGAGGAATTGGAAGAGTGACCCAATCGCTTCACAATATGGCTATTAATTTAGCAGTATAAGGGCACCGGTAACAGTGGTAGTTAACCGACCCTACACAGTCCACGGGGAAGTATTGTACGGACCCTGGATGGAGATCACCCACATACTATAGCAATGCAAAAAAAACGGGCGAATTGATTTCTGATGCAGAAATTAATTTCCCCACATATTATATTATTTCACCAAATTATTGGAAGGCGGAGAATACAGTTGGTGAATACGGCCTCCATTTGAGTGGCGCATGATAGAATCATACATGAATATCAGTAAAGGGTGTTTCCAAATTCAGTCAAGCCTGAGCTCAAACCAATGGATGGCTGTGTGCATATCGGAAGAGCACATTGATTTCGAATGTTGCTTTTAGGATTTGATATTACTCCGAGAGTTTTATCCAGGCTGATACGGGAATTATTGGATCCTCTACATAACTCTGCCATCACCATTTTATAGATTCTCTCCTCATAACTATTGCAAACTTGAGGGAGGTCTAGAATTTCTGGACATGTCATGGGACAGACTCAGGGAAGATTAATGGTGAAGAGTAATTGATACTCAGCATAAGACAGGCAGTAGCACCTGCAGCTGAAATAGATTGATTGAAAACAGCATTAGACAAGCAGTAACACTTGCAGCTGTGCATTAAGATAGCTGAAATAGATTCTTGGATTGCAGAGGTCTGAGGCAACCTTCGTTAGTAGTGCTTACTTTGAATGGCCCAACTGCAATAACTCCATGATCACACCAAGGCAGAGTAGAGTCAATTTGACACAATTTGATCTAGGTCTATCTCGGATCATGAACTTGCATCAGAAAGCATGTTCTTAAGTGGGGAAATATGTAGTAAAATCCGCGATTGCCCGATCAAATGGATAAAATATAATACTATTGTTTATAAAGTCAAAATAAGGTAGAAATAAAATAGTGGGGTTGCGATCATCTTCTTCGCCCAAGCCCGCAAGCTTGTTGGTTTTACAAGCCTTAACGCAAAGCAAATGGTACTAGCTTGTCTTTCTAATTCGTTCTTGAGAATTAAATATTACATTTTAGCAGAGCCAAGGCGTAATCGTCCAAGAAAGAGGGAGAGAGTGAACGCAGGAGGGGAAAGGAGTGAATAGAAAAATGCTACCAGCAACACGAGTTGGTTTGAAAACCCAAAATTGTAACTAACGCGCGTAGTATCGGCTTTTAGCCTATTTGAATAAAACGCCACAAACCCACTAGCCCACCCCGTTTTGCCATTCGCGCAGCCAAAATATATAACCACTTAGATAGGGAGACGGTAGTGACAAACACACAGACAAGCTTTCATTTCCTGCCAAAAAGTCGTATTTTTTCTGACGTAACACAGACGGTTGCTTCATTTTGAATAAGAACGACATAGAAGGGGAGAAGACGGTGTATTTATGGAAAAGTGTAAAATTGACGACTAACAGTGACAAATATGAAAATCCAAACGACAATGAATATGACCATAAAATTATATATAATAATAGCGTATGGTCTCCTGATCAATAATATGTTTATTTATTTAAGATCGCCCTATAAATAACCCAGATATTGAAAGAATACTACATATTTTCTGACAGACTAGCTAACAGACTCGCATGCTTACTCATTTTATCGGTAACATTTATGGACGCATTTTTGAAAGGGATGCATAGTAGCGTAGTTAGATCTGATTGGCTGGTATTGGAGTGAGGAAAGAGGTTACTGGTTGGCACAAAACTAAATATATTTTTGTTTGAAATTTGGTTTTCGTAAGGTTCGATTCAAAAATGTTAGTTGCTCTAGCCCATTGGCCAACACATTTGATATTAGGGAAAACTTGGAAGGCTGGACGCCATTGTCTAAGAATCTGTCCCTTATGCAGGACGATGTAATAGAAGTGTGAATTTTGACTAAAACTAAAATAAATATATAAAAAATTCATAGTCTAGCCAGCAGCAAAGCTGAATCTGTGCCAAGTCATTGTTCCTGTGTTTATTCATTGAATTTGTGGTAAGACAGAAATTATTAACATTATTTATATTATTAATTGTGTTGTATGATTTGGGTAATGAAGATATTTTACTACTGTAAGTACATAAGTCAATAGCAGACTTATGCAAGGCCTATTGGTTGCTCCACCATATTAACAAACTACCAGAGGTGTAGAACCAAAAGATTACATATGTTATCAGCAGGGATCATATCACCCACTGTGGGGGGTTTAGATGTTATGAAATGTTGTTGTTATGTATTTATATTGTTCTGAATGAGGTCAGCTGTGAAGGCCCCTGAGTATAACAATTTTTAAGGTGAAGTCTCAGGGAGCCTTTCTGCTACCACCTTATGATCTCATTCAGACTTATTCTTGACTAGTATGTATGATGACTACGTCTAATGTCTAGGGTTATGAACATGTGGTGTGATGGTACTTTAATACTTAAACACACACACACATAAACAAATATTAAATACTATGATCAACTGAACTAACACCGTGCTTTTAAATTTTGGTATTAAAATATTTTTTACAATTTTATTTTGTCCTGAACCTAGTATTCTTCTGGTCAGGACTTTCAACTCAAAGGTAATCAATTTATATACATAGAGATAATTCAATTAAACAAAAGAGACAATTTGTCCAAACACATATTTTACAAATCTAATAATGGTGTCAATAAATTTATAATACTACTGTTAAACTAGCACTGGATGGTGGGTCGGGATTCTGTAATCACTCCCTTGTCTCTATTTCACAACTTTTAATTTTAACTTCTGGGGTGGAAATAGTTTTATTTATTTCAGTTCGGAAACACTAATTCTCGTGATGAACGGTCATGTGTCAGACTATATACTTATCTAGCACATGTAGTAGCTGTCAGTTGTCACTCCGGCCAACGGCCACTGTTGTACTTGTCCAAAAGTAATAGGGTAGACAGCGTGTACACCTATCACTACTGGAATACAAAGTCTTCTCAAATTCTTCACTCAGAAATCTGGCACCGGACTAGTGCCAGACGAAAACACTGTAACATGAAATTATGTTTCCATGTTTACATCCTGTTTAATCTACTATTTCCACAAATTATAATACATGCAAAATAAAAGACCTCTACAGCTCACGGTAGAAGGGGAACGATTAAGTAAGTAAGCAAAATAAAAGACCTGGGTCAGATCTATCTGACCAACCCAACTCATCCACATAACAAAGCGTACCAGTTTTTTTCACATTCCTCTCCTCTAATGGCTGCACTGCAGCTGCAATATTATCATTTCTCTCTTTTTTCCATACAATAAGGTGGGTGATATGTTTTCACCTGACCACCTAAGAAAACATGTGTATTCTACCTCTCTGGTAGTTTGTTACAAGATAACAACCCCTAGGCCCTGCATACGTCTGCTAGGGACCTAGTCTAAGTACTTACAGTCGTAATATTTGTCATATGGCAGTATCTCACACTCACATTTTTAAATAAAATATTAATAATTTCTGTCTTACCTTAAATTCAATGAAAACACACAGGTATGTTGATTTAGCACAACTTCAGACGTACCGCTGGCTGGACTATGACGCCTTTTATGTCTTTAGTATTTATATAGTAAGGCAAGTCACACTTCACAGACTATCAATCGTCCTGCTTCAGGGACAGTATTAATTCAAATGGCGTCGAGCCTTTAAATTTTTTCTCAATATCCCCTAAGCTGGCCAATAGAAATCGGCGTCTATCAAATTTTGAATTCAATTTAAAAAAGAAAAACAAAACTCCAAACAATTTGGTGTTCTGCTGTCGGTCGGTCCGTCCGATCTTGGCATTACAAGTTAAAAATAGGTTTCGCTTCAAATATTCAATTCTGCCTCTCACTTACTCCTAGATTTCCCCATTTGGATTTGTCTCACCCTCTTATGCCTCCTTTCAAAAACCGCGGTCAAAAAATGTTATGTATAGCGAATGCAAACATGAGGGTCTGTTCGTCAATGCGTCTGTGACTATCTAGTATTATGACCATATCTTTATTATTATCTGGAGGAATTTGTATTTTAAAACATATTATTACTCAGGAGAAGATATTCTATTAAACTAACCACGTTTTATAGCCATATCCCTTGTAATAAAGAATTCCATATTTTTTCCATGTCAGTCGTTAATATTATTTGATTCTTGAAAACTACCCCTTTTCCCCCTCTCTCTAACGTTTTTTCTAAGAAAACCACAGCTAACGATAGCAGATGTTCAAACAGGCCATAATGGCCGTAACTAGGGCCGGTAGTCTATTTTGCAAGCACCAACCTCTCACTCGCGTGTAGTGTTTCAAAACAATTCTGTGACGTCGCATTGTCGCATGCGATTCAAAAAACCAACGCTTTAGTCAAGGCTTTCATTCATCCCTTATCTCTCCCTCCTACGTTTTCGTCTCTCACTCTGACTGAAACGAACACTTAGCTGTCTGCAAAACGGCGTTTAGGTAATATTTAATGATTTGCGTTAATTCTTACTGCAGTTTCGTTCTACACTTCTGGAAAATGTCCGGATTGCTACTATTAGTGGCGTTAAAGTCAAAATTTTACGTTAATTAGAACGGCAGTTTATGTCGCAGTTCTGGCACAAGTTAATTGTAAGTCTCAAGGACGAAACTAGGAAAGCGTGTAATATTTGACGGCGGGATCATTGTCTTAGCATTACTACTAAATAAAATTCAGCGCTTTCCTGGCGTATGTGACGACGATAGGCAAACACACACACGGGCGGGTTTATTTATTTTCATAGGAGTAAAAGCTTACTGAATTTAGCAATTGTTTCACAGATTTCGCTACACCGACTTAATTTTATGGAAAAAGATCACTGATAAGGGCAGAGGTGTTGTAGCCATTAGAGAAAAGGAAGGTGAAGACTGGTACAAGTTGGTCCATCAATCTAGATTGGATGAGCTGGGTTGGTCAGAGAGATCTGACCCTGTTCTTTTATTTTGAATGCATTATTAATTGTATATTTGGTGGATTAGATATTATGTTAAGACAAACCATAATCTTCATATTGCAGGGTTTGTTACTAGCACTATGCTAGTGCCAGCTTCCTGAATAATATAAACAAGGTGAAAGTGGAGATTGCTGTTGTGGTACAAGCTCTCTACTACTGGAACTGTAATCTTGGTACAAGCTCTCTACCAAGATTACCCATGAAGGTTGAGACAGTGGCCGTTGGCCGAAAGACACTTAACCTCTACTTCACGTGCCAGATAAGTACATAAGGCCTGGCACGGAACGATTCATCAACTAGCTGACATATAAGAAAATAAATATATAAAATAAACTCTATTTCCACCAAATAAAGTGAGCAGAATACTTGTGAATAAAGACAAGGGATGATGTAAAAACCCCAACCCGCCATTTAGTACCAGTAAAATAGTAGTAGAGACATATTAACACTATTCTTAGATTATCAATTATGTGTTTGGACAGATTGTCCCTTTTTATTTAATTGCATTGATTATATATATATATATATATATATATATATATATATATATATATATATATATATATATATATATATATATATATATATATATATATATATATATATATATATATATATATATATTGATTTAATTTGATTTTGATAGTCCTGACCAAAATAATATTAGGTTCAGGACCAAATAAATTGTAAAAAAGATTGTTCAATACCAAAACTTAAAACACTGTGTTAGTTGAGTTGATCATAGAATTTAATATCTGTGTGTGTGTTTGTGTATTGGGTTACCATCGCACCACACTAACAGTACCCTAGACATTTAGACGTAGTCACCATTCATTCTAAGTGAAAAATATACCTCTGAGTGAGATCTTAGGGTGGTAGCAGAAAGGTTCCCTGAGAACTCACCCCATCTATTGTTAGACTCAGGGGCCTTCACAGCTGGACCTCACTCAGTTACAAAATAAATACAACACCAACATTCATAACATCTAAACCCACCACAGGAAGATCAAGTAAAGAAATCAAGACAAGACTTGAGATGGCCTCAGCTGCCATGACAAGGCTGAATGTGATCTGGAAAAGTAACATCACTTTTCCTGTGAAGATCAAATTATACAAATCACTATCTTTTCTCTTGTATGGGTGTGAGGGCTGGACACTCACTGCAGATACGGAGCGAAGGATTCAGGCTTTCGAGTATAAATGCACAAAACAAATGTCTATGTTAGAGAGAAAATAAACACCTATGCAGGCCACCAAGAACCACTTTTGTCAGTAGTGATCTAAAGCGTAGCAGCTTTGTGCATCGGGGGAAAAGACTTATAAGACAGCATCAAGAAGACCTATCCATGAAGACAACACCACTGAAGCCCACCCTATACCCTGTACCATGGGAGCAGGCCAGCAGTGCCCTCCAAATTAATACATCAGTCAGTGGTCTCACAAGTGGATGTGAGTATAATTATCTGCAAAAACGAACTGCTACATTGAGTATGATCCAAGAAAGCTATCCTGATCAATCATGGATACATGCCTATACAGATGGATCAGCAACTAATGCTGTTAGGAATGGAGGTGCCGGTATCTTTATCTCATATCCTGACAACCACTATGAGACTAGGCACATTCCCACTGGTAAATTCTGTTCCAACTATACAGCTGAGGTTCAAGCTCTAGAGCAAGCTGCAAATATGATTTATAACACCAACTCTGACTGCCACCAGGTAGTCATCCTCACAGATGCACTGTCTGTCCTGCAAGCTCTCAAGGGTGGTAAACTCCCGCATCTGAGAAATGAACTAAACAAGGTAGCTGCCAAAAAGAGAACCATACTTCAGTGGGTACCATCTCATTGTGCTGTACCCGGAAATGAAAAGGCAGATAAACTTGCAAAAAAGGGAGGAGAATGTGAACAAGAAGATAATGAAGTCACATACTTTGAGAAAAAGAGAGCTATCCAGACTATCAGAAGAGAACAGAACCAACCCAAAGACGACTATCACACTCTCGACCGGCAGGGACAGATAACTATTTTTTCGACTCAGGACAGGGCATAACAAACTGAATAAACACATGCACAAGCTACGATTGTCTGCTTCACCACTGTGCACATGTGGATTAAACGAACAAACTGCTGAGCATGTTCTACAGGACTGTCCTCTGTATGACCAGTTAAGAAAGATATACTGGCCCAATGACTCAACACTAAACTCAAAGCTATATGGAGTTAAAGAGGAACTTCAAACAACAGTCGAATTCATCATGAGAACTCGTCTGACGGTGTAATCATCAAAGATGCGATCGCAAGAAGAAGAAGAAGTCAGTAGTGAAACGTCGAAAGCTTGCCTGGTTTGGGCATGTAACTCGTCATGACTCCCTTTCGAAAACGATCCTCCAGGGAACAGTCGAAGGTAAACGGAGAAGAGGAAGGCAAAGAAAATCCTGGGCTGATAACATCAAAGAATGGGCAGGGCACGGTTTTTCCACACCTGTGCGCATTGCTGAGGATAGAGAGCCGTGGAGGACCCTGTCTGCTGATGCTTCCACCATGGCACCCCTACGACCCATGACGGGTTATGGGTTGAGATGATGATGATTACAGGGACCAGGGAGACCCTCTTTGAGTATTTGGAAAACCCAAAGAAGTACATTCCTGGAACCAAGATGCTCTTCGCAGGTTTGAAGAGTGATAAGGAAAGAGTGCACCTTTAGCCTACTTGGAAAGTTCTACCAAATGAATCTCTTAAGACATATATATATAATGACTATATAGTATATATATTATATGATATATATTTATATTATACCGTATATAGTATATAAAATATATATATATATGGTAAATATTTATATATATATATATGATATAAATATATAGTATATATAAATATAATATAATATATATATAGTTATATATATATATATATAATATATTATAATATATATATATATATATTGATCGAATGAGCATGCTGGAATTTTATTGATTATTTAACTGTAAACTCTCCTTTTTTCTCGTTTAGAACAATGAGCTATACCACAGTTATATAGCTGGCAATATTTACCCTATCATGTAAAATTTAAAAATCAAGGTGTTTCAGAACTTGCCTAAAGATGCCCAGAGTTTTGGTCCTCGTGAAGTTTAATGAAAACTTTACATTTTTTGATAGATTACTTGCGTATTAAAAAAACCTGTTTTTACACACAAGTATAAATATCAATAAATATATTGAACAAAAATAAAAAAGAGGTACCTGGCTCTTTTTATTAAATGGGTGTTTTTGCGGGTGGGGGCAGAACAGAATTTTAAAACAGTATGACTTGGGGGGGAGCCAGCCGGATCCGTTCTCTCGCTCCCAGCCAACTATTTATTTGGTGCCATTGAACCTACAGTTTTAGCCTTTGGATAGCCAATGTGTTCTTTTCCTGCTTTGATTGGATATATTCTTGTAGTTTTTAGCCTTTTATTTCTATTCTTTTCCTCCTTTTTTTATTTCACTTTTAAACAGAAAACAGAAAATCGGCGACTACGCCCAGATACAATCTATATTGTGCATTTAAAATTTAACAAAAGGAGTCTCAATCTCCAAGGTCTGGGAGACCAATATAAAGTAGCTAATCTGGGACTAAAAGCCTTTGTTTAACTCAAAATATGGTGTTATGATCCGATAAATAAATACTTATTTGTGCCTTTAATTCAACTGATCATATTTTGAAATCACTGTTATTAGAAGTTCAGTTTAAGTTCAGCTTAAGTGAGCTGCAAACACCGGACTGAACTGCAGTGTTTGAAACCCGGCTGATGTATTCTGCGCTTCCCATGAATAACTGCAGTAGAACCATTATATATGTGTTAAAATGTACCCAGCAACTTTTATTTTAACAAAAATTGAAATGACGTACCTCTACTATTACAAACCTAACGGATAAAGTAAAATTTAGAATTTCTAATTGCTACCTAACTATACACCTGAGCCATTGTTGTTGTCGTCGTTTAAGTAGGGTTGCTGAGGTTCCGTCTCTTTTGCAGCCAATACCAAGTTGAAGACTCCTTGATACTATCTGCACTGTAGATCTAAGCTTTTCGTGTGGCTTTTCTGCCATTCCGAAACGTGCTTCTCCAGCTTGGCTTGCACTTAAAGGATCATCACATCTGGTCCCAAGCTAGGAGGAAAAAGCGTGGCACACTGTGCATTGCCCGCCATCCAAGGGGGCTCTCCAAATATGTGGTGCTAAAACACTGTGCTCTGGTTCTGGGCTCTCCCAGGGAATGTACAAATTAATTGCTTAATTAAGCTGCGCTTAATTGGCAGGATAGAAATATTTTGAATAACGTGTAATGTATTGATACCCTGTTATTCCCATCCGTCTACTACAAAGAATGTGGATTTAAAATGTTTTGTCCGATAAGGTCTGACAAAATATGGGACTGGGGCCTGCTGTCCTGGTGCTGTGTCTATGTTGAGCGGCCCGCGTAACAGTAAAATGGTATAAACGTGGAGTTAAAGTGTCGTGTGCAAGCGTAGGCCTCAAAGCCCTTTCCCTCTCTCGATTAGAAAGTATAAACACTGGCTCAGAATCGTATGAATCCGTTTTTTTTTTCGATGGCCCTATGTTTTGCAGCACTGCCAAGCATCGTATCTTTGAGGCCCATTCCATCTCTCTCCACTGTCCTATGTTTTGTAGCCACTGTCAAACATCCTATCTTCTTTGAGGCCCATCCAATCTCTTGACTGCCCTGAATTTTCAGCACTGATAAGCATTTTATTCTCCCAGGTTCATTTAGTTTCTCTCGGCTGTTTCTATTTTCCCAACACAGACAGCCCAGTACTTTTTTCTCAGCACTGAATCAAACAAACGAATCAACAGTTCTTACTCTGAGGCTCTAGTACTTGCCAGTGGAAAGATAACCGGAAGAAAACAAACTCATTTTATTTTTGTCGATTCATCTCCCTTACAATCCTGTATAATAATACGTCCACTGAGGCAAAGGTGCCATTACGACATGCCAAAAGATTCCGAAACGCCAAATATCCACCGGAACATGCGAATTAGAACTCCAGTCCTAACAAAGGAACACAAACAATGGTAGAGGAAAGTGTGCAGAAACATTGTTTTACAATACCGAGGTAGCAATATTTTTAGTACCAGCCGTTTTCCAGACTTCATCTTACTAGCTCGTTGATACAAAAAGCCGTTTGCAGTGATTTGTATCTATCAACTCTGCCCTTGAGTTACAAGCACAGTCATCTCTATTTTATCAGCTGGCAGTTATGCTGTAATATAACCGAAGTACTTTTGTCTATGATGGAACCAGTCGTACCTTGTCACAAAAAGACAAACACTCTCAAAGAAAACAAATAGTAACTAAGTGGACACAAATCACAACAGTTACGTAATATGTTGCGTGCGTTATAAAAAATCATCATCATTCCTGTTCCTTCCCAGTGAAACATAGGGCAGAAACAGTTGCTCTCCATCGATTTATATTCTGGGCTGTCTTTTTCAGCTGTGCCCAAGTTATTCCAATTTCCCTAGCCTTCTCTTCAACAGTTCTTCTCCAAGTTCTCTTTGGCCTCCCCACTTTTTTTCCCCCGTTGGTTCCAGTCAAGGGCAATTCTGGCTGAGCTTGATTTTTCTCATCTGAGTGCATATCCTATCCATCCACACTTTCTTACCTTAATTTCTGTTTGTATTGGCTGTTGCCCGCATCTTTTCCTTAGCTCTATATTGTTTATTACATCTGGCCATCTTATACGGAGAATTCGTCGGAGACATCTATTTACAAATGTCTGTAGCTTGTAGGCGATACTTTTTGAGACATGCCATGACTCTGAGCCATACAGCAAGACTGACTTTACATTTGAGTTCAAGATTCTAATTTTTTTCTCTTTGGATATAGCCGAGGAGTTCCATATTGGTCGAAGGAAATTAAAAGCGCATCTGGTTTTATTTATCTTTGAGCAGACGTCATCAGCTGTTCCCCCTCCTTTGTCAATGCTACTCCCCAGATATGTAAAGCTTTCTACTTCTTCAATGACTTGATCGTTGATCTTCATCGAGTCAATCTGCCTATTATTAATTCTCATTTCCTTTGTTTTATTTACATTAGTGTGCAGTCCCATCTTTGCTGATTCTGTTACTAATCTATTTGTTTTCTCCTGCATATCTTGCTGTCTATGTGACAGAAGGCACAGATCATCTGCAAAGTCTAGATCCTCCAGTTGTTTGTTAAATGTCCACCGTATTCCAGTTTCCTCTCCCTCTGTTGTCTGTCTCATAACCCAGTCTATGACCATGAGAAAAATTATTGGTGATAGCAGTCTGACCCCACTGTGTACTGTGAAGGGCTCTGATAGTTTTCCTTTGTGTATTACTTTAAATGAGGCCTCCTGGTAGAAATCTTGGATGATTTTAATGAATTTCTCTGGGATTCCATAATGTCTCAGGATTTTCCATATCACAGTAATGTCTATACTGTCAAAAGCTTTTTAGAAGTCCAGAAAATTTATATACAAGGGGGTCTGCCACTCATTTGATTGTTCTGTGATGATTCTAAGTGTTGCTATCTGGTCTGTGCATAATCTTCCTGCAGGAAATCCTTCCTGTTTTTCTCAGAGTTTGTCATCCACCGCCTTCTTAATACGGTCAAAGAAAACTCTGGTCAAAATTTTTTAGTCACTGCTAGTAGTGTTATACCCCTCCAGATGCTACATATAGTCAAGTTTTCTTTCTTTGGCAGCTTGATAATGTGGCCTTCCGCCAGCTCTTTGGGATGGCCTCTTTTTTCCCAGATTTTCCTAGAAGAGCTGATGTAGCAACTCTGTAGTGTATGGTACAGTATATCTGCCTTCAGAGCTTCTGGTGGTAACCTATTCCATCTGGTTTTGCGGCCTTCCCATTTGTCAGCTGTTTTATTGCCCGAAAGATCTCTTGTTTAGTGGGTGGGTTCATGTTGCACTGTAGTGGCTCTTCTGTTGGTTCTATGATGGGCTGCTGTATTGGTTGGTTTTGGTTTAGGATTTCCTTAAAATATTCAGCCCATCTGGCCCTTTGTTTCTCTTCATTGCTAATGCTTTGTCCTTCTCTGCTCTTCACTGTTGTATTGTGATTTAGCTGTTTCTTAGATAAAGTTCTAGTAATATTATATAATGTTTTCAAGTCTCACTTTTCGTCGCAATCTCGGCTTCCTCTGTTAGTTTTTCAATAAATTCTCTTTTATCTTGCCTCGCACTCTTTTTCCCTTTCCTGTTTAGCTCCCAATATATTGTGAGCAGTTATGTTTTCTGTTCTGCCTCTTTACAGTTGTTTACTTGCTGTTTGATGTCTCTCCTTTCTCTTATGAGGTTCCATGTGTTTTCTGTGAGCCATTCCTTCTGTTGTTTATTTAAATTAAGGGGCTGCTGTAAAACTGGTAAGGAATATAAGAATACAAACCAATAAAACGGTATTGTATCAGTTCTACAAATAACGGTTCACATGAAACAAGGTACGTTTCGGGTTTTACCCTTCGTCAGCCACAGTTACAAACAAGTGACAAGGACAAGAATTACAAATAGGTACTACAAAAAATACGATGATGAGAAACATACACCAAATGAGCGATACAAGCAGATGAAAAAAGTAAACACGTGTATTCCTGTATGCTTCCTGAATTGTGCACCAATGGTTATTTATACTTTCCTCTTCCAGGTTCTCGAGTGCTTAAAATCTGTTTCTCAATTTTAGGTTGAACTGAACTCTTGTGTCTTTGTTCATAAAGTTCTGGGTATTATACTTCGGGCTTGATCTTTCTGCTGTGTCTTTGTGTGCCCTCAATTTTATCCTCAGTGATGCCAGGAGAAAGTAGTGGTCTGACGCTACGTCAGCTCCTCTCTTTAACATCTTGTAGGCAGCGTCTTTATTTTCTTTGTATGGTGAAGTGGTCTACCTGATTTTGCGTGTGCCAATCTTGGGAGTTCCATGTAGTCTTGTGTATGTCTTTTGTGTGGGAAGATAGTCCCTCCGATGACCAGATCATTCAAACCACAGAAGTTTACAAAAAGCTCTCCATTTTCATTTCTGTTTCCTATGCCATTCTTTCCCATGATTAGTTCACAGTTTTTGTTGTCTACTCCTCCTTTTGCATTTGAATATCCCATTACTATCTTAATGTCTTTCCTGTGTCTTTTGTCCAGCGTTTCTCGGAGTTCATCATAGAAATCTTGCTTCTTATCACCATCTGCATTGTTAGTAGGGGCATAACACTGAATGATGGTGATTTGTCTTCCTTTTCCCTGGAATCTTTCCTTTACTATCCTGTGTGATATTGGTTCCCATTCTATTAATGCTTTTCTGGTTTCGTGGGACATCATAATAGCAATCCCTTCTGTTTGTGTGTATGTGGTCTTCATCATCGTGTCCTGAATATATGACATTTTCCCCTGTATTGTTAAGAATTCACCAGCTCCATTTATTCTCGTTTCTGCTTGTAACAAAATCAGGGATATTTTAATGTTTCAGTAGAGCGAGAGCTAATACATTCTTCGATCTGTGAAAGAAAGGGTTCTCGTAAATTCTGAGACGATTTCCTCAGCTAATGGTAAGAGCAAATATGGATAAAGGAAAAGGTAGGGGAGAGAAGAGGAGGGACAGAAGCAGACGAGGTGGCAAGAGGATGAACGTATGTGAGGATGCGTCCGGCTTATATACAACAACCAGCGCGCAACAGGAACAATTAACATTCATAAACTTCGACGTTTGTTGAGGGAGACTGAGTACCTATGGGTTTGCCCAGAGTGCAATGATGTCGATTCTGGACAACAACAACAACAACAACTAAGCCAGGGTCAGATTCGGCGCTGGGACACTTGACCTGTTACACTCCCATGCTCCTGAGAGCTGTAGTGGTGTTGATGGTATTGTATGATGGTGATATTACTAAATGTAATTGTATGAGGCCAGCTGTGAAGGCTCCTGAGATAAAATGTAGTTGAGAATTGTCAGAAGGCCTTTCTTGCTACCACTACGACCTCACACTTAATTTTTTTTAATGAATGTGGCTACGTAAAGTGTCTAGGGTTATGATATGTAGTGTGGTGTAATAGGTTATAGATATACCCACAGATATTTAACAAGACTAATAATATTAATAAATATTACAACACACTGAACTAACTCAATAGTGTAAAATTTTTTGATAGAATTATATTACATTTATTTTGTTCTGTATCAATTTTTTAGGTTGACCAGAACTTAAAAGGATTTAGAAATTATGAAAGAAATGCATGGAATATTATATCATAAATGCAATAGTGTACATATATATATGTACTATACTAGTTAGTTTTATTAAAATGTTCTAGTAGTCATCTACTTGGGAGGATAGTTACTGTTTGTGCTGTTGGGGTGGCCTCATCACACCTGTCTATATTGACTACACAGTGTCCAGAAAATGGTGGGAATTTTTATGAGGGTATTAGTAACTAAACGTGGTTGGTGAATGTCCAGCAGACCAGAGGCTCACTCATCTTGTCGTTGTAGCTCTGGTGCTGAAAACTGATGGTCCCACCTCTCCGTGCTGGCGGGCAATAATGGTGGTCTCTGTCACAAGTACTGCACAGATACACTCGAGTAAAGTCACCAACTGAATAGTCACTGCTTTGTTGACAACAGAAACTCGCAGCTCTGCAATCAAAGTATGGGCCATGTGTCAAAATCTATTCTCTACCCACGTCTGGACACAACACTGACACAACAACCACATCATACAGACAGGTCAGATCTCTCTGACCAAACAGCACATTTACCATGGTGGTTTTACATCAGATAGATCCTCCCAGACCATAGATTCTGAAAAATATTTATTAGTTGTCTGCCCTAAAAGAGGATAGGTAATATGTTCCATTATTCTCAACACTTGATCTGTCTTGCATAATCCTTGCTGGAGTTTATGTACATTGTTGGTCCCTAGACCCTGACTAGGGCGGGGGGTCTAGAGCAAATCCCTACTTGTTTGTAAGGCTAGATTTCGATATGGCAGTATCAAATCACTCGAACATGAAACAATATTCAAAATATATAAAGAAATAATTTCAATCTTACCAGATTATGAATAAATAACACAGAATTGCTAGCAAAACTCAGCTGAGCTGCTGGCTATAGTATGGCGTCCCTAACTTTATTACACTTTCTTTCATATGGAAATCACCACACTTTAAAATCTGTGTCTATCACTGAACAACTATTGAAGAATGGCCCCACTTTCGCGTCTGAGCGCTAATGATATGATTGTCTGTGGCCAATCACTGCCTAGGTTTATTTTAAATTTCAAATTTCCTACCATAAAGTCATTTCAGTCATGCTTCAGTCAAGTATGGATGGTTATCTGTTAGTCTGTCCGTCTCTACTTGTGTTTCTACAAAATGTACTTGATTTTTGAACCAACCTTTCTCTCCCCTCCAAAATTTTGTCGTTAAAAGTTATTTTTAGACACAGCTACCACCCAAAAACCCTCTCCTCCATACTAAGTAAATTTGAACACCTGCGTTTCGAGGTCGTGTTTTTTTGTGCAATTAGCGACACTTTTAGATTCCATACAGTCTGTCGATGATGTGAACAACACTGTCTTTTGTCATTATCTTCAATATTATCTATCCGTTTGTAAAATTAAGAACGTATTTGTTCACTGCTCAGAATGGGCCATCCGGCCAGCTAATTTTTATATTCCTAACATTAATATTAAGAAAAAAGTACTTTTTAAATTTTTGTAATATTCCTAACATCTGCGTTTAGCCGCTGAATTCAAATCAAGGGCTTGGTATTGCAAAAGCGTCCAATAAATGACTGTGGCGTATTATATCTAAGGTCCCTTCTGTCGAGTTGCTTACTTTTTATGTCAACTTGGGAAACGTGACTTTTCTCCGTTCCCCCCCCCCCCCCCCCCCCCCCCCCCCAATTGCGTCTCCTTAGCAATCTTTCCAGTCATATTTTTTTCCTTTTTGATCCGCCGTTCCCCTCCTGTTTAGCAAGTCAATTATTATGGAGGATGATGACCCGCGGTCTAGGCGATCATGTACTATTCGCAGCCTACGCATTATGTTTTTATCCTTAAATGTTATCTTTGGAGATATTTTACCGTTGTATCTCTGTCAATTTCACTACACATCTCCCCACTTGAAAACATGCCTATGGCAAGTTCCAAAACCAGCGATACACATAGGTAAAATTACTCCTCACGTCTGCCACTACTCTAATTTTGATCACAGGGGTGCCGACTGAGGAAATCTGCACCGACATTCAATTTGCCTGGGATATATTGGATACTGAACTGATAAGGTTGAAGCAATAAAGACCACCTCAGCAATCTTGCGTTTCCATGCTTAGCCTGAGACAAGAACACGAGAGGCTGATGGTCCGTCTCCACCACAAATGTCCTACCATACAGATAGATTTGAAACTTCTTTATTGCCCAGATTAATGCTAAACATTCCTTTTCGCTTGTGGAGTATCCTTGTTCCGCCTTATTCAATTTGCGGCTTGCATAAGCGACTGGTTTCAGTTCCCCATCAGGTGAAGCTGATCTTTGCAACAAAGCCCCTCCTAGTCCTACATTACTTGCATCGGTTCTTAAGACAAAGTCCTGTGTCAAATCAGGCAGTTTGAGAATAGGCTTGCTAGTGAGTTTTTCCTTTAACTCTTGGAACGCTAGTTCACATTGTGCAGTCCAAATAATTTTATCTGGAAGTCCCTTGCGAGTCAAATCAGTCAGAGGAGCACAAATAGCGTTAAAATTTTTGATGTATTTCTGATAAAATCCGCATAACGACACGAATGATCGCACGTCCTTTTTTGTTTGTGGCCTAGGTGCTCTCTGCAGTTTTTCCAAATTCTTAGGATCAGGGGTCATATTACCCTGATATACAGTGTGTCCCAAGAATTCCAACTCCTTGCATCCAATACAACATTTTGTTGGCCTAGCAGTTAAGTTCGCCTCCCGAAGTCTATCAAACAACATCTCCAGAGCTTCAATGTGTTCTTCAAATGTCTCTGTGGCGACGAGAATATCATCCATGAAATTCGTGATACATGGGTTATTCAGGGGATCCAACAATTTGCGCATCATCCTTGAAAACACACTCGGAGCATTTTTCAGTCCGAATGGTAGCATACTGAATTCATAATGTCCATCCGAGGTGCTAAAAGCCAAATAAGGTCTCACTTCAGGCTTCACTGGGATCTGGTAATAGCCTTTACTAAGATCCACCTTTGAAAAGTATTTTGCCTTGTTCAGTCTGGCAAATAACTGTTTTGTGTCTGGTAATGGATCCACTTGTCCTTCTGTGACAGCATTCAGTTTCCTGTAATCTATGCACAATCTGTGTTCCCCAGACGGTTTTCTCAACCAAACGACACTAGAACTAAAAGATGATTCACTGTGCGAAATAATCCCCTCCTTCAACAAATACTCTATTTCTTCCTTCAATGCCTTCTCCTTCGCGAACGGAATAGAATAGGCTCTCATACAGATTGGGTTTGAGTCTACCAGTTTCATGTCATACTGTAGCAAATTTGTATGGCCTGGTTTATCTGTTAATACATCTGTATGTTCCTCCAGAACCTTTTGAACTCTCTCCCTCTGGTTTTTAGTCAGGTGCTTACTGACTTTTACCTGTGCTGCTGTTTCACAAGGATGTAATGGGTATTCATGTGAGGTGAGTGGTTCTTTTTGCATCTGGGTTGCAATAGCCAAGGTCAATAAGGGGGTGCTTTCCTGGAGTGGTCTGTCCAGATACTTCTTTAACAGGTTTACATGATAAACTTTCTCCTTCCCCTTTTTGTCAATTTTATAGTTTGTTCTAGACACCTTCTCTAGAACCGTATATGGACCTTGCCAACCAATTTGTAATTTATTCTGGCTTCCGGGTAGTAGAAGCAGCACCTTCTCTCCGACTGCCAGTTCCCTGTCCTTTGCCTTCCTATTAAAATATGCTGCATGTTTCTTCCTGGCTTGCTTCAAATTATCATTTGCCAGTTTCCATCCAGCTTTCAAACGAGTGGTCAGTTCGTTCACATATTGATACGATGAGGTAACAGTCTCTTCCGCCTTCTCATCTGTCCAGGTCCTTAATAACGCTTCTAAGGGACCTTTTATTGGCCTCCCAAATAGCAGAGTTGCGGGAGCCATCCCGGTTGAACTATGTGGTACCTCCCGATACGCAAACAATGCGGCGGGCAGGAATTGATCCCACAGATCCGGTTTTTCGTGTGCCAGCTTTCTCAGGATAGAAATGAGAGTCCCGTTGAACCTCTCTACCTGGCCGTTCCCTTGTGGATGGTACGGACTACAATGAAAGTGCCTGGCTTGAAATAGCTTAAAAACTTCTTCCGTTAGTTTCCCCTTGAACTGAGATCCATTATCCGTCAAGATTTGATGCGGGAATCCTAATCGGGTAAATATTGTAAGTAGTGCCTCTGCTACATGTTTTGAATCAATTGATGGCAGGGCTACCGCCTCTCCCCACATAGAACAAGTGTCCACCAGAGTAAGGATGTAACTGTTCCTCCTCTTGGTCCGAGTGAGAGGTCCTACAATATCCACTGCAACCCTCTCAAAAGGTGTTCCCACTATGGGCATTTCCCCTAGAGTTGCAGGAGCAGTCCAGTGCTTTGGAGCTACCCTTTGACATTCTGGGCAAGATTTGACATATCTTTTTATATCCTCCGTTATCCCTGGCCAGAAGTAATGACAAGCTATACGCTGTCCTGTGGCGCTGATCCCCATGTGACCACTGAAGGGAATCGCATGCCCGAGTTCCATCACTTTATCTCTATATGAAGTGGGAAGAACCAGCTGGTTGTGACCATTTGTTCCAGTTCCGGCCTTCCTGTATAAGAGTTTGTTCTTCATGAAATATTCCCCCTTGCTCGGAGGTGTGTGGCATTTGGGCAATTTTTTAAAACAGGGCTTGAGTGTCCTATCCTCAGCCTGCGCCTTCCTCATCTCCTCTGGATGAGCATTTATAGGTTCACCTTCTTCCTCCTTCTTCTGTGACCTGGTCTGCACTATCGCCATGATCACAGGTTTCTCGGGATTCCCCAAGAAGACGTATCTACACCCCAATATCAGAGGGTAGATTGGTTCATCTATCACTGCTGCTCTGATTTCTCCTTCCACATAGCGAGTTTTCACCGTTATCCTTGCGATGGGAAGTGTCATGAGTGGTATGTCCTTAGTCGCTCCCTGTATTTCCACTGTTTCTGTGGTATACTGACTTGGGTCCACTAGGCTAGACTTCACAACTGAATCATAATCCAAACCTGTATCATAAAGGCACCTTATGGTGACCCCATTACAAATAACATCCTCACAAACTGGGGGGTGATAAGGTTCCTGTTGTCCCTTAGGATTAACCTTTAATCTTTGCGTCCCCGACTTCATTGCAGCAATGTTTGAAGGTTTCCTTCTACAAAATTCGGTGTTATGGTTATCCTTCTTGCACCATTTACACCATCTTTTCCCTTGGTTCAACGGTTTTCTTTCATTGAACTTTTGGTCATTGAACTGTGAGTTTCTGTCGCGATAGTCATTTCTTGGCCGCTCAAAGTTTGTCCTACCTTTATTTCCCTGCTCTCTATTATCAAATTTATTAAATTGCTGTGGAGCTTTAAAATTGTCTATGTGCTTCTTCTTAGCACCACTTACCTCTGCCTGGGCTGCCTGATACCTCTCAGCAACATTTAAAATTTCCCCCAACTTCTCTGCACCTTGTTCCATGAGAAATTTTCTCATGTCTGGAGCCATGGACTCTCTCAATTGCTCAATCATGATCATTTCTTTAAGATCTTGGGTCTTCCCCAGAGCCGTCCATTTCTCCAAATAGGTTTCTAGTCTGGCAGAGAATTGGTGGTATGTCTCCCCAGACAACAGTTTGGCATTTCTAAATTTCTTACGATAAAATTCACCATTCTTCTCGTACCTTAATAACAAAGCCTGCTTTAACATGTCATAATTGTCTTGGTCTTCCCTGTTCATTTTAGCAAATACTTCATAAGAAGTACCCCTCAATCCCTGTGATAGCTTTAAACTCCACCTCTCTCTCTCTAGCCCATATGTAGTAGCTAATAACTCAAAACGTCCTAGGTACCCCTCTATGTCATCGTCTTTTTCAACAAAATGGTCTAAATGAAACCCCATAGCGGAGTTTGAGGCTCCCATACTGGGCGTAGCATCTGAGGCAAAAGGGCTGGCACCATTTTCAGGAGCCTGGCCTTGTAATTCCAGCTCCCTTAGTCGTAATTCGTGCTCCCTCTGCAACCTTCTATCTTCTGCCTCCCTTTGCTGTCGTTTTTCTTCTGCCTCCCTTTGCTGTCGTTTTTCTTTTGCCTCAATCTGCAGCCTCTTAGTCTCAGCCTCTAACTTCTTCTCTTCAACCAACCTGTCAGACTCCAATTTTCTTTCAGCCTCTTTTTCTAATCTCCTTTCTTCCCGTTCAATATATTTATCACATTCAGCCGTTACGTATTGAATTAAAATTTGACCATCCATTCCCATCTCCTTCGCGGTGAGCACAGCAGCTGATCTAAATTTTGCCAGCTCCGCCATACTTTTTAGACAATATAATAATATACAAGATAAATCTCTAACCAGTAAATACACTAAGTACTTCTTATGACTATAGTCTAACTAATTCTAACTAACCAGTTAACTAATTAATTATTACTGGCTGTGAAGATTCACCAACTTTTATCTGCAGGGACACTTTTAATGTTAAAGGGAATTTTACAATTTATTTCCCTACTTTTATTTCTCCCACCAGGAGATCCTAATATTACTGTTGGGCTAATTATCCCTGGACAAGACCCCAATATATGTAGTGGTGTTGATGGTATTGTATGATGGTGATATTACTAAATGTAATTGTATGAGGCCAGCTGTGAAGGCTCCTGAGATAAAATGTAGTTGAGAATTGTCAGAAGGCCTTTCTTGCTACCACTACGACCTCACACTTAAATTTTTTTAATGAATGTGGCTACGTAAAGTGTTTAGGGTTATGATATGTAGTGTGGTGTAATAGGTTATAGATATACCCACAGATATTTAACAAGACTAATAATATTAATAAATATTACAACACACTGAACTAACTCAATAGTGTAAAATTTTTTGATAGAATTATATTACATTTATTTTGTTCTGTATCAATTTTTTAGGTTGACCAGAACTTAAAAGGATTTAGAAATTATGAAAGAAATGCATGGAATATTATATCATAAATGCAATAGTGTACATATATATGTACTATACTAGTTAGTTTTATTAAAATGTTCTAGTAGTCATCTACTTGGGAGGATAGTTACTGTTTGTGCTGTTGGGGTGGCCTCATCACACCTGTCTATATTGACTACACAGTGTCCAGAAAATGGTGGGAATTTTTATGAGGGTATTAGTAACTAAACGTGGTTGGTGAATGTCCAGCAGACCAGAGGCTCACTCATCTTGTCGTTGCAGCTCTGGTGCTGAAAACTGATGATCCCACCTCTCTGTGCTGGCGGGCAATAATGGTGGTCTCCGTCACAAGTACTGCACAGATACACTCGAGTAAAGTCACCAACTGAATAGACACTGCTTTGTTGACAACAGAAACTCGCAGCTCTGCAATCAAAGTATGGGCCATGTGTCAAAATCTATTCTCTACCCACGTCTGGACACAACACTGACACAACAACCACATCATACAGACAGGTCAGATCTCTCTGACCAAACAGCACATTTACCATGGTGGTTTTACATCAGATAGATCCTCCCAGACCATAGATTCTGAAAAATATTTATTAGTTGTCTGCCCTAAAAGAGGATAGGTAATATGTTCCATTATTCTCAACACTTGATCTGTCTTGCATAATCCTTGCTGGAGTTTATGTACATTGTTGGTCCCTAGACCCTGACTAGGGCGGGGGGTCTAGAGCAAATCCCTACTTGTTTGTAAGGCTAGATTTCGATATGGCAGTATCAAATCACTCGAACATGAAACAATATTCAAAATATATAAAGAAATAATTTCAATCTTACCAGATTATGAATAAATAACACAGAATTGCTAGCAAAACTCAGCTGAGCTGCTGGCTATAGTATGGCGTCCCTAACTTTATTACACTTTCTTTCATATGGAAATCACCACACTTTAAAATCTGTGTCTATCACTGAACAACTATTGAAGAATGGCCCCACTTTCGCGTCTGAGCGCTAATGATATGATTGTCTGTGGCCAATCACTGCCTAGGTTTATTTTAAATTTCAAATTTCCTACCATAAAGTCATTTCAGTCATGCTTCAGTCAAGTATGGATGGTTATCTGTTAGTCTGTCCGTCTCTACTTGTGTTTCTACAAAATGTACTCGATTTTTGACCCAACCTTTCTCTCCCCTCCAAAATTTTGTCGTTAAAAGTTATATTTAGATACAGCTACCACCCAAAACCCTCTCCTCCATACTAAGTAAATTTGAACACCTGCGTTTCGAGGTCGTGTTTTTTTGTGCAATTAGCGACACTTTTAGATTCCATACAGTCTGTCGATGATGTGAACAACACTGTCTTTTGTCATTATCTTCAATATTATCTATCCGTTTGTAAAATTAAGAACGTATTTGTTCACTGCTCAGAATGGGCCATCCGGCCAGCTAATTTTTATATTCCTAACATTAATATTAAGAAAAAAGTACTTTTTAAATTTTTGTAATATTCCTAACATCTGCGTTTAGCCGCTGAATTCAAATCAAGGGCTTGGTATTGCAAAAGCGTCCAATAAATGACTGTGGCGTATTATATCTAAGGTCCCTTCTGTCGAGTTGCTTACTTTTTATGTCAACTTGGGAAACGTGACTTTTCTCCGTTCCCCTCCCCCCCCCCCCCCCCCCCAATTGCGTCTCCTTAGCCTTTCCAGTCATATTTTTTTTTCCTTTTTGATCCGCCGTTCCCCTCCTGTTTAGCAAGTCAATTATTATGGAGGATGATGACCCGCGGTCTAGGCGATCATGTACTATTCGCAGCCTACGCATTATGTTTTTATCCTTAAATGTTATCTTTGGAGGGATTTTACCGTTGTATCTCTGTCAATTTCACTACAAGAGCGAAGAAAGGATTTTCATTCATTCAAAGCACTGTAACCTTGCTCGGAAATCATCAACTAATATTATCATGTAGATTAGAGTTTTTTAAAATTTCTTTTATTGTGTCATGAACCCCTTTGATTGTTCGATAAAGGCTATGAACCCCTTTGATCGTCCGATGAAAGCTATGGACCCCTTCATGGGGAAAAAAAAACGTATCTAAATACATAATTTAAAATCGTTCATTAAAATTTTTTTCAGATATACACACGGACCCTTTAAAATGTACTGACGGTCCCCGAGGGACCTGCTGTAGATGAAAACAGAATCACCGTACCGTAAGCACTTCATTTAAATATCCCCCACCATTAACACACTAATGCATGTAACCACATTAATCCAAAATGAAAAATAACAAAATAAACATATAGTCACTGAAAAAAAAAAACTATTAAATGGGTGTAATTTTTTCGAAACCCGAGTTCTTTTTTTTTACATTATTCTTTTAAAAGCATTTTAGATTTAAATCTGAAACAAATTTAAACCTTGTGTTCATCCCTCACAAGGAACTACAAATAATCTCATCATCTCATAATCGGAACCTCTTCTACCCCGTGAAACGAGGTGTAGAGGGGACCCAAGTGCACAAGGCCCAAGGGCGGGACATGTAATCCAAGTGACTTGGCAAACAGGTGATTAGCCTATTGTGCCCGAACTACAAATAATTCAAGCAACAATTCTTCCTAAGATGATCACTTGGACAAGGAATTGAATACACAAGGAAGATATTGACGGAATTTTGCGATTCATAATATTGTACTTCAATTTTTACTTTTTTATTCCGTACACTGCGGCTACAACGACAAGTATGGGAAACTAAGAGCCTGGGAACCAAACCTCCAGGACGCTGGGAGGACAACATTAGACAATCTCTGAAGGACCAAGGTCTACTCGCTGGCGAGAAATTGGGTCAACCATTCAGGCTCAGAACTAACGTAACAAGGTTGTTAGTCCCATAGCACATGCTGCCACAGAGTAGTGAAGTGTTAGAGACTTCATTATACTAGGTCCAGCATCGAGAGGTGGGGGTGACCAGTGTCCTTCCACACTGCCTTTTCCTTCCCTAAACCAAGAGCAAAGTCATGTACCCATTTACAGCTGGGTAAACTGGAGCGTGATGATACTGTGAGTCGAACCTGGCACCTTTGCCATGAGAGACCAGCGCTCTAACCACTCTGTCAATCGAACACTCCAGAACAAACGTAGCGACTTGTAATAGCGGGCAAACAGCCGTGTTCTATATGTTTGGGTTACTTAACACACTATGAGTCATACGGGTGCAGGGTTACTTAAAATGGGTGCAGACATACAATTCACTCAAAAGCCGTAGACGTACAGTTATAAATCAACTTAACAATATTTTCTTCATCGAGCCAGTTTTTTTCTCACGGACAGCTACACGTCGGAATTGTCTCGATCAAGAAATCACAACAATGTAAAAGTAGAAATTAAAACAACAGAAAATTAAGTTACTCCTCTGACGGACAATCGGATATTCACACCTAACATTACTTTTCCACAAGTATTTGAACAAGTAAAATTGTCGTTTATTAAGTATTGGTGCTTTTGAATTTAGTTCACGTCATATGACGGGCTTTTACTCTAGTAATTCATAATTCTCCTGGGAATTCATAAAGGAATATAATAATTCATAATTCACCTGGCAATTCATAATTCTTCTGGTAATTCATAACTGAATATAATGATTCATAATCCTATTGGTAATTCATAATTGAATATAATAATTCATAATTCTATTGGGGTGGGGTCGGAGTGGCTAAGAGGTGTGGCGTCCGCCTCGAATTCTAGAGGTACCGGGTTCGATTCTCAGTTGAGGGAATTTATTTTATGGACATTTCTTTTGTTTTCAGAACTAGTAGTCCCAATGATGTCATACTCCCCCCTGGTCTCCTGGGTAGTGAGATCGGATGCCTAGCCTTCTCGGATAAGGGCGAAAAAATGGGTTGTTCCGTGTGCAAGTTGCGCACATGTCACAGAGAGCTGAAATTTTGTATAGTGTTTATTCCTTTTCAATATAGCCACCGTCTGAATTGACACACTTCTGCCATCTCTGCTTGACCTTGAAAAGACCTTGGGAGTAGAACACCCTATTTTTCAAACTAAATCAATCATCACATGCCAGTATAACCTCTTCAACGCTGTCAAAATGATTTCCTTTTAGCTGTTTTTTAAGATTTTGGAACTGAAAAAAGTCTGATGGAGCCAAATCTGGAGAATATGGTAGGTGTGGAAGAATTTCAATATTCAAATCGTTGGCTGCTAGCTGCACAAGCCGTGCTTTGTGAGAGGGCGCGTTGTCTTGAAGCAAAGGAAGATTTTGAGTGCGCGTTATCCCTCTTTTCCTGGTCACAACGTTTCTTAGTTTGAAGAGAAGATCTGCATAGTACTGTCCATTAACTGTGTTGCCACGAGGCAGATAATCTTTCAAAAGGACACCTTTGCCGTCCCAAAAAACAGCATCACTTTTCCTGCAGATTTCTGCGCTCTCGGCTTGACAGGTGTTGGGAAGCCCGGGGTTTTCCATTGCATGCTGGCAATTTTGGATTCGGGGTCATAATGGTGTACCCAAGTCTCATCTACTGTCACCATGGTCTCCAAAAAATTTTTTGACTGACACTTTTTGAGCAACTGTTGACAGCAATTTACCCTCGTTTGCTTCTATTTACGTGTCAACAGTCGCGGAACCCAGCGTGCACACACTTTTCTCATGTTGTCTTTTGTGTAAAATTCTATAAACTGTTCTTTCATTTAGTTTTACTCTACTAGCTATCTCCACAATTGTCATTTTTCGATCCTGGTCAATGATTTTCTTCACTCTTGTTGCATTTTCATCGTTGCACCCTGAGGCTGGTCTATCAGATCTTGGCAGATCAGCAACATTTGAGCGGCCGCACTTAAACTGTTGACACCAGTTTTTTACCGAAATATATGAAGGACAAGACTCACTAAACACTGGTTCCATCTCCCTGTGTATTTCTGTAGGTGTTTTTCCCTGAAACATCAGAAATATTATCACAGCTCTGGCCTCCTTCTTTTCCATTGTTTTGTCAAATCTTTGGAGCAGCAGATCCAGTCAATAGGGTACATTGCGCCGTGCACCGTAGCGGAAAAACCCATTGAAGAAACAAACGCGTACTTCACACATTCAGTGCAAATATGATGAACTTTAAATGTGCCAAGTTTCATCTTCCTCCTGTGACTCCTTCATGGTCAGGTCCAAGACTTATGTCAATCCCCTTGTATAAACACATTTGGATTCTCGCCGGTGCTACGGAGTTCGTACACTGTTCTGAGATCTTCCTTGTGTGATCTAAGGGAGGCGATCGGAGCACTAATTGAGTTGTCCGTGTGCAATGAAGATAGTCCTTAAAACCAAACCAAACCAGTTCTATTGATAATTCATAATTGAACATAATAATTCAAAATTCTCCTGCTAACTCATAATTGACTATCATAATTCAGTGGTTCCCATCCTAGGGTCCACGGACACCCCAGGGACCGCGGAAAGGACCGAGGGGGGTTTGCTGTGTGCAGAAGAAATAAAATCCCATTGTAATGACCGAACATCAACAACAAGCGCAGAAGCCACATTTTCAGCTCTCGCGCATTTGAAACATGAATGCAGGAACAGACTTGCAGACCTGAAACTCACAATATCGACTGTGGAGCCAGATATTCGGAAGCTTGCGGCTGTGAAACAACATCAACCATACCAATAAAATAGTATGTGTTCCAGTTTGTTTACTTGAGAATTTTAAATAAGTAAATAAATATAATTACTATTGGCACTATTTTAAATGACCTGACTCGTAAAAAGTGAACACTTCTTTTTGTTGTGTAATAAGTGCTCAGATCTGTCATTATATGCTCAATATACCTGATGTAAAACCAATCTTGTACTTTTTAATTTCTCCTTCTGGGGGCCTCAAATGTGTAGCCTGGTCGTGAAGGGGACTGTGACCTACAAAAGCTGGGGAACCGCAGTCATAATTCATAATTCTCCTGGTAATTTATAAACGTAATAAAGCATTGCTCGAGAGAAAGTTTATTTTTACAGTTTGAGACATTTAAATTGTTTTAAAATTTCGGAATAAGAAGAAAAAAGTTTCTTTTTCAAAATTACAGTGTATATTTTAAAAAAATCAGTTGGAGCGCGAAGTGGAGTTGATGTAGTCATTGTCGCTACAGGAGCGAAGCATTTAAAAATAAAGTGGTTTTTCGTCCATCACGGGTGATGAAGACCACTCTGTTCATCCAATTATTTAAGAATATATTAGGTTAGTCTATGGGTACGAAGGTGACTGAAGAGCCCGATGCGGGCCTGGAAAGATCTTGGACAGTGTGGGCAGGGAATGTTTGCTTCATGTGAAGGTTTTATTTCACGGTCCTTTCTAGCTTGTCTCCGCTGTTCCGCTGCTGCTCTTCTAAAAATAAAACTGATTCGCTGAATCCCTCGTTAATATCAGTGCGGGTTGTATTTATTCGTTTGTTATTTCACTTTTTTGTAAAGATCGGGTTTTCAGTTTGCCACTTTGTACTATAACAGGACACTTTGATGTCAATAGTAATCTTTGTAAAGCTATTTTTAAAAAAAATAATGTAAATATCAAATTGTTTCCGGAAATATAGGAACAAATGCCAAATTATCAGCCATACACACTCTTCTCCACACACTATATGAAAACTGATGTGAGTTTATAAGCGTAACTTATTATTATACATCTTTTCATTCCTATTATTATGGTACTTTGTGTTTCAGCGACTACATAATTGCTATTTTATTCGCTATTATAGGCAGTTTACTTTTAAACACTTAATAAAGTACAATATAAAACGATAAGAAAAAACAATAAAACATTTCGAGTGAAAACTAAATTATTTTTCCAAGTTTGGCTTCAATGGGAAACCCTGGCACTATGTTTTTGTTTTGCCCTTGAGCAAGATGGCTACCAAAAAGTTAGTCCAGCAAGGGGTTAAGCATGTCAAACCAGTATTGTCAGTTGATCGGACAGAAGCAAAGCGAAGGGTTTTAAACTTGTACAAAGCATGGTATAGGCAAATTCCTTTTACAGGTTTGAGCCCTTTTAAAACATGTTTCCTAGTCTACGCTTGAATGGAATATCATTTTGTTTGTGTGTGCAGAAGCCTAGCCTACTTCATTTTTGGTCTTAAGTTTGTAGGGCATGTCTGTTGTTGTTTAACTAGGGGTGCTAAGTATATCGCTATTTCGCAACCTGTGCAGAGTTCAAGAATCCTTCGCATTATCTGCATTGTAGATCTATGCTGTTTGTGTGTGTGTGGCTTTTCTTAATTACTTAGTCGTTCCCCTTCTGCTGTGTTTTCCATTTTTTTCACTGTAGACCATGTTTGTTTTGTTGTTGAAAATGTGTGTAAAGTAACTAAAATGCTGAAGAAAAGTTACTGCGGACATGGTCCCCAACTAAATAAAGGCTGTGTGCTTCACATGGAACTCATTCTGCCAGATTTTTTATTTCCTTGATTCTGGCTTTAACGTCAGAATACATCCTGTGCATAACAATAGCTTTTGATGTATGAATGAGATCTGCAGTTTGTTACTTCTGTTCCAAGGTTTGTCAAGAAATGATGCTACCATGTGAAAAAGATATTTTGCATCGTGATTTTCAATTGAAACAAACATTAAGAGAGCTCATGAACGTCTCTATCCTTTGCTACATAACAGATCATCATCATCAGTTGCCATCTCCACAACGAAGGTTGGCTGTAATGGATCTCCAACGTCTTCTGTCTCTTGTCTTGGTGGTGCACTCTGATAGACTCTTTCCTGTCCATCTCTTGATGTTATCTTCCCACTTATAGCGCTGTCTTCCCCTTGCACGTTTGCCTTCAACTCTCCCTTCTGTTTTGGTCTTCTGCAAGGTGTTATGCCTTTTTATGTGGCCAAAGTGTTTTAGCTGCCGAACTTTGATCTCCCTCATTAGTTCTCTTTTCATACCTAGATTTTGTAGGACCTCCTTATTTGTTTTCATCTCTTTCCATGAGATACGCCTCATTCTTCTATATATCCACATTTCAAGAGCCTCAATTCTTTCTTCCAAATGCTTATTCATCGTCCATGTTTCCACACCATACAGAAATGCAGAGTATATATATAACACTTTATGATTCTCAGTTTTAATTTGTGAGATAACTGTTTAGATGTCAGTATATGTTTCATGTTGTTGAATGTAGCTTTGACCATTCCTATTCTCTTCTTGATTTCTGTTTCACAGCTGCCATCTTCTGTTATTATATGACCAAGATATACGTAGCTCTTGACTTGTTCCAGGATTTTCCCATTTACGCTTATCTTTAATGTGGGTTTATCATCTGTTTTGCTAATTATCATAGTTTTTGTTTTCTCAATATTAATGTTGAGTCCATATTCATGACTTATACTGTTCACTTGCTTCACTAGTTCTTGTAACTCCTGTTCGCTTTCAGCTAACAACACAGTATCATCTGCATATCTAAGGTTGTTTATTGACCTTCCACTGATGTTCAGTCCTGGTATTTCCTGTATCTGTTTGAAAATTTTTTTGGTGTATAAATTAAATAGGCAGGGGGACAGCACACAACCTTGTCTGACACCTCTTTTTATGTCTATGTATGATTAATAATTCCTTCCAGATCTTACTGTGGCAGTTTGCTCCCAATAAAGGTTACTGAGTATTCTTATATCTTTTCCATCAATACCTATGTCTTCGAGGCATTCAATTATTTTCTCATGATGGACTCTGTCAAAAGCCTTCTTATAGTCAATGAAGCACATGTACATAACAAATAATGACCAACAAATGATGTGTATGACTCGCATCAGGGATGAGTCTATACTGATACTGTAATATTTGCCTTCTTTAATTTCAGATGTGATCCGCACCACCAACACTTTTGACCCTAAGTTGAACAATTCTTTATATGTGGTTGCAGAAATGTAAGAAACATTTCTGCTTCCTGGATTTCCATATTGTCTAATACGTTCGTTCAGAAAAAAGTATAAAATTCAAATTGAGGATCAGTGTACTCGAGGAAGTTTGCTATTGTTTAGAATTATTGTAACATGTTTTACCCCATTTTTAGCACACTTTTCAGAATAAAAGTACATAAGGCCTATAAGCAGTTCCAGGCCTGAGCTAGTTTGGTGAAACTCTAAAAAGGACTGCTGGCACTTGCAGCATGGATGGATACTATTTCCTGAAAAGGACTATTAGTTAACTTGAAGAAGCCCTGATAAGGGCTAGTTCTGAAAGGAACTGCTAGCAATGCCCGCCAAACAAATTGTGTGTGTATATATATAAAACCTATTAAAAAAGCACATCATACATGCATATAAAGTTCAACATTCCTCATCTGAGGACCTCTGACTTAAGAGAAGCAATATTAATCACTGACTGTTGGTCAGCACTCTCTTGTCATAACTAACAATTCATACAGCATTTCGGCAGTTTGAAATAAAAATTCCTCTATAAAGTACAGTCTTAATTCTGAATGGCTGCCGAGTTTCAGCTCATCTGCATTTATAGTTTATTTCTGGCTAAATTGTAAAGATCGCAGGAATGTGAAATGTGTGATCTTTCCAATGTTTTCTTTGCGCACACCTCTTTTCCTTTCAACACCTAAATCTTGCTATTATTTGTACAACTCACACAAAAATCTACATAGATCATTAGTTTATTAATTCTTGGTTATTTTTATGTGTGATATGAAGTGGGTTTTATTTGTTTAGTATACATATTTTGTATCCTACTGGAAGGTATATGCAGTTGTCACGGGTTGCCTCCCCTTAGCTCTGCAGTAGTGGTCCAACAGTGGCCAAAACTAAAGAGTAACTGATGTGGGTCTTCAAAGGTGTCTACCTTCGCACAAGATTACTCTTGGCAGAGTTGTAGGTAGAAGAATAATGATGCTTCTACCTCCAGGGTGTCTTCACAAGATATTCAGAAAAATGAGAACAGTGCTGCAATGGCTGAGCACGTTAACTCCAGGATCTGCCGACAGCATTTGTGAAGGATTCTGTAATCTTATAATAACTCGTTCAAGCC
Source organism: Oreohelix idahoensis (assembly GCA_024509875.1). Taxonomy (NCBI): domain Eukaryota; kingdom Metazoa; phylum Mollusca; class Gastropoda; order Stylommatophora; family Oreohelicidae; genus Oreohelix; species Oreohelix idahoensis. The sequence continues at coordinate 70,618 of JAMPIV010005335.1, forward strand.
CCCAGCTAAGTTAATTCAGCTAATTTCCTCTTATTATTATATATATAGCTCTGTTTGAGTGTATTTAATAAATGGCCTGAGACATACGGTTACAACACATTCAAAATGATTAAATCAACTTTAAATTTGGATAGATATAAATAACAAATTTAATAATCACTTAGGTTTTAACAGTTTTTATAAATTGAATATTCTTTAACAAAAATTGGTCATAATCTTATGATGTTAATGGGGAATTATATAAGGAGAAGTTTTACTTGGCAGCTTTTATTTGACTACTTAGCAGCCAATCAGGTTTCTGCTCCCGCTGGTCTTTTGGTTCTTCGCAGATAGGTGACTGGATTGCTCATGTTTCTGGTCAAGATTAAGAGTTGCAACACGTTCCAAATAGAGTCAGGGGGTAACTGCAAAGCTGGTCCCGCTTCTCTAAGACCCGTCTGGTGATGGCGTCTAGCGTCGACGTCAGGCCACTTATACCCTCACTTGTTCCAGAACTACTACCACCAACTAGAATGGTGAAAGAAGAGAAACAAATACCCTCTGAGTATTGAGTTTCCCTACACATACTTATGTGCCCTCCTCTTCCCATTCCACCATACCATCTATCATCAGAATTTGTATCCTCTCTGAGAATTAATCTTAATCCCTTTGGGTGAAAAATTTAAAATGAATAGTTTTATATTTAACTTTAGTTGAAAATGTTAACAATATAGTTTTAATATGTTTACATTTACATCAGTTGAAAAGGTTGTAAACTTTCATTGCAGTGAGAGGGAATATGTTTTACATTTACACTGGTTGACTTACTTACTTAGTTGTTCCTCTTCTACCATGAGGTGTAGAGGTTTGTAAGAGAAAGCACCATACTATTCTATCGGCTGTCTTCCTCCTGGCTTGGTTCCATTCTAGTCCTCTGTCCTTCAAAGATTGTCTAATGTTGTCCTCCCAGCGACTTTGGGTCATCCTGGAGGTCTGGATCCCTGACTCTTAGTTTCCCATGGTAGCCGATCTTCTCCCATTCTGCAGACATGGCCAGACCATCTCAGTGGGGGACTGTTCTACTTGGGTCTGCAGAGATTGGGTTTTTAGGCCTTGACTTATCATTTGGTTGTGGACCATGTCTCTTCTTGTTACTTCAACCACCTTCCACAGATACCTCATTTCTGAGGTTTGGATCTGGCTTTTGTGGGTTGTGGTCATTGCCCATGACTCGCATCCTTACGTCAAGTCTGGGACATAGGGGCAGCGGTATACAGACATCTTCGTCTTCTTACAACTTCTCTTTTGCCTGGTTGAAAAGGTTGAAACTTTTATTACATTTAGAGTGAATATGTTTTACATTTACACTGGTTGAAAAGGTTAATAATATAACAAGTATGTACATCATTTCTGTCATCACTCCCTCCCTGCTCCATATGTAACTTGGGACTACTTCTGCTTTTGGTTCTTTATAAGAAACTCACATTAAAGCAGTCACCAGCCCTGGCAGTGGTGGTTCATGAAATCATCATTCTATATGCTGAGGTTTCTAGCCTCAAATGACTTGGACATTCACTAGCAATTTTCACATATTATTATTCACATGTCAATATAAACATATTAGTCCACATGTTAATAATGAAAAAAATATAGAATTCAAAATGTACAACTTACGCCAATCTTTAGGGTCACAGACTGCTGGCTCAGAGAAATAAAGGCACTTGTAGAGGCCTCTTACACTTGGTCTAGGGTGTTGTTACTTTAACAATAAGTTCCCACTTTGACTTGTGTTTCAGTTCCCTCAGATTCCGGTGTTCCATGTTAAAATGATCGAGTTTTTCCTGGGCTTTTAAGTCCTGAAAAAGCTCAAACAAGGTACGGTTCGATAGATGAAAGCTGATTTTAGTCTTTACTCTGGCAAGGTCTGGTTGTCTTCTTGGTGCGAGCGAATTTTCACAGTGTTCTTTTCTGGCTGAAGTGTCAGGTTATTTTGTCTGTTTTCCCCCACATTTGTTTGTTACGATGTTAAGCAGAACTCCAATCGGAAGGGGTGTTGTGCCTTCATTCAGAGTGTCTGCCCATCGTTTCAACCATACATGTTTTGTGGGGTAATTCAAATTATGTCCTCATGGAAATTTCTGCGCATTACTGCAAAAATATGGAATGAAAACATCCAATCATCTCTCGGCAATTTTTACAAATAACTTCTTACATCTGCCCGGACTATTACAACATTTCTGCTCAGGTGTGTCCGACTGATAAGTGCGTGTCTGTAATCTGTCCACAGACAGGTAATTTATCGCTCGGCATGTCTTAGGTAAACCCAACGCTCGGTCGCTGACCGGCCCATCTGGGTTCATGACGAATTGTCCCTGGGAGGAGTGTAAGATGATTTGAAAGTACGAAATATCTGCTTGATAGAATGAAAAGAAAAGGGCCGACCACGGAAATGTAAGTAATTTAGTACACAAAAAAAAAGTTAAATTCTGTCGTAGAGGAAAAGAGATCGACCCAATCATTATGTGACAGCAATAGGTGGGAGTTTTTGAGATGGTAAATGAATCCCACTTGGTAATGCTACATGTAGAACTGTTTCCAACCACCAATTTCTAGTTTGGGTAATTTTTTAAATTTTACTTTACCCACAAGAACCCCAACCTGTTTTTCTTCAGGTGCTCTCTAACCCCATCACTTGTTTTTTTCTTTGTGGGTTCCAGTCAAAGGCTTATCTGGAAATGCAATTGTTTTGTAAAGAAAGTTACCAAAATTGAATGCATGTCCAAGAATTTATTGTTGTTGCATGCTCTGTTTATAGATTAGTTCTTATATTTTATTTTTATTTTCAGTGAAAGAATTTCACATACCTGTAACTGTTGAACAAGGTCGGGCAAAGGTGCGAGAGCTGTTTTTGAGGAACAAGCATGTGACTGACATCAGGGTCATTGACATGCTTGTTATCAAGGTTAGTGCTGAACAGCAGTATTCTGTGTGCTGTTACTTCATATAAGAAGCCCTAAATGTAAGTTTATGAATAGTAAGTAGTAGTAGTAGTAGTAGCCTTCTCGTAAGTGACTGTAGAGATGATGCACCTCATCTGCTATTTTGCCTAGTGTTATTTTCAGAATATTCTTTTCTCATATGCTTGTTGTTAGAGTTTCTTTTCACCCAATCTGAGGTGGATCTTGTTTATAAATACATTGTTACAGGGTGTAGTTTACTTGATATGTGTGGTTGACGATGGTGAGCAAATCGTGCTAGATGTAATACGAATGTGTCTGGGTCGTCAATGGCTGGTTACAAGATGGTTCATAAGAAAATGGACTTCAACGTCTCCTTAACACTGATGTGGATGAACCATCAACTATTAACCTGACCACCATGTCTGCATGTATCATCAACACAAAAAATATATAAACACGTTCTCGCTTATTTCAGGAGGGAGAATCAAAATACTTTCTTACACACTTCTGTTGCAAAATAAAATCTTTGAGCAATTAAAAACATGATGGATTTGTAAGTAACAGGGTACTCCTCTCTTTTACTATTCAGTGGAGTACATCCAACACAAATTTACTCCAAACATGTGCCTCATAATCTTCGTATCTATCAGTTTTATAAAGGCTTATCAACAAATCATATCAATTACATCGGTTTAAAAAAGTATTAGCTCTTATTTCTGCCCATTTAGGAAAGCAGGAGTCTTGTTAGCCATTAATGCCTTGTTGGCCGTAAAGCAGAGAATATACTTTTATTCATAACTCGCTTATTAGCACAGACTTTTAATAAATTCATGCCAAATCTTTATGTCCTGTGCCATCCATTCAATGTCATCTTTATTCATGTCATGTCTCTAGTACATTTCTCTCTTGTGTGTGTTTTTGTCTCTGTACCTCTCTTACACTGAGGGTTCAAGAACAAGGACTATCCTGTAATGCCATGAATGTTATGTTTACTCAGTGTGTGCCTCTCCGATGCCAGTCTTCTTATCTCTTATTCCACAGGTATGCATGGAGGAATATCAGGAGTCATCCTTATATTACCACCAGCTAAGCACAGTGCTATAGTATACAGATGTGGAAGCAAACCTCTGTCTGTGAGGCTAATAATTACACCATCATTGACTCTTGAAATCATCCACACACTTCCTGTGGTGAAACATGTTGAGAACCCAGCATTGCACACTAAGCTTGAAGGAGTCACTTGAGCCCCTGATGTAACTCTGGCTTTTACCTGGTCAGCTGCATGCACGAGGATCTCACTATGGACCCAAGATAGGCAGGGGAGCTGAGAAGTGGCTGTGTGTGGGGCGTGGCAATTCCTTGGGAGAGCCCAGAACCAGAGCACAGTATTTAGCTATGCATATATGGAGAGCCCCCAAGGAATGCACAGTATGCCATGTGCTTCTTCCTTCTAGCTTGAGACCAGGTGTGATAATCCTTTAAATGCAAGATAATGCTCGATAAACTGGAGCTCATGACTTCAACTCAACACATTTCAGAATGGCAGAAAAGCCTAGATCTACAGTGTAGATAATATCAAGAAGTCTTCAACTTTGTATTGGCTGCAAAAGAGTGAGAAGCTCAGTAGCCCTAGTTAACAACAACTAATTCCACTGGTATTCTCTGATTCTTGTCATCAGTTCCACTTTGGTGATCTGGTCATACCATTTCTATCTTTCTGTTCTTTGCAACCACCCATCTTTGGAAGTCTGTGACGTCTTGGTTGTAGTTTTTGTTGCTTTCCTTGTGTCAGAGCCATACATTAGGACTGTCTTGACATTTGAGTTGAAGTTTCTTATTGCTGTGTTGGGCTTGATTTCTTTACATTACCAATTATTTCCCAATGCAATAAAAGTACCTCTTGCCTTTTGTATTCTTATTTTGATATCAATAATAGAGGACCTTCTGCTCTGGATGGCTAAGTTGAATTACTTGAATTCCTCGCTTTGGGTGACCTGTTCATATTCGTTGAAGTTTGTTTGGGTTGAGCATACACAATACAGCAACAAAAGTCATTGATCACTTGAGTGAGAAACTGGTTACAGAAAACGTGAATTTTGTAGCATTTCTGTCAGCATCACCTGTCCTGAGATTTGTTCAACCACACACACACACACACAAAAGCTGAAAGTATCAGTAATCCACTTACAATTTCAAAATTGTTTGTAAAAAAAAAAACAGCTGTATTGTTCATATTGCTGTGTTTGTGAGCATGAATAGGAGGCATGGTTCCTATGGAGATCTTTACAAGCAGATAGATCCTATCAAGTGCAAACCATTACTGAGAAAATTGATCTGAAATTGACACAATCATCATCATCATCATCATCGTAACCCACCACTCCCAAAGGAGCATCAATCAATCAATCAATACCCTTTAGCTCCCCAGGGAGCATAGGCCTTCAACAAACACATGCCAAGTCTTCTTGTCCCGTGCCATCCGCTCAAGTTCTTTCCATGTTCTCCTCATCATTTTCACCTTTCTGTATCCTTTCTGTTCTATGCAAGCACCCATTTATGAAAGTCTGTAGCTGTTTGGTTGTTGTCTTTATTGTTCTCCATGTCTCAGAGCCATACAATAGGACTGACCACATTTGATTTGAAGATTCTTATTTTTGTGTTGGATCCGATTTCTCTTGATCTCCATATATTTCCAAATGCAATGAAATCACAATGAATCACTGTCTGTCCCTCCAACTTTGTCTATATTGCTGCCAAGATATGTGTACGATTCTACATCTTGTAGTGGTGTTTCTTCAAGTTCAACCCTGTTATCATTACCTGTTTATTTTCATTATTTTTGTCTTTTCCCTGTGTATTTTCAGACCCAGTTGCTGTGACCTCTCATCGAGAAAATTGACACATTAGCACCTCTAAATTACCTACTGTCCTTTGCATCTAGCTCAATGTATCTTCAGACAAAAAAGAATTTTTAACAGATAAAACCAATTGTGAAAATGAAGCAGAAATTAACCCTGAAGAACAAAAAGTCATAAAACCTTTTGAGAAATGGCCTGTAAAAAAAACTGTCTTTCATGTACATTCAAATTTCTTTGCCAGTACTTTACCAGTCTTTCAAAAATGTATGTGGCACATACATATATTTGGTCACATAAAGTACAACACAGTGCACGTGTGAATGATCAAAACTTAAAATTGTGAAGTCAAGACTGAGGTCCTCATTCACACAAGGCCATGTGGAAACTGTGAGACTTTATTCTAAACACTGGCTGGTGAATGATTGTCTTTTACTTTAGAGATTATACATTTTTTTCACGTAAGGCACTATTTAATCATATATTATAAAACTTAATGTTATTGTGGAAATGAGAGTATCTTGTATTTTGTTGTGAAAAGTATTTATAACATGCAAATGAGAAGGAATAAGGTAGGGTATTCTGAGTGTTACATTGGATGACCTTTCACCTGTGCTTAGAAAATAGTGGAAAGAAATTGTTGTAAAAAGATATTTTTCGTTGTATTATTCATTGTTAACCTACACACAGTTTACATAACTACTATATTTCTCTAGGGTCAGATGGACCTGGTGGAAACGGCCAACACTTGGAAGCAGCGCAATCATGTAATGATGTTCTTCAAGGACACGGTGAACCCTAAGCCCACAGACTTCCTGTCAAAGTTTTATGAGGGCCAGGAATAGACAGAAGCCTGCGAATATAAATTAGATGCATATAGGTTAAATTCTGAGTTTGATATAATTTTTGGTTCTTTGTAAGTTTGGTTGTGTGAAGTTTAATGGTTGAAATGGTTAGATTGTCTATTCTATTGAGTGATTGTTGTTAGTTGCTGAACTGAAGACCTCAGCAGTGTGTTTCTGACTAAGTCACATGAAATCAGTAACATGTCAACATCTTTAGATACGGTGATGCGGCTGTCACAAGGAACAGCTTTCAGAAGTCTTTATAATGGAGAAAACATGTTCAATTAAATAGATTTAATGAAAAAGTATACACATTGAAGAAAGAATGTCTGAGATGTCTAAAGAAAATTGCTAGTAAAGATCTGTGCATTTAAAGACATCTTACAAATGTGTAAGATATTTGTGACAAACGTAACACTTGCCATTTGGAAGCTGGAAATCAGAAGATTCAGACAAAAAGACATCAAAATTGATGTGGTGTGATTACATCTTATAAGAGAGGCCAGTTACATCTGAGAAGATCATAAGGAAATTACATTTTCAGCATACTTGTATGGATGTCCTTGATGAAGGAATACGCTGACAAAGAAAGTTTATTTGTGTATGTATGTATCTACAAATATGTTTGTGAAAATGGTAGAATATAAGATGTTAGAACAAAATTTAGGCAGCCCTGGAGAAAATGATGCCAGATGTCTTAAAGAAATTAAGCATCGTGACAGCAACAGAGATCTCCCTCAATCCATGGACTACATCCTAAACAGATAATAAACTCAGCCATGTACTCCTCAACATAAACAGTAGAAGGAAGAAAGATTAATTTGTGTGAAATTCTGTTGTATATGGTGCTGAAGAATTACGAAAGACCATTACTTGGTGAAAGCTAATAGCAGGCTCCCAGAAGCTTCTTAGTAGCTTTGTTTGGTTAGTAAAGAATATTAGCTCACACTGTGTTTACATTTATGAGCCTTGCAAAATTATACTGGGCATACATTAGTGAGATGCTACACGAGGTAAACTGAATATCAGAACTTCATGTAGGGAGCTCTAAATTGTTAGCATTATTGACTAAAAGAGTGGTTGTGCAAATTCGGAGAGTTTTGAAAGTAGTAATAAACTGGTCATTATTGTTTTTGCAACACTTGCTCGATCTTGTTAATTCTTTGTTGTTGTGTGCACTTGTCTTTAAATGTTTGTCTGTTTCTCAGTTTATTTGTTTATTGGTGGCAAACTTGAGCGTAGCATGGTGTAGACAAGCCATACTTAATCAGTAATCTAGTGTCGAAATTGGGTTACCATGGATAAGATCTCATCATAAGTAGCAGACATGAATTATTTGAAGTGACAGTAAGATAGTATCTGACTACAGGTCTGTATCCTTTTTTCAGAAATTCGAAATATTCTGAAAATCAAAAGTTTGTTTAGGCCACTGTGCTACCTTTTTAATCACAGTTTGGTGATTTTGGGTGACTAGGCGATTTTCTAGCATATTTTGAGCGACTTTTTGACTGCAATTTGGACGAGACCTGGAAACTGAAAAAAATTTTGTTTCCGAAACACAACTGTCCCCAAACATTTTGTATAAAAGTAAATGGACTTATAATAACATAACGGACCTATAATAACATAACATGCACTTTGATAGCAAAGCAACTTCTAACGAGTAAAATAAGAACTAAGTCACTAAAAACTGACCGACTATTTAGCTGGGGCATTAGCTGGAATTAGCTGGAATCGATGTTTTTCATTTGTTACCTTTTTATTTCTCTCTGGAACATAGGCCATCAACAAATTCACACCAAGGCCTGGTGTCTCGTGCCATCTGTCCAAACTGTCAATGTGTATTATGTCCTTTTCATGTCTTCACGTTGGAAGCAATGTCGTCGTCGTAATTTTTTAAAATTTGCACTCATCACAGATCATGGAGTCACAGCTACAGCTGGTCACCTTGCAGGAAGCCAAAGGCCAAGCAGTCACATGCTCTTGCAGCAGTAGTTTCTGTGTCAATTTCTTTTCCATGATGAGGTTACCAACATGCACAACCTCATTAGTCACCTTGTACGACATGCCAAAACAATGATATGCCAGCGTAGTGTTTCCTACATATTGGGTAATTATATTGATGAGTTTACATTAACATCTTGTTGAGCAGTGCTTCTCAAGCAGTTTGATGTGATGGACCAGCAGATTTTCTTTCTTTTGTGTTTAGCAATAGTAACATGTTTGTACATACAATGTGCTGTAAGAAATAAGTCATTATCAATACCATATTATGTATTTCTGAAATGATCTTCATACACTCTCAGACGTCCACTTGAATGTTTTCAAAGAAAGCAGTAGACAGCTTAAGGCTATTTGAATCTCTGTAGAGCTTTTCCACAAATGGTACTGGTGTTGCCATATGCGGTTTCTCTGTTCCGCATATGTTGGGCATCGTTGAAGCGGATGTCTAGAAGTCATTTTATCAGTGCCACACTCATCGGTAGTTCCTATATTTAGCTTGTTGAATAGATGGTATCCGAATCAGTTGTGGCCCGTGCGGAGTCTTCTTCTTCTTCTTCGTCATTCACCCTCAGATGTCAACTTGAATAAGTTCAAAGAAAGCAGTGGTCAGCCTGAGGCTGTTGATATCTCCGTAGATTTTCTCCAGGATTTGTACTGGTGATGGCCATATGCGTTTTCTCTGTAGCTCATATGTTGGGCACCTTTGCAGCAGATGTTCGGCAGTCATTTTATCGGTGCCACAGTCACACTCATCAGTAGTTCCTATCTTTAATTTGTTGAATAGATGGTATCTCAATCTGTTATGACCTGTGTGAAGTCTGAAGATTACCACTTGTTCTCTTCTGCTGAGCTGGTAATACGGATCATTTTTTTGTGTGGCCTGGATGCTCTTCTTCCCACTTGTGCTTGTACCTGCGCTTGATAAAACTCTTGGACTCCTCATAGGTTATATTTGTGTCAAGTTGAGGAAGCTTTCCCCCTTCCTTTGCCAATCTATCAGCCTCTTCATTTCCAGGAATGTTGCAGTGAGACATACAGAGTCTGAAGATTACTACTTGTTCTCTTCTGTTGAGCTGGTAGTGTACATCATTTTGTATGTGACCTGGATGCTCTACATGTCATTTGATTCTGTATCTGATTCTGATAAAACTTTTTGCTTCCTTGAAAGTTATGCTTGCATCAGGCTGAGGTAGCTTTCCACCTTCCTTTGCCAATCTATCAGCCCCTTCATTGCCGGTGATGTTACAATGAAATGGGATCCATTGGATCACAACACTTTTGAATCGTTGACATACTTTGTGGAAAACCAGAAATTGTTCTATAAGACCCTAAAGAACATGAGGAAGGAAAAACAATGCCCTCTTAAATTTATAAAGGACAAGCAAAGCAAATTGCTTACTGCCCCGAAGGAAGTAATGGAAAGATGGAAAGAATATTTCTCAGAACTCCTTGATGGTGAGCAAGGTAGAGCATCAGAAATGATAACCACTAGCACAGAAGAGGATACAAATGGTGATGAAGATGACATAAAGATGGAAGAACTGAAGGCAGCACTGGAGAAAATCAAGATGGGCAAAGCAGCAGGGCATGATGGTATAACACCAGAAATGGTTAAGTACATGGGAGTATCAGGCGACCTATTACTCCTAAGGGTCCTACAAGCAGCATGGTGCAACAGGGCCATACCAAAGGATTGGGAGATTGCCATCATAACACCGATTTTCAAAAAGGGTGACAATCGACAATGTGGAAACCATAGAGGCATATCCCTTCTCAGTGTCCCTGGTAAAATCTACTCTAGAATCCTAGAGCAGAGACTCCGATGCCTAGCTGAGCCACAATTGGATGAAGCCCAGTGCGGATTCCGAGCAAACCGAAGTACTCAAGACCTAATCTTCACACTCAGGCAGCTGAGTGAAAAGGCCCTTGAGTACAAGAGTGAGATCCATCTTTGTTTCATAGATCTGGAAAAGGCGTTTGACGGGTCCCCTGGAGCAAACTTTGGGACTGTTTGGCAAGGAAGAACATTCCAGCACCTCTGATACATGCTATACAGAGCTTCTACAAGTCTTGCAGAAATTATGTGAGGACAGCAAACTATAAGTCAGAAGAGTTCAAGACCACCACTGGTGTAAGACAAGGCGATATCCTGTCACCTTATCTTTTCAAACTTCTCATGGACGATGTCATCAAGGCATGTAAGGAGAGAACAAGAAAGTATTCAGTGGGGTACTGGAAGATGAGACAGGTCTGTATTTCAGAGCTAGCATTTGCTGATGATGTTGTCCTGATTGCTAAATCAGAGACACATCTCCAATCCAACCTGCAAGTCTGGAAGGAAGAGCTGGAGAAGAGAGGGATGGTCATAAGCAGCTCTAAAACAAAATCCATGGTGATATCACGAGAAGAAAGAAAACATCAGATTAAGTTGGGAGAACAGGTCCTGGAGCAGGTCGACCACTTTAAATATCTCGGAGCTATTATAGACCGAAAGGGGGGCATCAAAGAAGAGTTGGCCACTTGAAAAGCAGCGGCTGGGAGACTTTATCAGGCCATAAATCGAGGATTCCTCAGCAAGAAAGAGGTTGGTAAGAAAACGAAGATGGCTGTATACCGCTCCACCTATGTCCCAGTCTTGACATATGGATGCGAGTCATGGGCAATGACTACAACCCACAAAAGCCAGATCCAAACCTCAGAAATGAGGTATCTGAGGAAGGTGGTTGAAGTAACAAGAAGAGACATGGTCCGAAACCAGACGATACGTCAAGGCCTAAAATCCCACCCGCTGCAGACCCAAATAGAACAGTCCCAACTAAGATGGTTTGGCCATGTCTGCAGAATGGGAGAAGATCGGCTACCACGACAAGCATGGGAAACAAAGAGCCAGGGATCCAACCTCCAGGACGACCCAGAGTCCGCTGGGAGGACAACATTAGACAATCTTTGAAGGACCGAGGACTAGAGTGGAACCAGGCCAGGAAGAAGACAGCTGATAGAATAGTCTGGCGCTCTCTCTTCCAAACCTCTACACCTCACGGTAGAAGAGGAACGACTAAGTAAGTAAGACATACTTTGTGGAGCAAAGAAAATATGATAGTATTTAATATTGTCTTTTTTTATAGACTGATAATTATAATATTCAGCATTGAGTTCTGGTGTTATTTTTAACATCCGCCATTGTTTCTTTCTTTTCTGGAAACCCATTTATAGAGATAAATAAATGCTTTTTCTAGTATGGGAAAATGCATAGCTTGAAAACAGTGACTAGATAAATTATGGACTAAGTTCTTCCAACTGTTAAAAGAGGATGGGCAGCAAAGACTTTGAAAAGTCAAGGGAATTAGATGCTGAAGAGGTTAACAGATATTATCTTTTTTTCTGTCGTCGTTCCCCTCCGCCTGGTCCCATTTAATTTGATTTAGAGTAACGTTGTTGTTGTTGTGTTATCAAACATTTCTGAGATCTGGCTAATGCACACTGTTATGAAAATATAATGCAATGCAAGCTAATATTAAGTATATTTTTAACATGTACTGCATTCAGCATCATATCCTCCCATTTTGGTTTTTTTCGCCTGTGCTGGGAACTTTACCCACTCTACCATGGTTGCAGTTTTCAGATTGGCTAATTACTCCAGGTTATATCCATTCTGCCAATCTGGGGTGTTTGTAAAAGTAACAATTGTATATATATATATATATATATATATATATATATATATATATATATATATATATATATATATATATATATATATATATATATATATATATATATATATATATATATATACAATTGTTACTTGTAATATTGTAATATATATATATATATATTACATAGCCCATTATGGTTGTTCCATAACAAGCATGATGTCTTTTCAGCAGTCAAATCTGTTTAAATGCCCTTGTTTATGACTGTCCTTTCAAGCCAGTTGCTTCTGTAGATCCTATACTGAGATGGCCACTTGCACCTTCTTCTACAGCTAACATTATCTGTAGAATCCCCCCTTACTCTGATACGTGATAATAAAACAGAAGCCATTTCCTTCATCATATGACCAGACGTTCATTGACATGAATATACATTTGTTCGTAGCAACAACACAAGCTGAAAGACCTCAGAAAGCAACACATCCGTACACTACGCAAGACACAAACCAAAACCCCAAAGCGATGTCACAAGACACAAGCCAAAAGTCCCCTTGTCGCCAACCAAAAGTCATTCTTCTCAACCCTCGTACATCATTCTCTTTCACTGTGTTTAACAAGAGTGCTCTGTGGTTTAAAACTACAACTACTGCAAAATACACGTTGCAGTTTCCTGTACCCCAGAGCAGCTCCTAACACCTAAGGTAGAGCATATAGTCTTGCAGCTTTGGCTTATGTAGCCATTAATTTTTCATGTTAGTCGCTTCTTACGACATTGGCTGAGTGAGTAGTAGCCTTGTTCTTTCTTTGTCTCCTGAGAACCCCCATGGGAACAACATAGGGTAGTAGTACATACAGTAGTAAATATGAGGTGTATGTAGAGCTGGCAACCTCACGTAAAAACAAAATGAGGCTAATTGCGGTAGTGTTCTCAGTGCTCCTTAGAAGAGAATGTTGTTTATCTTGTGTGTAAAGACTATTTATTTTTTCTTAAACTGGGCCCCCCCCCCCCCCCCCCCCCCCCTCCCCTAAAGAAAAAAGTTTGATTGTAACTACAGATTAGAAATTAACCAGACAAGGCAATGAAATGTGGTGACATCACATAATCCAGCCTGCTGCCCTCTATTTTGACTATTCTGTACCAAAGGGCTGATAACATCAAAGAATGGGCAGGACACGGTTTTTCCACACTTGTACGCATTGCTGAGGATAGAGAGCAGTGTAGGACCCTGTCTGCTGATGCTTCCACCATGGCACCCCTACGACCCATGACGGGTTACGGGCTGAGATGATGTACCAAAGGATGCTTTAGTGTTGTTCAGCGTTAATAACAAACGATAAACTTAGACACATTTTGTAAAGAATATACGTTCAAGGTGTGCTTTAGGTGAGACATTATCATCAGCAGCAATGGACGGTGAAACTGGAGGTTGTGAATTGGTGAACAAACTATAGCAGCATAATTACTGGACCAAAGCATAATTATCAGCACTCAAACACTTTATCAGTAGAAGAGTAAGGTTATATCTTGTTAAACTAGGGCTGCTGAGCTAGTGCAGTTTCTTTTGCAGCCAATGCCAAGTTGATTTTCATGGCATTAATCTATAATGTTGATCTAGGGTTTTCCTGTGGCTGTTCTGCCACTCCGCAACTTGCTGAGTTGGAGTCACAAATTCCATTGCCATTCCCGGGCATTCCATCCTGGCTGAGCATGCATTTAAAGAATCCTCACAGCTGGTGTTAAGCTAGCAGATAGAAGAAGCTAGGAGAAACATGATGTGCATTAGCAGATAGAAGAAGCTAGGAGCAACATGATGTGCATTAGCAGATAGAAGAAGCTAGGAGCAACATGATGTGCATTAGCAGATAGAAGAAGCTAGGAGCAACATGATGTGCATTAGCAGATAGAAGAAGCTAGGAGCAACATGATGTGCATTAGCAGATAGAAGAAGCTAGGAGCAACATGATGTGCATTAGCAGATAGAAGAAGCTAGGAGCAACATGATGTGCATTAGCAGATAGAAGAAGCTAGGAGCAACATGATGTGCATTAGCAGATAGAAGAAGCTAGGAGCAACATGATGTGCATTACTGGCCACATATATAAGGGCTTTCCAAATATGCGGAGCTAAAATGCTGTGCTCTGGTTCCGGGCTGTCCCAGGGTATTGTCACGTCTTGCACAGAGCCACCCCCAGCTCCCATCCATTGTGAAATATCCGCTGGGGGATCCTCATGCTTTAGGGAGGTTATACAAATTTGAATCGCAACACCACATTGACAACCAGTTTATTATCAGTTACTCCTCGAAGACTTGCAGTTTTTCTACTTCCCCCCTATTGCCGGTCATTTGAATGCTAATAATTATTATAATCTTTACTCATTGCTTCATTTGTTATTGCTAGTAATTGTTGAGCAACATCTGACACCAGCTACATAAACTCACCATTATGAATTCTACAGCTTTTAAATAATAAAGCTGAATAAAATAGGACCATTGCTGTTCTGCTGATGCACATTATGTCGTAAGACATAAATAGGTTTCTACCATTTAGAACTAAAGCAAATACAATGTCAATCAATCAATATGCTTTAGCTCCTCAAGGATCTAGGCCTTCAATAAACACATGCCAAGTCCTCCTGTCACGTGCTATCAGCTGAATACAATGTGAATAGTCTAATTTATGACGTTGTTCTAATCATTTTCAGCAACTAGACAGAAATTTTGTTGTTTTTGAAACACCTTTTACATTATCTAAGCAAGAATGAGAAAAGAAAACAATTTACCGCCGCATGATTAATTTGAATTAATTAAAACAATGCCCTCTCAAATTTATAAAGGACAAGCAGGGCAAATTGCTTACTGCCCCGAAGGAAGTAATGGAAAGAATATTTCTCAGAACTCCTGGATGGTGAAGCATCAGAAATGATAACCACTAGCACAGAAGAGAAAACCAATGATGGTGAAGATGACATAAAAATGGAAGAACTGAAGGCAGCACTGGAGAAAATCAAGATGGGCAAAGCAGCAGTGCATGATGGTATAACACCAGAAATGGTTAAGTACATGGGAGCATCAGGCGACCTATTACTCTTAAGGGTCCTACAGGCAGCGTGGTGCAACAAGACCATACCAAAGAATTGGGAGATTGATGCCATCATAACACCAATTTTCAAAAAGGGTGACAATCGACAGTGTGGAAACCATAGAGGCATATCCCTTCTCAGAGTCCCTGGTAAAATTTACTCTAGAATCCTAGAGTAGAGACTCCCGACGCCTCTTCTTCTTCTTCTTTGATCCATAACCACCAACCGTCAAAGCAGTCAGCGGCCATCACGCCTGGTGGCGTCTTGTAGGGCAGCCTAGCTGAGCCACAATTGGATGAGGTCCAGTGCGGATTCCGAGCAAACCGAAGTACTCAAGACCTAATCTTCACACTCAGACAGCTGAGTGAAAAGACCCTTGTATAAGAGTGAGATCCATCTTTGTTTCATAGATCTGGAAAAGGCGTTTGACAGGGTCCCCTGGAGCAAACTTTGGGACTGTTTGGCAAGGAAGATGGCTGTATACCGCTCCATCTATGTCCCAGTGTTGACATATGGATGCGAGTCATGGGCAATGACTACAACCAACAGAGGCCAGATCCAAACCTCAGAAATGAGGTATCTGAGGAAGGTGGTTCGCAAATAGACGATACGTCAAGGCCTTAAATCCCAAGTAGAACAGTCCCAGCTGAGATGGTTTGACCATGTCTGCAGAATGGGAGAAGATCGGCTACCACGACAAGCATGGGAAACAAAGAGCCAGGGATCCAACCTCCAGGACGACCCAGAGTCCGCTGGGAGGACAACATTAGACAATCTTTGAAGGACCGAGGACTAGAATGGAACCAGGCCAGGAGGAAGACAGCCGATAGGATAGTCGGGCGCTCTCTCTTCCAAACCTCTACACCTCACGGTAGAAGGGGAACGACTAAGTAAGTAAGTAAGTATGATTAATTTGGAGGGAAAAGGTACATCTCTGGTGATAATATTGCAGAATCTCGCTCATAAATAATCCAGCAAACTGTCTCTATTTATGCCACCTTCATATCTGACTCCTGGATGCTGAAGTAGTGGTTTATCTTACCTGCTGTAACTACTCCATCAAACTATCCCTGTTTATGCAACTCTCATGCTTGACGCCTGGATGTTCCAGTATAGTAGACTCGCTCTTGTTCGTACACGTCATTACTATTTCATCAAGCATTTTTAGGACACCCTCACGGTTTGGATATGATCTGCAGTCTCATAGCAGATACTGCCGTAGGTTGTAAAGTGTTAGAGACGTCATTATATAGGTCCAGCTTCGAGAGACGGGTGACCAGTTCCCTTCTTCCGTATCTTTGCCTTCCCTAGCTTAAGACCAGAGTCAGGTACCCATTTACAGCTGGGTAGACTCGAGCGTGATGTTACTGTATTTCGAACCCGGTACTTTTGCCGCGAGAGGCCAGCGCTTTAACCACGCTGCCGATCGGACGCTAAACATTCAATATAGCTGGGGGGGAGGGGGGGGGTATCTCTCTTACTGCAGTAACAAGAGCTGATCCCATGGAATAAGCGATTTTGCTAAATAGGGGCAACAACTCTTCTATTACTGATAAAACAAGGGATATTAACATATAGATGTCTTTTCCTTCACTATATTTATTTACTTCTTCTACATCACTTAACGTTAGAACTTACTGGTAAATTTCTTCTTCTGCATAAATATGATAAATGGCTTTATAACAGATATTTCTTTCTCGTCTGCTTATTTAGTTTCCTCTCGGTGTTAACAGTAAAAAATGTTTTAGCATCTACATTTCCCAGGGGGAGTAAGTGACAGACGGCCTGGTTCAGAGCTAACGCATCATGAAGATCTGCCGCATCAGACTGATAACCTGCAGTTCAGTCTTCAGTGTCTCACAAACCACTTGGGTGTGAAAAGTACTTACTAAATAGCAACTCATGATGTAGACTACATACGGTACAGAGAAGATGACATTTGTTAAAAGTAAACGGGTACACGAGCGTCCGATTGACTAGAGTGGCTAGAGCGCTGGTCTCTCGCGGCAAACGTGCCTGGTTCGATTCATGGTATGGTCACGCTTCCGTCACCCAGCTGTAAATGGGTAACTGACTGTGCGCTTGAGTTAGGGGAGGAAAAGGCAGCGAGGGAGGGAACTGGCAACCACCTCTTGAAGCGGGACCTAGTATAGCTAAGTCAACACTTCACTCCCCTACGGCAGTATCCGCTGTGACAAGATGGATTTGGGGCGACCTCTTCTCGATCTCTCCTCCACTACGGCAGTACCCATTTTTAATGGAAGTGAGGACTGATTACCTGGAATTTCCGGGTCGCCACCCTTGCCTTTCACTATATTTTGTATTTTCAAACATTCTTTCATTCCTCTCAGCGATAAGTTGTCATGGCTGTTTGCTTATCTTTTCATCCCTGCTGGGGAAGGAACTGATAAGATAATATTAGGCGACAACCATGTCAGTTAATTTCTGGTGTGCCCGACATCAGATTACAGATTACCACTAAAATCACCCTGCGTATTTGCTTAATCGCTGATAAGGCCAGGGTGCGCTGAAATTTTGATAGCACTACGGGGAGATAACTTATTTGGGAGATGCATACAGGCATGGATGTTTTATTCCCATCTAGTGGGGAGAGGTGATTTTTGCATCCCCCCCCGCCCAAACATTTCAGGTGGAAATAATTTGAACATTAAACACGTAAAATGCATGTTTGTCAGCGCACATGAATGACATAATCGATTTCTGCACGCCTTGTGGCAAAGCAGGAAAGTAAGGTGTTACATCTGACACATATTGTCCAATGGGTTTACATATGTGTTTGTGAGTTTGCATACAAGGCATGGGATGTTTTATTCCCATATATGGGAGAGGTGACTTTTTGCATCACGCACATTATTTCAGGTGGAAATAATTTGGAAATTACACCACTAAACATGCATGTTTGAAATGATTGGAGCTGTGGCAGAGTGGCAGATAAGGGAACGAAGTCAGAAGCGTGAGTTAAGCAGTGCAGGTCGCACATACCCGATATAGACGAGGGTAGCCATGTTGAAGGAATACTCAAGTAGAATGTGTTGTGAAAATTCTCTGACAAGGAGACAAGATTGGGTGGTAATTAACCCAACATGATTAAAAGCATAAATTCTTGACTAGGACGGAAGAACAATAGAGCGAGTTAGGCTCCACACAATATAGAAAAGGTACGTAGATGTCGTGAAACGAGTGTAACCCACTACTTTGTTAATCACTATGTCGAGATACAGATTTGCTTCAACCAATGAACGAGCAACGTTCACCAGTCTCTGAGACAGAATAAATTAACGGCCATCTTGTTCACGCAAGATGGCGGATGAAAACTGAATAAAATTAGGCTGTACAGCGCTTGAGACTAAACCGGAGGAAACCAATCATTTTGCTCCGCCAGGAACTAACCAAACGCTTTCCTTAAGCATTTACCTACCTATATAATCGGGCGGATTTTATGCATAATCACACATCACCGACGCGACGCCAGAGATACCGACCGACTGAAGAGAAGAAGCTGTCACCTTGATTTATAGCTTACCTGGAGTGCAATGACCTGCAGCTTGCTTTGCTAAGTCGAGTCAAAATCTGGCCGGTTTGAATCTTAGAGGGTAAATATATTTACGATAACCTTTAGGAAAATAGGCTTTCAGCAGGTCTATAATGTTGGTATTTTTGTGTGTGTCATTATACTACCTATCAGGTTACTGATTGTATCTTGGGGAAATTAAGTATAATGATTGTATTTCCTATTATGATTGAATAGACAGCGATGAAAGACTAATAGGACTCATACCTCAATCTATTGTCTCCTATAACTTCAATCTATTGTCTCATGACTATTTTCAGTCTATTAGTTCTCATAAATAAGACCAACTGCCATATAACCAAAACAGTCCTTGTTAGGACTCAAATCTATTGTCTCCTATAACTTCAGTCTATTCGCTCAGACCAAATGCAATCTAACCAAAACAGTCCTTGTTACCACCCACTCCATTCTCTCCTCTAACTTCACTCTATTATCTCCGACCAACTCCAATATAACCAAAACAGTCCTTGTTAGGCCTCAATCTATTGTCTATTATCTCAGACCAACTGCAATATAACCAAAACAGTCCTTGTTAGGACTCAATCTATTGTCTCATCTAACTCCAATCTATTGTCTCCTATAACTCCAACCTGATATATCACCAAACAGTCCTCGTCGCATATACTCCTATCATAAGAACATAACGTTATTGTTAGGATATATTATAGCACTTGTCAGAGAGGGCCTGGTATATTATAGGGGAAGGAAATGGTTGTATCACACCTAGGTGTACATATTATTGGATGTATTCATGTATTGAATTATATTATGGGATGTATTCATGTATTGAATGTATTCATGTATTGAATTTATATTATTGAATGTATTCATGCATTGAATTTATATTATTGAATGATATCCATGTATTAGTTTATCAGAAAGAATGTTTTGCAAGTAGACACCTGTCTTGTCTCGCTATTGCTAAATCATACTGAGCCATGTTGTCATTCATCCTACATGCAGACACTGAGACACGCTCATATCATATACAATAGAAATAGGTGGGCTTGAGGACAGAAATTAGCCCCTATTTTTCCTTGTTACAGGTTTTATACGTGTCATAAAAACTGAGATCGTGGGTCGTCAATCCAGCTGCCTGGAACTCCGCAGGAGCATAGAGGTTGTCAAGACTCTACATCTTTAGTCCCCCTCAGTCTTGGGTGGGCTAACGAAACGATCAACAGCTGGTGTTTTGTGTCAACCAAACCAAGAAGGACAGCACTTCTAAGAGATGAGTACACATTAGTACCATTTCTGTCGGCATTGTGAGCAAAATCTAAGTCAATGAAGAAAACGTGAATTAGCGTAGCAAGAGACAATAATAAGATCATAGTGGATAAATTATACGTAAATAACAGCATAGCTGATAAACGTTATATCCTTAATTAACAGCACAGCTGATACATGTACTATAATTGAATAACAGCACAGCTGATATAATTTTTTGTTCCTATAATTGGAAAACTTGTTGTAATATTTATTTACATATCTATATAAATATAAATATTTGTAAATCATATGTAAACTTACAAATTCATTACATTCCATTTTTTCAACATTCACCCTTCAGCACAAGAGTAGATAGTGTATATACTAAATAAATAATAAGGAAATTGTATTTGAACGACTTGTCAATTTTATCATTGTTAAGTAAAATCTGTTTCCTTGTTTTTTTAATATCACAGTTAGTTACACAGCGGAGGTGGCACTTTATGTCGGTCTCCTCTCTACTATTGTTTCGAGATCAGATCATTCACAGCCGTAACTAATTTGTGATACCAGTAGTCCTCTCAGACACTGGGACTTCACCATTTTCTGCAGAAATTCTATTTCTGTAATTGTCAGTACTATACTGATCCAAGAGCCAAATAAAACCTCACGCCACACTGGGGGCTCGTTCCTGGGATATTTCTGTATATCTTGAGCCATACTTAGTCTATTCATCTATCTACACTCTATCTTGTGCCACCCATAGATAACATAAGAAACAGATTGTGGAAAAAAAATTCTATAATAGGATTTTTAAAAACAAAAATAAACAATATTTTCTTAGGAGGAGTACCATTTAGTACTCAGTAAATAGTTGATGCTCACAATGTTGCACGGAAATTTTTTGTTCATTTAAATTAATTAAGTTTAATTACAATAACTTGGTTATAGTAAATATACATACCCTATCTAAGTAACGCCATGGCTGATCTAGTGAAGTTCAGAACTGCGATCATGCAGATGGGTAAGGAATTAAATATGACAGGTGATGCTCTCACTCAGTATGTCACAACAGAAGTGGACAAACATATGGATAGGGAAGAAAGAAAGTTGCAATTAGAGACTGAAGCAAGGAAATTAGAGGCTGATAGAGAAGCCAAAAGAAATTAGAGGCTGAAGAAAGCTTGCAAGCGGAGAATGAACAAAGAAGCCAAAAGCTGGAAGCTGAAGAGAAGCCAAAAGACTGGAAGCTGAGAGAGAAGACAAAAGACTGGAAGCTCAGAGAGAAGACAAAAGACTGGAAGCTGAGAGAGAAACCAAAAAGATTTGAAGCCAAGAAATGGGAGGCTGAAAATGAGGAAAGGAAATTACAAGCAGAGAGAGACCATCAGTTGAGATTAAAAGAGCTTGAAATTCAGGCAAATACTGGCAATAATGGTGATAGCTCACCTCACTCTGAGAGTAGCTCCAGCCAGAGCACCTCAAGTGGGGCCATGAATTTTCATCTGGACCCATTTGTTGAGAAAGAAGACGCCATTGAGTCGTACCTGTATAGATACGAAAGACTAGCCACTACCTATGGCTTAGTGAAAGAAAATGGAGTCTTAAGCTATCTCAGGGATTGAGAGGTGTGGCCTACGATGTGTATTTGAAGCTCTCAAGAGATGACCAGGAAGATTATGAAATCCTGAAGCAGGCACTGCTTGTGAGATATGAAAAGAACTCAGAATCATATAGAAAGAAATTCCGAACAGCTAAACTTCTTCCAGGAGAAAACTATCACCAATTCTCGGCTAGATTGGAAACCTATTTGGAAAAATGGAGTAGTGTAGGGAAGTGTCAGGATCTGAAAGAAATGGTAATGATGGAGCAAGTGAAAGAGTCCATGCCTCAAGAAATGAGGAAGTTTATCATGGAACAAGGAGCAGAGAGATTGGAAGATATTGTAACTGTTGCTGAGAGGTATCAAGCAGCTCAGGCAGAATTATTAGGAAATAAGAAGAAGCAGGGTGAAAACTTCAAATCATCACAAAACTATACCAAATATGAACAAAAGGACCATACCACAAGGAACAAACAAAGGTTTGACCAACAGGACAAAAACCCTCTAAGATCGGATAAGACACCTTACCGGAAGGAAGGAAAGTGGTGCAAAACTTGTCTAATGAGTAACCACAATACTGCGGACTGCAGAAGGAAGAATCCTCCTCATCATGCTGCATGTCTTACAACAGGGAATCAGGGAAGGAAGGAAATGGCAGTAAGTCAGAAAGACTTCCATCATCCCCCTGTCTGTGAGGAAGTGACCGTGAATGACACTCAAGTATGTAGTGGTATTGATGGTATTGTATGATGGTGGTATTACTACATGTACATTGTATGAGGCCAGCTGTGAAGGCTCCTGAGATAAAATGTAGTTGAGAATTGTCAGAAGGCCTTTCTTGCTACCACTACGACCTCACACTTAATTTTTTTTTTCTTAATGAATGTGGCTACGTAAAGTGTCTAGGGTAATGATGTGTAATGTGGTGTGTTAGTTATAAATACACCCATAAATATTTAACAAGACTAATAAGATTAACAAGTGTTAAAATACACTGAACTAACTCACGTGTGTAAAGTTTTTGATATAATTATATTACATTTATTTGTTCTGGATCAAGTTTTATTTTGACCAGAACTTGTTTTAAAAGAAGGATTTAAAATTTATGAAAAAAAAAATGCATGGAATGTTACATAATAAATGCAAGAGCGTACCTATTTAAGTACTAGACTAGTTAGTTTTATTAAAAAAAGTTCGAGTAGTCATCTCTTTGGGAGGATATTTACTGTTTGTGCTGTTGGGGTGGCCTCATCACACCTGTCTATATTGACTACACAATGTCCAGAAAATGGTGGGAATTTTTACGGGGATATTAGTCACTACCAATAGTTGGTGAATGTCCAGCAGACCAGAGGCTCACTCATCTTTTTGTAGCTCTGGTGCTGAAAACTTGCGGTCCCACCTCTCCGTGCTGGCGGACAATAATGGTGGTCTCTGTCACAAGAACTGCACAGATACACTCGAGTAAAGTCACCCACCGAATAGACTCTGCTTTGTTGTCGATAGAAACTCACAGCTCTGCAATCAAAGTATGGGCCATGTGTCAAAATCTATTCTCTACCCACGTCTGGACACAACACTGACACAACAACCACATCATACAGACAGGTCAGATCTCTCTGACCAAACAGCACAGTTACCATGGTGGGCCTACATCAGACAGATCCTCCCAGACCATAGATTCTGAAAAATATTTATTAGTTGTCGGCCCTAAAAGAAGATAGGTAATCTGTTTCAACGCTTGATATATCTTGCATAATCCTTGCTGTAGTTTATGTACCTTGTTGGTCCCTAGACCCTGACTTGGGCGGGGGGTCTAGAGCAACTCCCTCCTTGTTTGTAAGGCTAGATTTTGATATGGCAGTATCAAATCACTCGAACATGAAACAATATTCAAAATATATAAAGAAATAATTTCAATCTTACCAGATTATGAATACATAACACAGAATTGCTAGCAAAACTCAGCTGAGCTGCTGGCTATAGTATGGCGTCCCTAAATTTATTCACTGTCTTTCATATGGGAAAACACCACACTTTAAAATCTGTGTCTAACACTGAACAATTATTGAAGAATGACCCCAC
This sequence comes from Oreohelix idahoensis, assembly GCA_024509875.1. Classification (NCBI taxonomy): domain Eukaryota; kingdom Metazoa; phylum Mollusca; class Gastropoda; order Stylommatophora; family Oreohelicidae; genus Oreohelix; species Oreohelix idahoensis. Next base: position 94,485 of record JAMPIV010005335.1, read on the forward strand.
TTTCGCGTCTGAGCGCTAATGATTGTCTGTGGCCAATCACTGCCTAGTTGTACTTTAAATTTCAAATTTCTACACTAAAGTCATTTCAGTCATGCTTCAGTCAAGTATGGATGGTTATCTGTTAGTCTGTCCGTCTCTACTTGTGTTTCTAAAAAAAATGTGCTTGATTTTTGAAGCAACCTTTCTCTCCCCTTAAAATTTTGTCGTAAAAAGTTATATTTAGACACAGCTACCGCTCAAAAACCCTCTCCTCCATAATAAGTAACTTTGAACACCTGTTCCCAAGGTCGTGTTTTTGTGTGCAAATAACGACACTTTTTATTCAAGGCAGTCTGTCGATGATGTAAACTACACTGTCTTTTGTCATTATCTTCAATATTATCTATCCGTTTGTAAATTTAAGAACATATTAGTTCACTGCTCAGAATAGGCCATCCGGCCAGCTAATTTTTATATTCCTAACATTAATATTAAGAAAAATTACTTTTTAAATTTTTGTAATTTTCCTACCATCCGCGTTCTGCCGCTCAATTCAAATCAAAATCTTAGTATCGCAAAAGCGTCCATTCCGTACCTCGTGTCAATTTGGGGGACGTGAATTTTTTTACTTTCCTCCATCCCCCCCAATTGCGTCTCCTTAGCCTTGCTACGCAATCTTTCCAGTCATATTTTTTCCTTTTTGATCCTCCGTTCCCCTCCTGTCTAGCAAGGCAAAATTTAGAGGATGATGACCCGCGGTCTAGGCGATCATGTACATCCGCAGCTTACGCATTATGTTGTTATCCTTAAATGTTATCTTTTGAGTATTTTACCGTTGTATCTCGGTCAATTTCACTACAAAGTACTGTGTTTATATGACACAGGATTGGACTTTGATTCAGTTGTGTGCTCTTCTTTAGTGAGTCCTGACCAGATAACCACAGAAACAGAGGAAATCAGAGGACCAATCAAGGGAGCAAGAACCATGACACTACCCATAGCTCGAATCAACATATGATCTCGCTATGTGGAAGGAGAAATCAAAGCAGCAGTGATGGACGACCCTATTTACCCTTTGATTTTGGGGTGTAGGTATGTTTTACTTGGAGAACCTATACAACCCGTAGTTATGGCAACAGTCCAGACCAGGTAAAGCTCCAGGAAAATGGAGGAGAATCCTATCAATACTCATCCAGAAGAGATGAAAAAAGCTCAAGCAGCAGACAGCACATTGAAGCCTTGTTTTGGCAAATTGCCTAAAGCACACAACCCTCCAGAGAAAGGAAACTTGTATATGAAGAATGGCCTACTATACAGAAAAGCTGGAACAGGCCCTAAAGGGCATGGACAGCTTGTAGTGCCAAAATCTTACAGGGAGAAGGTTATGACGCTAGGACATGCTATACCCTTCAGTGGACATATGGGAATAGGGCCACTGGACAAAGGATAGCCTGTCACTACTTTTGGCCAGGAATTACAGAGGACATAAAAGGATATGTAAGATCCTGTCCAGAATGCCAAAGAGTAGCTCCTAAGCATAGGACTGCACCAGCAACACTGGGAGAAATGTCTATTATGGGAACCCCGTTTGAACGTGTTGCAGTGGATATTGTTGGACCCCTCACTAGGACCAAGAAGAAAAATGCATATATCTTAACCTTGGTTGATACTTGCTCCATATGGGGAGAAGCAGTGGCCATGTCAACTATAGATTCAAAGCATGTGGCAGAGGCACTGTTGACAATATTCACCCGATTAGGTTTCCCGCATCAGATATTGACTGACAATGGGTCTCAGTTTAAGGGAAAGCCCAAGGGAACGGTCAAGTAGAGCGGTTCAATGGTACGCTTATTTCAATCCTTAGAAAGATGGCGAGTGAAAAACCTGATACTTGGGATACATACTTACCCGCGGCACTATTTGCATATAGGGAAGTACCCCACAATTCAACTGGATTGGCTCCAGCTACATTGTTGCTTGGAAGACCAATCAAAGGTCCACTGGAAGTATTGCTGCGGACATGGACTGATGAAAAAGCAGAGGAAACAGTGGCTTCCTCATACCAGTACGTCAACGAGTTGACATCTCGATTGAAATCAGGTTGGAAACTGGCCAATGATAACTTAAGACAGGCCAGGAGGAAGCAACCTGCGTACTACAACAAACAAGCAAAGGATAGGGAACTGGAGGTGGGTGAAAAGGTGTTATTACTGTTGCCGAGCAGCAATAATAAATTGCAGATTGGATGGCAGGGACCCTATGTCATACTGGAGAAACTTTCCAGGACCAATTATAAGATTGACAAGAAAGGAAAGGAGAAGGTATATCATGTCAATCTTCTTAAAAAATACTATGACAAGGAATCATCAGAAGTTGCAAATATCATGACTCTAGCCATTGCAACAGAAATGCACGGTGAACCACTTCACTCTATGGAGTATCCACTCACAACTACAGAGGATTATGTTCAAGTAAATATTAGTGAACATTTAACTCCAGAGCAGAAGAAGAGGGTTCAGAAAGTGTTGGAAACCCATGCTGATGTGCTCACAGATAAGCCAGGTCGTACGAATCTGTTAGAGTACGACATGAAGGTTACCGACCCTACCCCAGTATGCATGAGATCATACCCTATACCCTATGCGAAAGCCCAAGCACTAAGGGAGGAAGTTGATTATCTGTTGAAGGAGAAAATTATCTCGAAGTCAGACTCTCCCTATAGCTCAAGTGTGGTGCTATTGAGAAAACCGAGTGGTGAACACAGGTTATGTATTTACTACAAGAAGCTAAATGCGATCACAGAATCTCAGGTGGACCCATTACCTGACACCAACCAGCTGTTCTCTACACTGAGTAAGGCTAGGTATTTATCGAAGGTAGATCTAAGCAAGGGATACTACCAAATACCAGTGAAACCAGAAGTTAGGAAAATGCTGGCATTTAGTACATCAGACGGACACTACGAGTTTAATGTACTACCCTTTGGGCTGAAAAATGCTCCCAGTATCTTTTCAAGAATGATGAGGAAATTGTTGGAACCTCTACAAAATCCCCATATCACTAACTTTATGGATGACATTCTTGTTGCTACAAAAACATTTGAAGAGCATATAGTAGCGCTCTCCGTGTTGTTTGGCAGACTGAGAGCCACTGGATTGACTGCACGTCCAACCAAGTGCTATATCGGTTGTAAGGAGGTGGAATTCCTAGGTCACACGATTTCTACAGGTCATATGTCTCCTGACCCAAAGAATATAGAGAAGTTAAAGAAGGCACCCAGACCTCAACGAAGAAAGATGTGAGATCATTCGTGTCATTATGTGGGTTCTATCAGAAGTACATACCCCACTTTAACTCTCTGTGTGCACCATTAACTAACTTAACTAAGAAATGACAGCCTGACAAAATCCAATGGAATGCTGATTGTGAAAAAGCTTACACAGAGCTAAAAGCAAAACTCACCAGCAAACCAATCCTTACGCTACCCGATATCACACAGGAATTTGTATTAAGGACGGACGCTAGCAGTATAGGTATTGGTGCAACTCTCTTGCAGAAATCAAAAGCCCTGCCGGAGGAACTTTTACCAGTCGCCTACGCCAGTAGGAAGCTGAATGCAGCTGAGTTGAACTACTCGACCATAGAGAAAGAATGTTTGGCTCTAATTTGGTCCATCGACAAATTTTCACCTTACCTGTATGGGACACACTTCATTGTCTAAAGCGATCACCAACCTTTAACTTTCTTGGCTGCATCTAAAAAGTTAAATTCGAGATTGTTAAGGTGGAGTCTGCTTCTTGCGCTTTATTCCTTTACCGTGAATTACATTCCGGGAAGAGACAATGTAGGAGCTGATTTTTTAAGTCGACACCCTAGTACTCTGGAAGGACAGACGCAAAAGGATTAACCATAGCAGGGGTTTACACGTCAGCTATGACAAGTCACAGCTAGGAAAGGAGGGGGCTATGTCGTGAAACGAGTGTAACCCACTACTTTGTTAATCACTATGTCGAGATACAGATTTGCTTCAACCAATCAACGAGCAACGTTCACCAGTCTCTGAGACAGAATAAATTAACGGCCATCTTGTTCACGCAAGATGGCGGATGAAAACTGAATAAAATTAGGCTGTACAGCGCTTGAGACTAAACCGGAGGAAACAAATCATTTTGCTCCGCCAGGAACCAACCAAACGCTTTCCTTAAGCATTTACCTACCTATATAATCGGGCGGATTTTATGCATAATCACACATCACCGACGCGACGCCAGAGATACCGACCGACTGAAGAGGAGAAGCTGTCACCTTGATTTATAGCTTACCTGGAGTGCAATGACCTGCAGCTTGCATTGCTAAGTCGAGTCAAAATCTGGCCGGTTTGAATCTTAGAGGGTAAATATATTTACGATAACCTTTAGGAAAATAGGCTTTCAGCAGGTCTATAATGTTGGTATTTTTGTGTGTGTCATTTATACTACCTATCAGGTTACTGATTGTATCTTGGGGAAATTAAGTATAATGATTGTATTTCCTATTATGATTGAATAGACAAAGACTAATAGGACTCATACCTCAATCTATTGTCTCCTATAACTCAATCTATTGTCTCACATGACTTCAGTCTATTATCTCCGATAACATGTTGTCATTCATCCCACATGCAGACACTGAGACACGCTCATATCATATACAATAGAAATAGGTGGGCTTGAGGACAGAAATTAGCCCCTATTTTTCCTTGTTACAGGTTTTATACGTGTCATAAAAACTGAGATCGTGGGTCGTCAATCCAGCTGCCTGGAACTCCGCAGGAGCATAGAAGTTGTCAAGACTCTACATCTTTAGTCCCCCTCCGTCTTTGGTGGGCTAACGAAACGATCAACAGCTGGTGTTTTGTGTCAACCAAACCAAGAAGGACAGCACTTCTAAGAGATGAGTACACATTAGTACCATTTCTGTCGGCATTGTGAGCAAAATCTAAGTCAATGAAGAAAACGTGATTTAGCGTAGCAAGAGACAATAATAAGATCATAGTGGATAAATTATACGTAAATAACAGCATAGCTGATAAACGTTATATCCTTAATTAACAGCACAGCTGATACATGTACTATAATTGAATAACAGCACAGCTGATATAATTTTTGTTTCCTATAATTGGAAAACTTGTTATAATATATTTACATATCTATATAAATATAAATATTTGTAAATCATATGTAAACTTACAAATTCATTACATTCCATTTTCAACATTCACCCTTCAGCACAAGAGTAGATAGTGTATATACTAAATAAATAATAAGGAAATTGTATTTGAACGACTTGTCAATTTTATCATTGTTAAGTAAAATCTGTTTCCTTGTTTTTTTAATATCACAGTTAGTTACACAGCGGAGGTGGCACTTTATGTCGGTCTCCTCTCTACTATTGTTTCGAGATCAGATTATTCACAGCCGTAACTAATTTGTGATACCAGTGGTCCTCTCAGACACTGGGACTTCACCATTTTCTGCAGAAATTCTATTTCTGTGAGCCAAATAAAACCTCTCGCCACAGTAGAGTGAAACTATTTACATCTAGACAGTTGTTCTATTCCTCGTCTCAGATAGTGGCCATCTATCAAAAAGGGAAAGGAACAAACCCGGAGGAGTCCGGAATCACATAGATAACCTGAACCCAGAGCGACATGTAACAATAGACAAGGATTTGTTAGGAAGAAAGAAAAGAGGTAGATACTGATAGCACCTGAACATCCATTGATGGTTAGATATTATAATATTGAATGTGTAGTTTCAATGCTGAACGAGAGTTGAGGAAGGAAGGTGACGGACTAAGACTGTAGAGGTCCAAGTAACAGCAGTGGTCAACACAGTGTAAATAAATAGTATTTCCAGTTGACTGTGGCGTGTTCCTAGTATATAGAAGATCTTCTTGACTTCGTGCTCGCCAGGCCGATGTGTACCCACGGGAAGTATTAACGTTTGCTTATAACGTGTAGGTGTCCAGTCACTAGATAACACCCGACCATGGTGTTTGTTACTGAGCTGCGCATGAAAGTTCGGTACTAGCCTGTTACAGTGACATTTTATCTACATTAAATGATTTGGCGTGATGTGCTATGAAAACCTGATGTCGACGCATGTCTTGACTTAAGGTAACCTACAGAGTTCGTCAACTATACCCTGATGTGGACAATGAAGAAATGTCAATGAAGAACATCATTAAAATTGGCGCCGTGACTGACCTCAGAAAGCATTGACAGCTACGCAGAGAGACATTGATAGTACAGAACAACGTCTACAATAAACAGCGAAGCATAAAACAAAATAACGTCAACAATAGACACAGAAGCAGAGAAACAGAACAATGTCAACAACAAACAGCGCAGCAAGAAACATAACTTCGAGTGGCAACATTGTGGACAACTCGAAGTGTTGACATCGAGAATCACCAGACCAAATCACAAGCAAGGTGAGGTACGAAATATTTTTTCTCTCCATCCATCTGTTTGAAAAGGTCATCGCAGCTGTACGTCGAGTAGTTACTAGTATAAGTGATCTGGTGTAACAAGCAGTAACACTATGATAATAGGAAATTAATAGTTAAATAATGTGACCACACAGTTGTGTATTAACATTAGGTGCATATAATCTGTGTAACGGAATAATTCTTTTGCAGCGCCCACCAACCCCCAACAACATAATAAGTTTCTTTTGGTTGCAAGGACAAGACAGTTTGAATATATATATATATATTTGTGCTCTTTTGATTGTACCTGATTAGGACGCATTGCGAAGAACGAAGAGATACTTCATAACATGCAAGAGGGACAGACTTTAGCTCTCGTAAAATCGATTAGTGACAAATTAGCCAAGGTTGACAACAGCGCCAGATATGCAAACATAAAAGGGTAATATTGACATATTTACAGGCGACCCACACGCATGCTGTAAGTGGCTTACAGACATTGTTAAATATGCGATGTAAATAAACACAGATGAATTTGAGAAAGTTAAAATTGCATTTTTTTTCGTCTGCTTGTCTGGTCACTGACTTTATGAGAAGGCGACTGGACACATGCCCCAATGAAACGTGGAAAGATCTTAAAGCAGAGTTATATGGTATTCCTTCGTGTCCGACCCACAAATTGCTTGGCAACAGCTAAGGAAGCTGAAGCAACACAAGAATGAGACTACGCAGATGTTCAGTGATAGACTGCTGAATCTTGCAGAAGAAACATTCATGGGCCAGGAAGTCAACCTCCAAGACATGGACAATCAGCTGGTAGGTATATTCATCGATGGGTTGAATAATAATACACTAAAGTTAATGTTGTTAAGAAAAGATTACAGGACGCTGAAAGACGCAATTTCAGCTGCCGTGGCAGAAGAAAATGTTAGGAAACGCTTAGACATTCGATTGGGACAGGCGGAAATACAGGAGGAAGCAGAAGAACCGATGGAAGTGGACCAGGTAGACAGACGGAGACAGCAGCAGGGTAGGTATAGGAGTGGAAGACAACAAAGAGGAACATTACATGTCACACCTAACGTTGGATGTTTCCGGTGCCAAAAGGTTGGACATATAGCAAGATTCTGCGAGCAACAGGTAAGGTACGAGAGGCCAAGATCACCAATTGGTCAGTGTTGTTATTCTCACCAGACAGGTTCTAGATTTAGGGCTAACAGAGGTCATGCCTTCTATGGTAACACCCGAGCATATACACATAACGCCAGAGGAGTGCACCACCCTATAGTCTACGATACTAGCAGACACTCACAGAACTATGGTCACAGGAGGCCGCACCAGGGAAAAGGACATTGTCACATTTGTGATAGAGAACCGCAAATACATATAATAGGAATGGCACAGGAAGGATATAACCGACAACATCACAGAGTGTGGGACAGTAATAAAGAGCCAGCAACACAAAACAAATGCCACATAAGATATGAAAACAGGAAGGAACAGGACAACAAGTGGGAAAGGTGTCATTAAATACACAAAATAGGCAATGTAGAGAAAATAATGACAAAAACTAAATCCTAGAAATAGCTGCTGGACGGGCAACACTGGAACACACTTAATAAAAGGAGACATAGAATTGCAGTAAGGAATTTCATTGCCGAAATCAGAAACGGAAAGATATGGGAAATAAATAATGTTACGAGTGACCAACAAACATGTATAATAACAACAGAAGATGGACTAAGAGCACATATAAAGCCAGTAAAACAGTGGAGAAAAACCTTTAACAGACATCAACAGGTCTGTGATGTAAAAACAAATAGGACGCAATTGACCCCTATGAATAATAATCAACCTAGGACAATAACACAAGAAGCAGAGGCGAATAAAACAAAGATGATTAGTGCCAGAACACAAACGGAGATATATATTGTAGCGTCACACTTGGGGCCAGCACAAAATGATAAAGACGTCATATGAGAGGAAAGGAAACATGGTCACATGTATTAGACAATACGAGAAAATCTAAGATACCACTCAGTATAAAAGGGAAGAACCGACAAACGGCTAAAGAAGTAGTAGTACCATAGCATAGGGATAACACCGAGGTAAAGAACAAGAAGGATGAACTGATGCAGATATTACTGCAAGAGAAAGAAAGATCAGTGAAGGCGGGCAATAGAAAAGATAGGATAGAAGAAACGTAGGACACTGACGCATCGTACAGGCATATAAGAACAGCAGTAAGCAGGAATCCTACGAAAATAGGTCCACAAGAAATACAGGACATGGACACATCTTATAGGCGTACAAGAGGAGTAGAGAAGACAAGACAGGAAGGAGTATATACAGTACACGAAAAGTACCAGCTTGACATAGAATCAGAATCCGATTCGTCAAGTGGGGAAGAGTTATGGATTCCGACGAATATGCCCAAGGTTTCAGGTCGGATGAGCTCGATTATACAGAAGACGACGAAGGCAATAGAAGTTATTGGCCGAGAAATGAGAAAAGTGATCTTGAATGCATAAATCAGATAAAGACGAAGAAAATTATCAAAATGGCTGAACCAAGCATAAATAAGAAAGCAATCAAAAGCACCCTAAGAGGAGCCGACCTCAACACCTTGTCAACAAAGAAGGTGCGGAAATTGCTGGACGTAAAGTTTTATATAGACTTATCAAAAAAGGAAAGAGAAGTTCACAAACTTGTGATCGAAATATTGAATGAAGAGGAGTATGTGGACAACACGTGGAATAAAGATTACAAAGAAGAGGATAGAACGACCAGGAGAAAAAGTCGACAGACGGTTAATGAATCAGAATATAGCAGTAGACGGAGGTGGTCTTCAGAATCGGTGTCGACTGACTCAGACAGTGTAGTGTCTGAGGAGAGTGACGGTAGTCACAGACACAGAAGGAGTTACAGAGGACGAGAGAATAGTAGAATAGTCAAGGAGGAAGGGAGAAAATATAGAAGTAGGAGTAGAGAACGCGAGTACCCAGTATACAACCTAATGGAATACTTGCGAACAGGGCAGAAAGGTGGAGACGTTATGCGGAGATAACGAGTCAGACTAGATGGAGGGAATTGTCGGAGGCGGATAAACGATGGAAGGAGAGGAATGAAAATGGCGACGTCAGCTACGTCGTGAGGAGACTTTTAATGGAGTCATTCTCCACCGAATACAACAGAGAACCATAGGGAAATGGATAAGAGATGAGAGCCATGGAGAAATGACGGGAGTATTAAGAAGCCACAGGAAGGATGGCACAGACATATATAAGAGGTAGTTCTAGAAGGAACGAATGTAGAAATGAGGAGAGAGATTTTTGCGGCAGTGGCTGGAGTCTTGTGAAGACTTTGGGTAGAAATCATATTTTATTCTCCGAAATACACGAAGAGAAGAAAACAAAAGAGGAAATTAAGAAATTCGAGGTAATCGAAAGGTCATAGGGAGAATAGCATGAATATATGTAGAAGTTCTAAGAGGGAATGAAGAGAAGAGAAATGTGTTAAGAACGTTCCAGGGAGGAAAAGAAAAACATATTAAAAAAACGTTAAGTGCGGCGTTTGCCAGACTACAAATGAAAGTCTATTGAGGGTAACCCTAACCGAACATATACAGAAGAAATTCAGACACGGAGAGTCAGAGTGTTGTGGAGAAGGAAAGAAAAGGAGGTAGCACAAAGAGAGGCTCCAGAGAGGGAACGGATATTGAGAAGCCATAAGAAAGGGACAAAGAAGAAAAGAGAAGTGAGAAGGCACAGGAACATAATACAGACATGGAGTACTGAAGAATGACAGTGAGAAAAGAAGAAATATGGAGAAACCATGAAACAAAGTGATGAGGGAAGGACGTAACAATAGAGTAACGAGAGATAGACATAAGTGGAAGAAGAAGTCAAGTGACAGGTCAGCAGCATAAAAACACGCAAGTAGGTAAAAGCAACAAAATGGTTTAAGATAGATAGACCCAAGAAGTTTCAAATATTTCCGCGTAGGAGATCAAGGACAGAGGTCTAGTTAGAAACGAGTGGACAGGAGGATGGCAATTAAGTGTTGCCATGATAGTTAAATGGCTTACGCCATCATAAACTATGTATGTAGAAAGACACGACAGACGACATGTTTAGGCTTTAGACGAGAGAAGTAAGGGGCCAAACAATTCACACCAGGTGTGTGATACATTAAAATTGTTAGAAAAATGATGTGCGTGCGAGAAAGCAGGGATGAAGGAATGAATGTCAGGAAATAAAATTGGTCGATTGTGAATGAAAGAGATGGAGAAATATAAATTGTTCTTCATTAGAAGTAAGAAAGGGAAGGAGATGTGGATGAATGTAGTTATTGCAAGAAGGACGGGACAAGAACGTTCCCAGTACAATATAATTAGGTTGTGTAAAAAAAAAAAAAAAGAAATTGTCCATTGGAGAGATCAAAATTAGTTATGTGTTGAACAAGGGTTGTAACAGCATATGGCTAAGGATTTTTTTTTTTTTTTGTATATAGGAAAAGTACAGTAGTGTTGGTACAACCATGAAACATAAATTTTTTCTCCTATGGATAAACAATTTATTTTCGAGGGATAAGGAGATAGATGTGGCAGATAAGGGAACGAATAATGAAAATCAGATATAGGAAAGTCTAGACAGAGTAGAAAAAGGGGATGCGCAAAGAAGAATGTGCATGAGACGGGGATCGAAAAAGAGGTGAACAGAAATCCGGTTAGGCACGCTTTTCAGCAAACAGTCAGAAGCGTGAGTTAAGCAGTGCAGGTCGCACATACCCGATATAGACGAGGGTAGCCATGTTGAAGGAATACTCAAGTAGAATGTGTTGTGAAAATTCTCTGACAAGGAGACAAGATTGGATGGCGATTAACCCAACATTATTGAAAGCATAAATTCTTGACTAGGACGGAAGAACGATAGAGCGAGTTAGGCTCCACACAATATAAAAAAGGTACGTAGAGTGAAACTATTTACATCTAGACAGTTGTTCTATTCCTCGTCTCAAATAGTGGCCATCTATCAAAAAGGGAAAGGAACAACCCCGGAGAAGTCTGGTATCACATAGATGACCTGAACCCAGAGCGACATGTAACAATAGACAAGGATTTGTTAGGTAGAAAGAAAAGAGGTAGATACTGATAGCTCTTGAACAACCATTGATGGTTAGATATTATAATATTGAATGTGTAGTTTCAATGCTGAACGAGAGTTGAGGAAGGAAGGGTGATGGACTAAGATTGTAGAGGTCCAAGTAACAGCAGTGGTCCACACAGTGTAAATAAATAGTATTTTCAGTTGACTGTGGCGTTGACTAGTTATATGGAAGCTCTGTTTGGCGTTGTGTCATCGTTCGCTGTGTGTGTGACTGTTTGTGGTCAGTTGGGATTATATAAATAGTTATAGGGGACTTAGTGTACTGACTGAGATCAGCTGTGAAGGTATCTGTATCTAATAAGTGTGGTGTGTTACAGATGACCTTACTTTGCTACCACATTTAGACCTCAATCAGACTTATTCTGGAATATTGTGATGACTACGTTGAATGTCTAGGGTTATGATAGTGATGAAGTGTAAGTTCACAACAACCAACAGACAGATAAACACTTTAATTAAGATCCACAACACTTTACAACACTATGACAAGCACATACATATAACACTCTAGAAGACTAGCTTAAGTAAGTCAAGTGTTAACTTTTAAATTATGTATTAGTTTCTTTCAATAATAGATATCCTGATCCAACTACAGAGTGAATCAGGAATCACAATCAAATGTAAACACAATGGTTATGTACAAAATGTATACAAAGGATCTTTGTCCAGACATATCATATTATTAAAATATGTGTGTAGTGTTGTGATGTAGTATTATGAGGTAATACTGGCTTTTGAAGCTAGGTTGTTGTTTGTCATCACGACTTCATGTGTTTGTTACTGGTGGAAATAATATTGAAGGGTTCACAGTTTCTTTTTATTTGTAAAACAATAACTGTCCCTCTTGATTTAGTATTACAGTCAATTTTAGTGTGGGTTATACAAGGGTGAGCTGCTCTGGCTGACAAATTCTTAGCTCATATGTCGACGGCAGGAAAACTGTCTCCTCTGCTCGCTTGCTTCTCAGTTATCTTGAAATACACCACTGGTCGATATCTTGGACAGGGAGTCTGCTGCCAGCCCTCTGGATCCAGCAAAACTCAGACCAGGTGCTGCTCTACTACTTCAGTACCACGGTCCCTGAAATAAGAAGGTTGTACCTCCTTCTTCATAACTAATATATATAATCTATTTCCACACTGAAGTACAGGACATTACAAACACAGAGTTCAGCGCTGTAGGCCAACTGCTAGCTTCTCATGTGACAATATACACCAGTATTCCTCTCCCTAATGGTTACAACGCCTCTGCAATTCCAGCGTTAATCCCTTCTATACAATAGGATAGGTGTCATGTACCTATGGCAATCCAATATATCTATCTGTATAGGCAGTTATACTCCTCTGACAATCTTTACAAGGTGGAGCAATATCTAGGCTTTGCCTCATGTTTGCTACTGAACCACACACATACAGACACAATTTATCATTTCATATTCAATTTTCATTATATATATATATATAGGAAATATGTCTAGCTTACCACAATTCAAGGAAATATACACAAGTAACGTTGACTGGCGATGAATTCTGGCACAATTTTGATCTGCCTTATCCCAGGCTTTTATTAGAAAAATTTTAGCTTGATCTCAACGCACTTGATTCTCACAAAATTTATTTTCAAAACTGGCCCTGAACTGACGCTTCTATTTGACTATATCGAACGTTCTAACTAATGAGACCATGTTTACAAGAGCCTTTGAAAAAATTTTACCCATCCTACACGTTGCCATTAACAACAATAATAGTATTTGCAGTTCGACTAATAAGGTTTCGCCTTACATATTACTACAGCCAATCAAATCGTATCTAACTTGTTGGCCTCATTTCCCCTAAAGCAGTGTTTTTCAAACATGCCATTATGAGCAAATATGATCTTGTGCTGTCAGACAACCCCACTATAGTATTTTGGCTATAATTTGTTAATTACTAGACTATTTGCGTAACACATAACATATTCTTTGTCAGCAAGTCCTAAGGTACACGAATATATAAGTTTAATGGGGCTAAGTGGCTTCCTTCAAAATATGTATTATTCTAGGATAGTCGTGTATTTGTTTTTACCACCCGTTCACTTCTATACCAAGGGATGTCTTCTGTACTGTCAGACTAATGTCAGGAGCTTAGACATAAATCAGTAGAATGTCAGGTTTCCCAATAAGAGCTTAAACCTGTTTTCAAAACCTAACCTCGTATCGTTAGTGTTTTTTATTTACTGTTTATTTGAAAAAATCAGGTCTTCATGCCTTTCGCGTGTGATTGGCGTTCACTTTTTAATCACGAGACGACGTGGTACAATTGCATGCGTTCCTCCGTGCATCTCTCTCTCTCTTCTAAGCCCGTCTGTCTTTTAGGTTAACTTAGTGTGTATAATGACATTAATGCTAGTATTTGTATCTAGGTCATTATGCAGTTTGCGTATCAAGATCGTCTAAGAAATACAGTACCAGTTTTATTTTTAGAAACGCGTGTAGGCTTTTACTATCGTACGTTACAGTTCATGCAGACAAAGTATAAAAAGGGGTTTCTTGTTCAGCCATTATGGCGTTCTACAACACAGGCGTACGCTATTGTGAAAGCACTGGTCTTTCACCATTCTTCTTTCTTTCTATTGAATTATTTCGTTAGGCTTTACATTTATTTTCTAATTTATATATGTGGATTAGAATTTTTCACCACAAATTCTCCCCACTTAAAACAGACATTATATGTCAGTCTCTAATTCTTTATACACATAGATAAATTTGTATCTATGCCTGGTGATTACTTTAATTCTCATCACACGGATGGCGGCTTAGAAAATCAGCACCTAGGTTAGTTTTTCCAGAAATATATTCTATGCTGAACTGAAATGGTTGTAAAAGCAATGACCAGCGGAGTAACCTAGAATTTTCATGCCTAGCTTGTGCTAGAAAAGCCAGGGGTTTGTGGTCCGTTTGTAATTTGAATGCCTTCCCATACTGTTAAATATTAAATTTCTTGATCGCCCATATTACAGCAAGACATTCTTTTTCACTAGTTGAATAATTTTTTTCAGCTTTATTCAACTTACGACTAGCATACGCCTTACTTACTTAGTCGTTCCCCTTCTACCGTGAGGTGTAGAGGTATATGCCACTGTGGTTAATTCCCCATCCAGTGAATCTGACTTCTGTAACAGGGTGGCACCCAAACCGATATTACTGGCATCCGTTCTCACTATGAATTCTTGACTTAAGTCAGGTAATTTCAAAATAGGTTTGCTGGTGAGCTTTTCCTTCAATTCTTGGTATGCTAATTCACACTGTGCTGTCCAGGTAATTCGATCTGGATTTTCCTTGCGTGTCAAATCAGTTAACGGTGCACATATGGAATTAAAGTTTTTGATATACTTTTGGTAGAAACCACAAATGAGACAAAAGATCTCACGTCTTTCTTTGTTTGTGGCCTCTGGGCTTTTCTTAGTTTCTCCAAGTTCTTGGGGTCAGGAGTCATGTTTCCCTGATGGACTGTGTGTCCCAAGAATTCTAATTCTTTACATCCAACGCAACATTTGGTTGGTCGGGCTGTCAAATTCGCTTCTTTATGTCGATCAAACAACATGTTCAGAGAGTCAATGTGTTCCTCAAATGTTTCTGTCGCTATAAGGATATCATCCATGAAGTTTGTTATACATGGATTATTCAGAGTATCCAACAATTTTCTCATCATTCTAGAGAAGACACTGGGCGCATTTTTAAATCCAAATGGCAATCTGTTAAATTCATAGTGTCCCTCTGATGTACTAAAAGCTAGATAAGGTCTAACCTCAGGCTTTACTGGAATCTGATAGTAGCCTTTGCTCAGATCCACTTTTGAGAAATATTTAGCTTTATTCAGCCTGGCAAACAGCTGATTTGTATCCGGCAATGGATCCACCTGACCTTCTGTGATAGCATTCAGTCTCCTGTAATCTATACAGAGTTTATTTTCTTCAGAGGGTTTTCTTAAGAGCACCACACTGGAACTATACGAAGATTCACTGTGTGAAATTATTCCTTCCTTCAACAAATAGTCTATCTCTTCCTTCAAAGGTTTCTCCTTAGCGAAAGGAATCGAATATGCTTTCATACATACAGGTGTTGGGTCTATAAGTTTCATATCATATTCCAATAAGTTTGTATGCCCCGGACGGTCCGTTAACACCTCTGTATGATCATGTAGAACCTGTTGCACTCTCTCCTTCTGATCTTTCGTTAAATGTGTACTGATTTTCACATGTGCAGCTGTCTCACAGGGGTGTAATGGATATTCAAATGATGAAAGTGGTTCTTTTTTCATCTCCATTGCAATAGACAAGGTCAGCAAATGTGTCTCTTCCTGATTTTCTCTTTCCAAATATTTTTTCAGGAGATTCACATGATAGATTTGTTCTTTCCCCTTCTTATCTATCTTATAATTTGTTCTAGACACCTTCTCTAGAACTGTATATGGACCTTGCCATCAAATTTGCAACTTATTCTGGCAACCGGGTAGAAGAAGCAGTACCTTCTCTCCCACAGCCAAATCTCTGTCTTTAGCTTTCTTGTTGTAATAGGCAGCATGCTTTTTCCTGGCTTGTCTCAAATTTTCACTGGCAAGTTTCCAGCCAGTTTTTAAACGAGTGGTCAGCTCATTCACATATTGGTATGATGATGTAATTTTTTCCTCTGCCTTTTCATCAGTCCACGTTCTTAACAGTTACATATGGACTTTTAAATTCACAAACTTATTTTTCCTGGCACATGTCATGTCTCTTCCACTTGAAGCACTGTTGTGATGACTTTTCTTCCCAGAATCATCATGCTACCAATTGTTTTCTTGGGGCTTTCTCCCCACTTAGAATTCTTGATGAGAGATTTCCTCTCTACATCTTCTTCCTCCACTTTACATAAGTCCGATTGAGGGATTTTCGGCTTATCCTGGGGTAAGACATCTTTTTGCACTCGCTGCATAGTGGCCATTGTAAAACAGTCAATTGAAGATTGTCCGTGAAAAGGGGCTTCCCATTCCACTTGGTCCACTTTATTATTCTTTCTATTGTCAGGCCTAAGTTTGCCCAGTGGTGTGTCCAGGTCCTGATCAATGTTCCTACTAGTGGGTGTTCCCTCATGTGCTATGCTACACCTTTCTACAAAATTCTCAATGTCCCAACTTGCCTTGGGCCAATAATAATTTTGAGCTACCTTTTGGATGATGGTACCTATTTTTTCATGGTCCCCATCTTTTCTCACATGTAAGCTCCTTATTAAGTCTGCCCTATACCGTTTAGGAAGTACCAGCTGTCCCTGACCTTTGGATCTAGTTCCAGTCTTCCGGTATATCAGTTTGTTCTTCATATAGAAGTCTCCTTTTCCTGGAGGTGTTTGACAATTGGACAATTTTCTAAAACAAGGCTTGAGGGTCTTATCCCCAGCCTGCGCCTTCCTCATCTATTCTGGAGTGGTATTTATCATAATATCCTCCTCCTTTCTTGAGGTCGACCTGACCTAAAGGGTGGCCATTACTATAGGATTCCTTCTACAACGGTCAGTATCATGATTGTCCATCCGACAATTGTTACACCACCTCCTTTTTTGGTTGAAAGATTTTCTTTCATCAAATTTCCTTTCATCGAATTGTGGGGTTATTTTTTTATTATTATACCGTGGCCTATCAAACTGGTGCCTACCGGTGTTCTGATCTCTATGATCAACATTATTAACGTTTTGTGGTGCCTTAAAATAGTCTACCTGTTTCTTTTTATTACCTGTTACCTCTGCTTGAGCTGCCTGATATCTTTAAGCAACATTTAGTAACTCACCCAGCCTCTCTGCACCTTGTTCCATGAGAAACTTTCTCAGGTCTGGAGCCATGGACTCTCTTAGCTGTTCTATAAGAATCATTTCCTTAAGATCTTGGGTTTTCCCCAGAGAAGTCCATTTCTCCAAGTATGTCTCTAACCATGCAGAGAACTGGTGATATGTTTCACCTGACAGTAGTTTAGCATTCCTGAACTTTTTTCTATAAAAATTCTCCATTCTTTTCATATCTTAACAAAAGAGCCTGCTTTAACATATCATAATTGTCTTGATCATCTCTGCTCATTTTGGCAAAAACATCATAAGCTGTACCACGAAGCCCTTGTGATAACTTTAAGCTCCACCTTTCTCTCTCTAACCCATACGTGGTAGCTAACAGTTCATATCTATTTAGATAGCTCTCGATATCATCGTCTTTCTCAACAAAATGATCTAAATGAAAACTCATAGCTGAGGTTGAGGCTCCCTGACTAGCAGTGGCATCAGAGGCAAAGGGACTGGCACCATTTTCAGGAGCATGGCCTTGAAATTCCAACTCCCTTAGTCGTAATTCGTGCTCCCTCTGTAATCTTTTCTCCTCCTTTGCTGCTTCCCTTTCTGCAGCCTGTCTCCTTTCTTCTCTTTCTGTAGCTTGCCTTCTTTCCTCTCTTTCTGCCTCCAATTGTAACTTCTTAGCCTCAGCCTCCAATTGTAACTTCTTAGCCTCAGCCTCCAATTGTAACTTCTTCACCTCAGCCTCTAATGCCCTAGCCTCTCTGTCAGCCTCAATCTGCAACCTCTTAATTTATTTTCTGCCTCTAACTTTCTTTCAGCTTCAAATTTTCTTTCTTCACGCTCAATAAATTTGTCACATTCGGTTGTGACATAAGCAACCATAATTTGCCCGTCCATTCCTAATTCTTTAGCAGCCTGCACAGCAGCAGATCAAAATTTTGCCAGGTCTGCCAATTTCTAACAGGCAAATTAATACAATGTTTAACTAAACAATTTTATCTATGACTAATTATACTAAGGACAACCACAAGCACTGAGAGCTCAACCTTATTTATTTTCCACCCAAGAATACCTTAGGAATCACAATCAAATGTAAACACAATGTTTATGTACAAAATTTATACAAAGGATCTTTGTCCAGACATATCATATTATTACAATATGTGTGTAGTGTTGTGATGTAGTATTATGAGGTAATACTGGCTTTTGAAGCTAGGTTGTTGTTTGTCATCACGACTTCATGTGTTTGTTACTGGTGGAAATAATATTGAAGGGTTCACAGTTTCTTTTTATTTGTAAAACAATAACTGTCCCTCTTGATTTAGTATTACAGTCAATTTTAGTGTGGGTTATACAAGGGTGAGCTGCTCTGGCTGACAAATTCTTAGCTCATATGTCGACGGCAGGAAAACTGTCTCCTCTGCTCGCTTGCTTCTCAGTTATCTTGAAATACATCACTGGTCGATATCTTGGACAGGGAGTCTGCTGCCAGCCCTCTGGATCCAGCAAAACTCAGACCAGGTGCTGCTCTACTACTTCAGTACCACGGTCCCTGAAATAAGAAGGTTGTACCTCCTTCTTCATAACTAATATATAAAATCTATTTCCACACTGAATTTCAGGACATTACAAACACAGAGTTCAGTGCTGTAGGCCAACTGCTAGCTTCTCATGTGACAATATACACCAGTACTCCTCCCCCTAATGGTTACAACGCCTCTGCAATTCCAGCGTTAATCCCTTCTGTACAATAGGATAGGTGTCATGTACCTATGGCAATCCAATATATCTATCTGTATAGGCAGTTATACTCCTCTCTGACAATCTTTACAAGGTGGAGCAATATCTAGGCTTTGCCTCATGTTTGCTACTGAACCACACACATACAGACACAATTTATCATTTCATATTCAATTTTCATATTATATATATATATATATATATATATATATATATATATATATATATATATATATATATATATATATATATATATATATATATATATATGAAATATGTCTAGCTTACCACAATTCAAGGAAATATACACAAGTAACGTTGACTGGCGATGAATCCTGGCACAATTTTGATCTGCCTTATCCCAGGCTTTTATTAGAAAAATATTAGCTTGATCTCAACGCACTTGATTCTCACAAAATTTATTTTCAAAACTGGCCCTGAACTGACGCTTCTATTTGACTATATCGAACGTTCTAACCAATGAAACCATGTTTACAAGAGCCTTTGAAAAAATTTTACCCATCCTACACGTTGCCATTAACAACAATAATAGTATTTGCAGTTCGACTAATAAGGTTTCGCCTTACATATTACTACAGCCAATCAAATCGTATCTAACTTTGGTGGTCCTGGAAACAGTCTGCAGCAGTGCAGGCTGGCTGAGCGAGCACGGATCGCAATGGGAAGGCAAACCCGGTCCTAAAAAATGCCGTGCAGAAGTCGGATGTGTCGACCGAAAGGTGCAGATATCACAGCTACGTTGTAAACAGACACAACGCAACCACCGTCCTTTTCAGGGCGAACGAAGAAGAAGAAGAAGAAGTATCTAACTTGTTGGCCTCATTTCCCCTAAAGCAGTGTTTTTCAAACATGCCATTATGAGCAAATATGATCTTGTGCTGTCAGACAACCCCACTATAGTATTTTGGCTATAATTTGTTAATTACTAGACTATTTGCGTAACACATAACATATTCTTTGTCAGCAAGTCCTAAGGTACACGAATATATAAGTTTAATGGGGCTAAGTGGCTTCTTTCAAAATATGTATTATTCTAGGATAGTCGTGTATTTGTTTTTACCACCCTTTCACTTCTATACCAAGGGATGTCTTCTGTACTGTCAGACTAATGTCAGGAGCTTAGACATAAATCAGTAGAATGTCAGGTTTCCCAATAAGAGCTTAAACCTGTTTTCAAAACCTAACCTCGTATCGTTAGTGTTTTTTATTTACTGTTTATTTGAAAAAATCAGGTCTTCATGCCTTTCGCGTGTGATTGGCGTTCACTTTTTAATCACGAGACGACGTGGTACAATTGCATGCGTTCCTCCGTGCATCTCTCTCTCTCTCTCTTCTAAGCCCGTCTGTCTTTTAGGTTAACGTAGTGTGTATAATGACATTAATGCTAGTATTTGTATCTAGGTCATTATGCAGTTTGCGTATCAAGATCGTCTAAGAAATACAGTACCAGTTTTTTTTTTAGAAACGCGTGTAGGCTTTTACTATCGTACGTTACAGTTCATGCAGACAAAGTATAAAAAGGGGTTTCTTGTTCAGCCATTATGGCGTTCTACAACACAGGCGTACGCTATTGTGAAAGCACTGGTGTTTCACCATTCTTCTTTCTTTCTATAGAATTATTTCGTTTGCTTTACATTTATTTTCTAATCTATATATGTGGATTAGAATTTTTCACCACACTGTTGTAATCATTCATCATGTCATCGCTAGCTACTGAGGCAAAGAACCTGTGCATGCAACGGCCATGTGAGATAACCACCTGTTAGCGCAGGCGGCCACATTATACATTAAGTCACGCCATGACTAACCTCAGGCAATATTGACATTGCTATCTACCAAGGCAAGCTGCCACACAGTTTTCTTATCATCGTAACAAAACAAATGCGGGGAAAGAAGGGCCATACAACCTGACCTCTTTGCAGTTTTAAGACACTGTGAAAATTCACTGTGAGGATCGCTTGCCAAGACGAAACCAGACTGCCAGAAGTTAGAAAAAAACCTACTTCTCTGAGCAAACAGTCTGTAAGCCAAGGTTGGCATAAGTTGTACGAGTACATTTTACGTTTTATATTTTTCATTACTAACATGTGAACTAATATGTATATATTACCATGTGAATATTAATATGTTAAAATCGCTAGTGGATGTCCAAGTCATTTGAGGCTGGCAACCTCAGCCTATAGAATGATGATTTCATGAACCACCACTGCAAGGGCAAGTGACGGCTTTATTGCTAGTTTCTTAAAGAAAACTGAAAATGCATAGGTAGTCCCAAGTTCCATAAGGAGCAGGGAGGGAAAGATGAAAGAAATGAAGTACATTCTAATTATAATATTCACACTTTCAAACCAGTGTAAATGTCTATGTAAACATCTTCACTTTAAAATTAATGAAAGTTTCAAAGCTTTTCAATCAGTGTAGACGTAAGGGAAAACATATTAAATCTGTATTGTGTACACTTTTCCATCAGTGTAGATGTTAATGTAAATATATCAATGCAGCATTTTTCTTGACTTCGGAAATATCTTATGAAACTGCCTTGAGATAGAAGCATCATCATCCTTCTATCTACAACTCTGCCAAGAGAAATCATGTGTGAAGGTAGACACCTTTGAAGACCCATATTAGATACTCTTGAGTTTTTTGCCACTGTTGGACCAATACTGCAAAGCAGGGGAGGCAATTCCGTGACATTTGCTATGGGACTGCCTCTACCTTTATACGCGTACAGTACATCTGTTCCTTGTCGTTTGGATCAAATGAGTACGTCAGCTGCTAACCATAGGTCTTGAGGAAATACTGTGTCTTTACTTTTTTCAATCCACTCTTGCAGTAAAAAAAAAAGGGGGGAAGGGGGTGTTGTCCTTGAGCTAAGTGTTTCGCATTGGCTGCTGTGAGCCCGTGTTGAAGTAGGATTTCTGTGATGTTGCCTATCCTTCTACCGCTCTGTCTTCCCCGTACCCTCAAACCAGATCTCTTTTTGTAGGCGCCAAGTGGTAACTGATGGGGCTCCATCATCCTCATGATTTTGGCCAAAAAACCACTTTATTTTCTATTTTAAATATAATGAATGCAGTATTCAGTTGCTAAATTTTGTCTGATGTCATCATTTTTAAATTCTGTCTCCTGGTAACGTTTTTGACTCTTTTAAACTTCTCATCACACAATGTGTGATTTCCCTCTCCTGGTAACATTTATGACTTTTTTAAACTACTCATCTCAAAATGTGTGATTTCCCTCTCCCGGTAAAATTTATTACTCTTTTAAACTTCTCATCTCGCAATGTGTGATTTCCCTCTCCTGCTAACATTTATGACTCTTTTAAACTTCTCATCTTGCAATGTATGATTTCCCTCTCCTGGTAACATTTATGACTCTTTTAAACTTCTCATCTCGCAATGTGTGATTTCCCTCTCTTGGTAACATTTATGACTCTTTTAAACTTCTCATCTCGCAATGTGTGATTTCCCTCTCCCGGTAACATTTATGACTCTTTTAAACTTCTCATCTCGCAATGTGTGATTTCCCTCTCCTGGTAACATTTATGACTCTTTTAAACTTCTCATCTCGCAATGTGTGATTTCCCTCTCCTGGTAACATTTATGACTCTTTTAAACTTCTCATCTCGCAATGTGTGATTTCTCTCTCCTGGTAACATTTATGACTCGTTTGAACTTCTCAATCTCGCAATGTGTGATTTCCCTCTCCTGGTAACATTTATGACTCTTTTAAACTTCTCATCTCGCAATGTGTGATTTCCCTCTCGTGGTAACATTTATGAATCTTTTAAACTTCTCATCTCTCAATGTGTGATTTCCCTCTCCTGGTAACATTTATGACTCTTTTAAACTTCTCATTTCGCAATGTGTGATTTCCCTCTCGTGGTAACATTTATGACTCTTTTAAACTTCTCATCTCGCAATGTGTGATTTCCCTCTCGTGGTAACATTTATGACTCTTTTAAACTTCTCATCTCGCAATGTGTGATTTCCCTCTCCTGGTAACATTTATGACTCTTTTAAACTTCTCATCTCGCAATGTGTGATTTCCCTCT
Source organism: Oreohelix idahoensis (assembly GCA_024509875.1). Classification (NCBI taxonomy): domain Eukaryota; kingdom Metazoa; phylum Mollusca; class Gastropoda; order Stylommatophora; family Oreohelicidae; genus Oreohelix; species Oreohelix idahoensis. Next base: position 117,709 of record JAMPIV010005335.1, read on the forward strand.
CCTGGTAACATTTATGACTCTTTTAAACTTCTCACCTCGCAATGTGTGATTTCCCTCTCCGTGTAACATTTATGACTCTTTTAAACTTCTCATCTCGCAATGTGTGATTTCCCTCTCTTGGTAACATTTATGACTCTTTTAAACTTCTCATCTCTCAATGTGTGATTTCCCTCTCCTGGTCAGTGACCATGTGCGACACTGCTAGAAAAGAGTTAATAAAAAAGGTAGTCCCATGGCTGATACCGCCGTAGGAGGGTGGAAGTCTTCGAGACTTCCAGTATCGATAGATGGGATGACCAGTTCCCTTCCTTGCTGCCTTTTCCTTCCCTGACTCTGGTCAAGTACCTGTTTACAACTGGGTAGACTGGAACGTGTCGGTACCGTGATTCGAACCCAGCACCTTTACCGCGAGAGACCAGCACTTTAACCACTCTGTTAATCGGACGCTGTAACAATATACTATTTAGCATCGACGTTTATTTTTCATACTGATAATAGGATGTACGAGTAGTGGTGAAAGTTAGTATGTCACTGTACTCGCTTTTTATCATCATGTTTAAATATCATTTGAAAAAAAAAAACTGAAGACAGGCATACAAAGAATAAAGAAGAGCACTCGGAGGGAAGGAGATGGCAAAGGCAGCTGAAACGTAAATGATGATAAATAATCTATTCGATCTCATTTGAGATGAACCAGGATTTACATTATACGCCATTGACCGTGAAAAAACTCCCTTATTTCCCCAGGGATTATCTTTCCCGATACAGAGAAGAGATCCGCAAAGGTTTTTGGTTTTCGTTTCAGACGAGGCAAATTCTAATTCCAGGTCAGCACTTAAGCCTTTATTTTGAAAACAATGGACACAGCTTATCTCTCCGTAGCTGATACAAGACGCTACAGCTGAGCAAAGTTAACGTCTAGCTCTGTCGTTACCATCTTGGACTATGACTAATGCTTTTATCCCCATACTGCGTATCAATATTGAATACCCCTTGCTAATACCATCTAATACAAATAATATATCTTGATCTACCTTAAATACTTCCAAAGGCTGTTTCTGCTTCTTGTAGTGGAGTTTTTTTTTTTGTTTTGTTTAGGAGAATTTACTATGGAATTATGTACGGTAGTTGCAGCCGCGGTAGCGTAGTGGTTAGTGATTCCTAGCTCGGTAGTCCATGGTTCGATCCCTAGTTGAGGTGGGATGTTTTAGATCGCAAACGGCTCCAGGGTCGACCTCCGCCTCATGAATTGAGTACCAGAGCAATTCTGGAAAGGTTAAGGTGGCCGGCGTGATGCTGACTGTGATGATACAGTTGTGTGATCTCACGTCCACTAAGGCAGTATACTTTTGTTTTCTTCATTTTTCTCTTCCTCTCACTCATTGCTATTATTTGGCATATTTTTTGCCCTCTCATTCATTATTTTGCTTTCTACGTTGGATCAGTAGGGTGATGTCTCTAACACTCCACACCCCTACGACAGTATCGGTCACGGGACTATCTTTAATTTTCACGTTTGCTTTGATCCGATCCCAGACAGAACTGTAATAAGGCCATGTAATTTGACCGATCAGCGACTGATAAGTTTTCGCTTCATTCGTCTGGCCACATTTGATAGAGACGGTCATCTCTATTGATCCCTTTGAACGTGACGGATCGCCACTTGACTCCAGATGGCCAGCGACTATCCCTATATTTGCACAAGACGGGGTGTAATGAGGTAATCGCTTCCGATGTACGTTCTGTATCGAGATTACAGATAAATCTGTCTGGAAACTCAAGATTTGCAGACAATAGCAGCGGGGCAGTATCAGTGCACAACATTTGTTTATGAAGATAGCACTTGATGCCGGCGGAAGTCTGACGCAACGATATGAATAGGTCATGCGTGGATATTAAATTTAATATTTTGAAACACGTGAGGGTATTTTTTGAATTTTAAACACCCCTACCCACGTAGTGCTGAACGAGATTCGATTGAATTGGTTGATTTGAGAGGCCGGAATATACAATGTATCTCATTCGAGAATTAGGCGGAAACACGACTGGAATTTGAACTGAGGATTGTGAAATATAATGTAGTGAAATCAAAGTCAGTACACACACTGCAGCGCAAACGTCCGACTAGCGACTCCTAAAAGCCAGAAAGAAAAAGGAGACATTGGACTTAGAAATTCCGCAACTATAAGTAACAGACCGAGTATTGGGGAACTTAAGAAGTTGTGTCATAGCGTACGTATTTGTTTTACAAGTTCTCTTTTTTATCTTCTTTCTTTTATCTTCCAAGTTATTTAGTTGATATCATTACTGGCCAGAGGTGTAAATTCCTGGATGATACTCTAATCCTTTTCTTGTATACTTCAGGTTCGTTCAGTTCCTTCTTTGATGTTAATAGTGACTTTGTATAGTGGTAGTCTAAATGTACATGGCATACGATCATCAACTCATAAAGATGGAATCAAATTCATTCTGTTCCTTCAAAAGCGTTTAATAACTTAATAAAACAACAAGTATAATGGGTCATTCAAATGATAGCGTTCTCATAGAAGCCTTTACTGGGTCTTTGGTACTTCAGGTTAACTCATACATGAACTCTGTGTCTCGTAACCTCCGTATTCCTCTTTAACTTATTCTTTTCTCCGTAGACTTCCTTAGTCTTCCCAAAACCTGCTCCTATTTCTTCATATACAAATGCTCTTTATTAGCATGCCATACTTTATTTGTTACTTAAATATCTTCCTCGACGAACTGGTCAAACAGGTCTCTATAACTGTTCGTAGCAACAAAACTCATCTCATGCATAAATAATTGTATGTACATCATTCTGATACTTAGTAATGAGAGAGCATATTTGAAGTTCTTCTATAACAGTCGAAATTCACTTTTTCTTGATAATCATATTGTTACGCACAGATTCGTTGGTAGGCAATACAAGTTTAAAGTAATATCTATCTGTTTGATGGAACACTTTATGTAATAGTCAAAGGTACTTATTTGATAGTCAAAGGGAAATAACCCTTGATTGGTTTGATATTATATTTTGTTATGTTTGTTATCTTCTCTCGGGTCTTAACCTGGCGTATGAATATTAGATTTACGTCGGTTTGTTCCTTGTTTGAACAAAACAGATTGGTCTTGCTTGGTATGTTTATAACCCGAGTTAATTTTTATTCCTTGACTATTTAAGGCGATTTGGTCTAATATCTTTATATCTTTTTGATGTCTAACGTCGGCCTATTTTGAGTTGAACTCTCGGGTCAAGCGCGCTTCTGCGCATGTGTCGAATTGGGAGACTTCCGTCATGTTGGTTTTGCTGAATGCTGTTCGGACAAGGGAAGTTCGGAGATTGGTCTCTGTGGTTTATTCTGGGGAATGAGATAGTTTCTCTGTATGACTATTATGTCAGTAATTCTCCCCAGTGTTTATTCTGAACGCCAAGAGATGGCGTGTGCTATTTGCTAGTGTGATTTTTCTTAGACCAAGGTAAAGAAGACATTTTCTGAACTTGTTCTATGCCTAGATGTGCAGACGTGCTATCGTCCGTCCATGTGATTGATTGACTATATATAACGACGACATGTTACCTAGCAGCACTAAATATTTGATGTACGCAGCATTATGTATTATAGGATATGCAGAGCCCAACAGGTACATTTGTGTAATGAACAGAGCCTTTAATTATGCTTCATTATTTATCTTCGGTGTGAGCGAAGCTCACCCAAGATAGAGCCATTTTGGACCCCGCTTTTGTCTAGCGGATTATCGATCAGAGAACAGGAATGCCCTTATTATCTGGTGATGATACAGAGATCTGTCTACTATAAAACCCATTACTGGTGGTTGAAGATTGTTGTCATATAAGCCTGCTAAATTTACGGCCTGAAATACTTCGCTAGAAGAGGTTCTGTCAGGGAGCCATTGATGATAAACATTTGCTAGCATTAACTGATGCGATTAGTCAGTTAGGGCCTGAGGTGACAGACAACTAGAACTCTGAGTGCTTGGCTACTAAAGTTAAGTTGTATCTACATTCGACATGAATGCCTATTTGATGTTGTAGACCATTTTTTTCCAAGTATACGATGTTTTTGCCAACCTGGTCCAGTAACTGTAACCGTGCTGTCAGAGTGTGTGTCACATTAAATGTATGAAAACGTCTACAGTAGTCTACGTCATTGACTTTTATCTATGAGTGAGTGAGTGCGTGGTTTACTTGTCAACTCTACAGAACAGTCCATCCATTAGCGTAACTGACATTTACACTCTCACTCAATGTCAACATTACTTGTCAGGGCCTCAATACTTTATAGACAAGGTGACCTGTATACCCAACACTGTGTCGGTTCGAGTTGACTATTCTACACCATCTATTGAATATCCCAGCGTTATGATCATGCAACTATTATCAATGTATGGGGATCGAACCCACGACATTCGCGTTATCAGCACGATGCTCAATGATATTTTTCTTTAGTTATTCCTATTTGATTTATTTGATTCCTGCGAATGTTTTCGTATTGTCCTTTGTTTATGTTGTTGGTTGACATATACTATTATGTTGTTGGTTGACATATGCTATTTAGAATATATTTGATGATACACTATTAGCTGTGTAGTGCACTTATGGTATAAAATCAACTGGTGGTGGATTATTATTATTATTATTACACAGTTGATTATACAAGACCTTAATAAAGGCTTGTCTCCCACGGAGATTGGGATAAAGTGAGCTGGTTATTCAAGTTTATTAAAAACTTGCTTCCATTTACTTTGAAATAAATTGCATTATTATTTCAGGTAACTAGTCTCATATTATTAGACATTCTGTCTACATTACATTACTTTATCGAACAAGGGAAAGCCCTTGGGATGACTGAAGATAAATTAAGAGAATTTGTGATGGGCAAATATTACAAAGTTCAGAAGGCTGAGGATAAAAAGGTAGACAGGGAAATTGAAGAATTTCAGGAGAGAAAAATTCAGCGGCAGAAAGAACATGAAGATAAACTCTTAGCTGTGAATCTGGAAAAAACGATAAATGAGCTTCAAAGTGATAAGAAAGCTCTTACTGATAAGTTATCAGTAATGAATTGTGAAAATGCTACATTAAGGAGTAAGATGACGCTGTTGACAGCGAATAATGATAAATCTAGTGAATTTTTTCTTACACAGAAGAAAGAGCTAGAGAATGAAGTGACCTCATTAAAAGAGATGTTGGATAATCAAGTAGATAAGGTGAACTCTTCCACGCTTGATTTGAAACTACTGTGGAAGATTATAGAAACATTAGCTCTTCCTCAAGAGAATAAATTAAAACAATCTCAAATGAAGGAGAAAAAGGAATTTTAAGATGAGATGAGCTTTTCTAAATATGAGCAATTGTTAGAAAGTGATATGAGCTTGGCTCAATACGAGCAATATTGTAAAGAAAATGCTTGCACCGGGGACTTGAAACAAGTCAAAATGGACAATGAGAAATTAAAGATTCAGATTCAGTCACTACAACTGGAGTTAACACAGTTGAAGGCGAAGTCAAAAAAAGATGAGAAAGTGGATGAACCTATGATTTTTTTTTTCATTGTAATCCAAGATTTACGATTTGTATCTTTATTTGGATCACCTTTTGTTGCAAGAGTGAAGAATTTCTTTAGAGAGGGATCATCTTCTTGTTGTTTTATAAATGAGTCACGAGAAATTACCAAGGGATCATCTTGGTTATGCACTTCATTATCTTCAGTAGATGAAGTTTGAGGCATATTGAGAGCTTGAGCTCTTGTGACTACTGCATTAGCAGTTTGCATATTTTGATTTTCCCAAACAGCAATTTGTTGCGGAGTGCATTCTTTGACTCCGTGAATACGATCGATGATAAGATCAGCGATCGGATTCGGCAGAAGACATGCGTGTACATCTCCCGTAAAGAAAGGAGTAGCAATCTTAATGTTTGCTTTACCATCTTTACAAGCTTCCGAATCTTGGAAGGATGTCACAATTTCTTCGACTTTGTCATCGTCACAACAAAGTCAAGTTAGGGAAATTCTTCTTTCTTTTAACGATGTACTTACTGACATTCCAGGTCGTACGTCTTTAATCTCTCATGACATCATTCTAACGGATGATCATCCTATTAAGTTAAGACCTTACCCTATTTCGTTACATCATAAAGACAGGGTTGAAAGGGAGCTAAAGGATATGATAAAATTGGGAGTTATATCTCCATCAGAATCTCCTTATGCTTTTTCGATGATTATTGTGAAAAAGAAAGATGGGTCGCTCCGTATTTGTATTGACTTCAGACGTCTTAACCGTATCACAATTACTGACGCTGAACCAATGCATTTGTTGGACGACCTACTTTCGCAAGTTTCACAGGCCACTTACTTTAGTAAACTAGATCTGTCTAAAGGCTATTGGCAGATACCACTTACTGAACATGCCAAGCCTTTCACTGCCTTCACTACTCCATTTGGGTTATTCCAATGGAATTACATGTGCTTCGGCCTTGTAAACGCGCCTGCTACATTTGTGCGCATGATGCGCCGCCTTCTCGGCGATAGAAAAGATGTCATCACATACATCGATGACATCTGTCTATTTCACAACTCATGGGAAGACCATATTACTGGTTTGTCTTCTCTTCTCTTTACACTACGACAACATGGTTTGACTGTAAGACCTTCTAAGGTCCAGATAGGTTGTCAGGAGATTACTTTTCGTGGTCACCGCATAGGTAACCATAGATTACACCCTGATGACAATACAGTCAAGCGTATACTGGAGATTGCCACTCCATCATCTAAGAAACAAGTAAGAAGTTTACTTGGGCTAGTTAACTATTACCATAAATTTATACCACGCTTCGCACAGATCTCTGCTCCTTTTTCCGGATTGTTGGCCAAAGGTAGTCCAAAAAAAAATATTATGGACACCGCAGTGCGAAGAGGCTCTGATTATGATAAAGAATTTATTTAAGAATCCTCCTATCCTGTTATTGCCAAACATACATTTACCATTCTTGATTCAAACAGATGCATCCAGTTCCGGAATTGCAGGATGTTTACTTCAATGCTATGAAGGGATACTCCATCCATGCTTGTTTGTCTCACGCAAGCTTACTCCTGCAGAACAAAAATACGCAACAGGAGAGCGCGAATTGCTCGCGGTGGTGTGGTGCTTAGAAAAACTGTCTAAGTACTTGATAGGGAGAAAGTTCTTTATCTACACAGACCACAGTCCGCTCACGTTTATCACTTCGAGAACTATGAAAAACGCAAGAATTCACAGATGGTTTCTTTTATTACAAGAATTCGCATTTACAATCATACCTATTTCAGGAACTGACAATAACCTCGCGGACTTGTTATCGAGAAATTTTACGTCACAGGATTGAGATAACTTTCTTGTCTTGATGTTGACAATGGACATAATTTTATAATTATTATTTCTAATTATGAATATTAATTTCATCATATCATTTTGACGATAAATAACATGCACAGATTATAGTCGGTCACATCTTCACCACCTCTCTCTCACGTGCCACGAGTGTCACGTTTGGGAGCGGGGGGGATGATGTTGAGGACTGTTTCGCAGCTTGCAGACATGTGAATGATTGCAACATTCGCATGCCTGCACCACAAAACTCCTCAATTGAATTAATACCAGAAATCGCGCAGATCAAGATATGACGCGTCAAGCCTAGTTACATTTAGTCTATGTATGGCCATTGAGCCGAATGGCAGTGTTGGAATGTGTGGTAAAACCCACTTAAGGTTCGTGTTTTAATATGTGGCATAGCCACTGACTAAATATATATGTGGAACGGCAGATCCACTGGAAAGTGTAAAATAGCGTAAGAATTCGTTTCAAATTGAATATAGGACCAGGTAGAGTCCAGATTAGAATCGCGAATATCGCAGATTACGTTCACCTTGAACTTATATACATGGCAGTTAAAGCCTGGCGATGCAAGCAAAAGATGTTGAATAATGACACATAGACAGGATCAATAGATTTACGGATAATGTACTCACTAGCATTGTGAAGGGATAATAATTCTAAGGATCGGATTCAGTAGGAGTTGGTTGCACACTCTATTACGCTATAAACTTAACGGTTAACCCAGACGAGCTAAGTCTGTGAGAGGAACATTGTGTAGAGCTTAGGACTATGTTAAAGCCAAGTTAATGTGTGAAAAATGTGTTACGCTCATTGTGCAAAAGTATATATTAAATTGTTCAGTCGTCAATGGAACTTGTTGATTGCCTGAATTATTCAAGTTCTCACTCTGTGCTGTGACTGTTGTTAATCCTTGCAAGGTCAGTCCAGGTTATCACAGGTATTCATAAGACTAACTATAAACTAACAAACACTGCGGAAGAATTAATATACAACAACGACACTGAATATAATAATAATTTAATCACACAATAATGGCTTAAAACTGCAATCGAACTATAAAGCTGGAATTAGAATAGATGAATCATAATATCTGAAATATTGACAAGCAACCCAATAAACTCACGTCCAACGGTGCTGAATCTTTTAATAACAACTAGCAAGAAAAGATACAGCGGGACCGTAACAATGTATATATATATATATATATATATATATATATATATATATATATATATATATATATATATATATATATATATATATATATATATATATATATATATATATATATATATATATATATATATATATATATATATATATATATATATATATTTATTTATTTATTTATTTATTTATTTATTTATTTATTTATTTATACAGGTCGACATGGTAACTGTCTCTGGAAATAGAGATTTGTCAGCACTTGTCATGTCTGTAGTATCTGCCGTCAATGTCATTAATGAATTAGAACGGTCAGATAGGCGGAGTTATACTGAATAGTATGGCAAAGCGTGCATAACTACTTGTTTTGGGGCGATAGTGAAAGACATACGTCGCTCATCAAGTCAGAATTTGATGTGCTCGACTGATCTTAGCCTTGGATGCACAGTTCAAGTCGTTAATTCTGTCTGAAACTATAGACGTCATATACATGTATACAGAACCTCATAAAATATAGATCATCCTTCTGGCTAAAGTTAATGTCAACGTGACTACGTGGCTGTGTCATCTTTATCATCTCTCAAGTAATCACATATGATATCTTTATTAATTTTTCTACTAAGTCCAAACTATGATTACTGCTCAGAGCAGCACTACTGCGAAGGATGTCGCGTTCCTGGTGTCGCTATATAGTCAGCGCAATGGTAACTGGGGTACATCCTTTGTGGGTGGTGAAGGGGAAAAGGTATGAGATGTGTCGTGTGGATGTTCAACATTAGTACATCTGTGCACTTTTTTTCTATCTGTATATGCTTAAGAGGAATTTCTTACATTTCTATGTGTGGCGTTATAAGTTTATATTATTTAATTGATTAGTTATGCTCGTTTTCACACTGTGTCCAGGTTCATATATCATAGGTCCACAAGGTTCAGGACAGCCACAATAGTTCATTAACGATAACTTCTATAACTCGAAGATTCCACACAACGATCAATATAACAGCTGGATACTTTGGTAACATTCCATTATTTATTCACGTAGACGATACATCATTACACGGCATTAATAATTAGGTAGATTCAGCAACTTCTATAATCCGTAGGTCCATATAAACATTACTTCATTTCTCTTCCTACCTTTAGTTGTATTTAATAAACATTAATATGTTTCAAGACACTTCTCTTTTAACATTTCCCATATTTCTACCATTTGGTAGGAAACACACACCGCCCATTTAGGGTAAACACAAGCTCTGTCCATTTTTCCTTTAAACTGCTCACGTCATGTGCGCAACACACATATCAACAAATCACTATCGTGCAGCGCTCATCTGCACCAAAATCCTATTTATCCTCTGGCATATGACGTGCAAAGCCAGCACCACATTCCCCCCCGCCCCCCCCCCCCCCATGAGACTACACTGAAATTCTGACTTTCATCAGGCCCGATTCTGTTTTGAGTTTCACCATTTCTCTTCTCTTTTGTAATTATATGGGTTTGCATTGTTTCTTCTCATGGGAATATATCGGGTTCGGTATTTTTGAGGAGGTAATTTAAATGGGTTCGTTTTAGGTCGGTAGGTTTATTTTTCACTCGGCCAGTTTTACTTTCTTCTGATTTTTCGCGATTCCCGTAAATTTCGTTGTTTACGAAAATAATCGCCATTTCCGGCACGCGATATGACGAGGCCGGAAGCACGCGGCCGGAAGCACGTGACCGTCAGGTAACGTGACGCAATTTTAAGCACGCGGGGTTTGCGTGGGTTGATAGTATTGATTTTTCTAGCGCTCCCATTGGTCCGGGATTTGCGTAGGACGGGAATTCGCGTGGGTGTTTTCTCTTGTATATAATGGGACAGAAAACGGGGATTCGGTCTCTATGAAAAATAATTGCCTGGCCGTAGGACGTCGTAATTATCGTTCTCCACCGTGGGAAAAACAAACGATAATCGGTATGTAACTATTTTATTCATCGTTTTACTTATTAGTGGGTTTTTCAGAAATTCGCCCGTAGTTAATTCTTCGGGGACATTAAAACTTAAAGTTTTAAACGATAGTGCCATCCATTATCAATTTTTGAAGAACGACGTAATGCAACAGTGTGCTTATTCTTTCAATGATTTTGGCAGTAGATAGGAGTGTGTGAAGTTGTGAGAAACACGTGTGCCATATTTGTAGGATGTTATGTAAAACCACCATTTATTCCTGTATATTTTCTAATGTAAATTTTAGGGGAGGAAACTATTCCTATAGCGAGATTTAATTTAAATAGGAGTAAGCCGGGGAAACTCCTGTGTTAATGGGTAAAAGGATTTCCCTATTTTTGTCAAGTTTGAACACGTGATCGGCCATGCGTAACGGCCATGTAACGTGTCAGACGGTGTCGGGAGGTATTGTTTATTTTACCTGGCAGATTTTAGTAGAAGGAGGGGGGATGAAGAGGCCACGTGGGATAGTGGTATTTTATGTGTTGTGAGAAGAACGAGAGAAGGAGTGTGATTTTAGTGCCACGTGGGATAGTATTATGTATTGTTGTGAAGAACGAGAGAAAGGGGAGAAGAAGTGAGAATGAAGAGACACGTGTATAGAATTATTTTATGTATCGTATATGTTAGAGATACGCAATTTTAGAGTGGGTGTACATGAGTCGCTATTTCTTGTAATTTCAGCGAGTCTCGGCGAAACAGTGGGGAGCATAATTTTGTCAAATAAAATTATCCACGGCAAAAGACATCTCAGGGTCAGAGTACTCGAGTATCGTCAGGAGCAAAAGAAAATTACCCTATGGTCTCTGGCAGTGAAGTCCCTATGCTTCAGCTGGACCGAGGTTGATCTATCATACAGCCGAGAGCATCGCTATTATAGTCTCGAGCAACGGCAGGTGGCCGGGAGACTAGTTTCATTTTGTACAGCCTGAAATCAAGGCTGTGTTTTTTTCCTCTAACTCCGGAGCGGGTAAAAAGAGGGAAGCTATTCAGCAGCAGAGAAGTTTTGTCTACAGTTAATCAAGTCCCTCATGCTTGATATCCGAACATCGTCATCACCAAAATCAGGAACAGGTGACAGGGTTACCATACCTAGGTCCTGATAGAAATCAAGAGAAGAGCGTAACGGAGACGCCGCGTCATCAGTCCTCGAGTGTTAGAGAGACACTGAGACCACGAGAGAGACGGAGGGAGAAAATAGACAGGACCAGTAGGGTCTGTTCAGTATCCATTGGACGGATAGACACTGAGTCTGCGTTCGAAAAACCAAGTCTATTATTTTTAGCATTTCTTGTGGTGTAGTTATCAGCGCATATCGCCTAACAAGTAGAAAGCTGTGTAGCGTTTCGTTGAGGAAGAGTCACCAGGACTAAGACAGTAGAAATTTATTAGTGTTAGAGAGTGGAGGCTAAAAGTTGACAGCCCCACCAAATTAGATTTGGTTTAAAGCACTAACCATTTTTATTGTTCCTCAGCAGGGTGACAGGAAGAGTGAATGTGATTGAGGTTTTTTTTTTGTTGAGTGTCTCTCAATTTAATTGTTACTTTGATTTTTCAGGCCGTGCAACAGTGCACGCTATCGACTGACTTGAGGACGTATGATGCCATTTTATGTTTTTCTTGTATGTAAATAAATATATACATATATTATTTACTGGATCAGCTTCTATTCTTTACTATACTTACTCTATGTTGTCTGTATAGTGGTGTTTGTGGTCGTAATTATACACCTTATCTCCTTGTGTTTCAAGGCAGTCAGAGGTGGGGAGACTATAGCCATTTTTTTTAGTCACGAAGCGGCAAGGGGAGATTCAAATCCTGGGTCTATCTCTTGAGCCAATAGTCTCACCTGTCCACAGGCATGTCATTTTCCATCTAAATTCTATCTTCTCAGACTTTCTCATACTAGGGTCTTGCTTTCATTCAGGCACACTCTATAAAATTAAAACCACTTCGTGACAAGTGGGCGGCAATCGTCCGGTGGATCATTCTGTTGAGATCAATTCTGTGATCTATATTCATAGATTGTCTTTAGAAAGTTTTCTGAGAATAGAGTTTCTTTAAATATCCCCTAGACTTGAGCTATATTAGAACTGATCCAGTTATAAGTTTTTCCACAGGTTACAGTCTAGTAGATTTTTGGGGTAATTTTGATTTATATGACTTAGTGGTAATTGATGGCATACCGACATATTTTTCTTTAACAGGAAGGTAATTTAGTTTTGGTAGCTTCTTAACTAAATTTTTTTCAGGTTATTATTCAGACTTAGTGCTAGTCTGAGGTCGGGTTTTTGGAACCGCGGTTATAGAGGGAGTATTTTATATTACGTAACAGGTTGTTCCTTCTCTTTTCCTTTTCTGTCATTTCTTTGTATTTGTGAACTTACAGCAGTTTACAGGTAAGATGGCGGATATGGCCAAGTTACGAGCTGCCTGGCGAGAAGCGGCTCAGGACATGGGAATGGACAAGGAGGAGACTAAGGCCTACCTGATAAGGGAAACTGATAGGCATATTCAGCGAGAGAAAGAGAAAGAGGACAGGGCTGCCGCCGCCGAAGCAGCGAAGGAGGAAAGGATAGCCGCCGCGGAAGCAGCGGAGAGACAGGCCGAGATGGAACTTCGGAAATTGGAAGCCCAGGAGAAGGAGAAGGCAGCAGAAAGACAGCATGAACTTGCCTTGCGTTCTCTGGAACTGCAGTACCGTGCTTCAGAAGGCAGTTCAGCTAATGGAGATTCACCCGGAGCAGGAGTACGAGACACCTCAGGAAACGGAGGACCCCGGATGGCAGCCATGAGCTTCCCATTTGACTCGTTCCCTAACGGGAATGAAAAGATTGACGTGTTCTTGGAGAAATTTCAAAGAATGGCAAAGGCATACGGATTGGATGAGAGTCTTTGGTGCCTAAAATTATCGCAATCACTCAAAGGTCATGCGTATGAAGTTTACAACAAGATGCTCATAGATGACCAGAACAACTTTGAGGCACTGCGAAACGCTTTATTACAAAGACTGGCGAAAACTTTTGAAGGATTGGAGGAGTTAGTTCTGTGTGAACAAGTAAAGGCAAACATGTCCCCCGACTTGAGGCGGTATCTGGCGGAGCAGGGTGCCCAGCAACTTGATCAGATTATCGTGTTCGCCGAAAGGTTCCAAACAGCACAGGCCGAGGTACTGAGCCAGAAACGGAAAAACCCAGACCTGCCAGCCCCAGATAAAGGAGCTTCATCATTGCAGCTCATCAGCAACCAGGACCTTCTCGCAAGGAGCCTCATTCTGGTTATAACTTGCGCCCCCACCAGCATAACAGAGCACCGACAACAACCTCTCAGGAACCCGCTAGGAACAGAGGAGATAATGAGAGGTATTGTCAGAATTGTAGAACCACTTCCCACTGGACATCTCGATGCATGAACAAACCCCCAGCTCACCATGCAGCTTGTTTAAGACCGGTGAGATGGACTAAAGGGAATAAATGGGAACCAGTCCAGGCAGAGAAGTTGTTCTCTAACAGTGGACCAGCCGTAGTGAATGGGACGGCCACTACGTGTTTGTTTGACAGCGGGCTTACTTACCCCAGTATCATCGCTCGTCATTTGGTGAAACCAGGGCAGTGGACCGGAGAAATAGTTGAGATTGGTGGCATTTTGAGAAGAGGTATCTCACAGCGTCTGCCCGTAGCCAATATTGAGGTGAAATGCACGTTTGTGTCTGGCACCATCAAGGCAGCTGTAATGGCACAGCCAGCACACGATTTCATCTTGGGAAGCCCTTACTTAGTTTTGGGAAACCCAACCACACCGATCCTTGCTAATGCAAGGGGGCCTACTGCAGGTCAGCAAAGTGAAAGGGGAAAGCCCCAAATTCACGGAGCCCCACGGGAGCTCAAACATCCTTATCTTGCGATGAGGAAGACAAAAGCCTCTAAAGACAGTGGAATGTTATTTACAGAGGCGTATTCGCCTGTCAGCCCTGTTCAGCCTAAAGGTCAAACAATGGTGACGCCTCTTACTTCAGAAGCATCTTCTTTGTCGTCGGGAATTAGGCCCCCGATGGTATTACATCTCTCAAGGGAGGGAAATACTGACAAGAAGGAACATGTGCACAGTTCTTCAGTCAACCGCAAACAGTTACGCCCTGTTACGGCGATGTCTGGCCAAGCCAGTCAGACTGTTTCAAAACACTGGGAGGTCGCACCATCTGGTAATCAGTATTTACCACGCGCCGCCAGGAAAATTCGTGGGCGAAGGAAACACATGAGAGGGAATAGGAAGGGCGACCAATCATGTTGCAGTCCACAGGAGAAAATCCCCTGGCGTGACCCTCACGATCCAGGGCTTGCAAAGATTCTCAAGGATATGGAGATGGGCCGGTATGATAATGCTAATTATGATAGTGATTAGATCGGGATGTAGATCTAGATACGGACCAGTATGAATTCCAGAGATTTCAGTGATTGAGCACGGTTCCCGTACTTGAAAGGGGGGGACTTATGTGATGCTACACTGAAATTCTGACTTTCATCAGGCCCGATTCTGTTTTGAGTTTCACCATTTCTCTTCTCTTTTGTAATTATATGGGTTTGCCTTGTTTCTTCTCATGGGAATATATCGGGTTCGGTATTTTTGAGGAGGTAATTTAAATGGGTTCGTTTTAGGTCGGTAGGTTTATTTTTCACTCGGCCAGTTTTACTTTCTTCTGATTTTACGCGATTCCCGTAAATTTCGTTGTTTACGAAACGAATCGCCATTTCCGGCACGCGATATGACGAGGCCGGAAGCACGCGGCCGGAAGCACGTGGCCGTCAGGTAACGTGACGCAATTTTAAGCACGCTGGGTTTGCGTGGGTTGATAGTATTGATTTTTCTAGCGCTCCCATTGGTCCAGGATTTGCGTAGGACGGGAATTCGCGTGGGTGTTTTCTCTTGTATATAATGGGACAGAAAACGGGGATTCGGTCTCTATGAAAAATAATTGCCTGGCCGTAGGACGTCGTAATTATCGTTCTCCACCGTGGGAAAAACAAACGATAATCGGTATGTAACTATTTTATTCATCGTTTTACTTATTAGTGGGTTTTTCAGAAATTCGCCCGTAGTTAATTCTTCGGGGACATTAAAACTTAAAGTTTTAAACGATAGTGCCATCCATTATCAATTTTTGAAGAACGACGTAATGCAACAGTGTGCTTATTCTTTCAATGATTTTGGCAGTAGATAGGAGTGTGTGAAGTTGTGAGAAATACGTGTGCCATATTTGTAGGATGTTATGTAAAACCACCATTTATTCCTGTATATTTTCTAATGTAAATTTATGGGGAAATCCCTGGTGTGTTCGTTAATTTTTCTGAGCCTTAGAAATGTGAGAAATATTGTCGTGGGGTTCAGATTTACGTTGTAAATGAATTATACTGCTTAGGGGAGGAAACTATTCCTATAGCGAGATTTAATTTAAATAGGAGTAAGCCGGGGAAACTCCTGTGTTAATGGGTAAAAGGATTTCCCTATTTTTGTCAAGTTTGAACACGTGATCGGCCATGCGTAACGGCCATGTAACGTGTCAGACGGTGTCGGGAGGTATTGTTTATTTTACCTGGCAGATTTTAGTAGAAGGAGGGGGGATGAAGAGGCCACGTGGGATAGTGGTATTTTATGTGTTGTGAGAAGAACGAGAGAAGGAGTGTGATTTTAGTGCCACGTGGGATAGTATTATGTATTGTTGTGAAGAACGAGAGAAAGGGGAGAAGAAGTGAGAATGAAGAGACACGTGTATATAATTATTTTATGTATCGTATATGTTAGAGATACGCGATTTTAGAGTGGGTGTACATGAGTCGCTGTTTCTTGTAATTTCAGCGAGTCTCGGCGAAACAGTGGGGAGCATAATTTTGTCAAATAAAATTATCCACGGCAAAAGACATCTCAGGGTCAGAGTACTCGAGTATCGTCAGGAGCAAAAGAAAATTACCCTATGGTCTCTGGCAGTGAAGTCCCTATGCTTCAGCTGGACCGAGGTTGATCTATCATACAGCCGAGAGCATCGCTATTATAGTCTCGAGCAACGGCAGGTGGCCGGGAGACTAGTTTCATTTTGTACAGCCTGAAATCAAGGCTGTGTTTTTTTCCTCTAACTCCGGAGCGGGTAAAAAGAGGGAAGCTATTCAGCAGCAGAGAAGTTTTGTCTACAGTTAATCAAGTCCCTCATGCTTGATATCCGAACATCGTCATCACCAAAATCAGGAACAGGTGACAGGGTTACCATACCTAGGTCCTGATAGAAATCAAGAGAAGAGCGTAACGGAGACGCCGCGTCATCAGTCCTCGAGTGTTAGAGAGACACTGAGACCACGAGAGAGACGGAGGGAGAAAATAGACAGGACCAGTAGGGTCTGTTCAGTATCCATTGGACGGATAGACACTGAGTCTGCGTTCGAAAAACCAAGTCTATTATTTTTAGCATTTCTTGTGGTGTAGTTATCAGCGCATATCGCCTAACAAGTAGAAAGCTGTGTAGCGTTTCGTTGAGGAAGAGTCACCAGGACTAAGACAGTAGAAATTTATTAGTGTTAGAGAGTGGAGGCTAAAAGTTGACAGCCCCACCAAATTAGATTTGGTTTAAAGCACTAACCATTTTTATTGTTCCTCAGCAGGGTGACAGGAAGAGTGAATGTGATTGAGGTTTTTTTTTGTTGAGTGTCTCTCAATTTAATTGTTACTTTGATTTTTCAGGCCGTGCAACAGTGCACGCTATCGACTGACTTGAGGACGTATGATGCCATTTTATGTTTTTCTTGTATGTAAATAAATATATACATATATTATTTACTGGATCAGCTTCTATTCTTTACTATACTTACTCTATGTTGTCTGTATAGTGGTGTTTGTGGTCGTAATTATACACCTTATCTCCTTGTGTTTCAAGGCAGTCAGAGGTGGGGAGACTATAGCCATTTTTTTTAGTCACGAAGCGGCAAGGGGAGATTCAAATCCTGGGTCTATCTCTTGAGCCAATAGTCTCACCTGTCCACAGGCATGTCATTTTCCATCTAAATTCTATCTTCTCAGACTTTCTCATACTAGGGTCTTGCTTTCATTCAGGCACACTCTATAAAATTAAAACCACTTCGTGACACCCCCCCCCCCTCGAACAACTGAAAACATAGTTTTCAGTCAGGCAATTATAATGTGAACCGAGATTAAATCATTCAGATCATCACTAATGCCTTATGATTACCAATCAAACAATTAAATGATATCTATCTAGATTGCAATCAAGATTTAAAGAAGAGAAAAAAATAATGTCAGTAATAACAATATGAATAAATAAGTAATTCTTCTTCTTCTTCTTCCGTCCTTAGCCACCGACCGTCAAAGCAGTCAGTGGCCATTACGCCTAGTGGCGTCTTAGGGCAACAGCAGATAGGCTTTTTTTGCCATTGTTTCCCATCACACCTATTGGCGTCTTTAGGGCAACGGCAAATCAATCCATCTGCTGTTGTTTCCGTAATCGAAGTGACTGGCAAACGGGTGATCAGCCCGTTGGTAAATAAGTAATTATTGTCCAATAAATCTGACCATCCCAGTTAAACAATCTGGTCTGTGTTCGCATAGTGATCCAACTGTCCATATTGGCCCATTGTTACAAAACCTATGCACTATCGACCTTGTTGCATGTGAAATATGGATAGCAAGAAACATATCCGTATTCGTGTTATTCCATGACTCTAGAGAGAGTGTCTGCAAGAACGTTGTCCTTTCCCGCTATTGGTAGAACGTCAAAATCATATCCTTGCATTTGAAAGGACATCCCGGTGAGACGTGCATTGGTTGATTTAAAAGTCTGTAAATATGTGAGTGATCTTTGGTCAGTGTATAATGTAAAAATGGTACATACCCGGAATGTATGTAACGTATGTCAAGTACATACCACTCTCTCCCTCAAACAAAGAGTACCTGAACTCAACAGCAGATAATGTTCTGTTCAGTAAAAAATAGGATGGCATTCGTCATCAAAGTGCCATACATACAATAACGTCATTTATTGATGCAATCTGCTACGAGAAAAGGTTGTCGTAGTTCTGGTTGTCGCCACATTGGACTTTTAATCGTAATATAAAATTTGTGATACTATGTTATGTAAAACATGGTCATTTTATCGTTCCGTTCTATCTATTTTGTCAGGCATATCTTAGAGCGTATAGGATAGAAGTCAAAGAAGAAAACTATTCACCTAAGATAGAAGGTACAAGCCACAGCAAGCTTCATACTTGCTTATTAGTACTTAATGCTACTGCAACTGTAATAGACAGATACACCTCTGCAAAAACCATGAAGTGTGAAAGAAATAACAAAAGTAGCAAAGACCACACCAATCTAAAGGTTGAAATGAACAAAATGAATAAGAAAGTACCAACTTACCGAAAAAAATAATAAAAATGACTTTCCAGAATATATATCTGAACAAATGAAGTCAACTTCCGGAAGAATGAAACCAGGTGCGTGGTGCAAAATCGTGCACCATTCTAACATCGAGACAGTGATACAAACAAGAAACCCCATTCGTCAGACCAATAGCTTCTTGCGCATCGATATTAAGACAAAAGAAAACAAATGCGCATAGAATTATGCACAGGACAAAGATGCGTATAAGGAACATTAGTGGTGTGCAGGAAATATGCACGTGCGCACCAGATTTGCGATGTGGTAAATGTCGCACCTGCACGGTGCGGGTTTGTGCAGTCTTTCACCACAAGACCAACTTCGGCAAGAGCGAAGTGGGAAACAAAAGTTGTTCCTGGTTATACTGGACTGAATATAATTGTCCTCAGTCAATTCATTATGTGTTGTGTTGGACTGACGTGCATGCTGATCTTCAAAATCATGAATATTATCAGAGCATGCAGTCTTTGGGCATGTTGTACCCAATCTAACAATAGGTTCAGCCTGCATTACCTCATTAAAAGAAGAATTAACCTTATTATTGTTAGTCAAATGTGTATCATCCTTATCACATCTCTCTATCTTTTATCTCATTGGCGTGAGTGTTGTTGTCAATATTGTCATTATTATCTTAATCAACATTAATTTTACAAGCATGAGCTTGTGATCTTCCTCTACTTTGACTCCTAGAAAAATGTGCTTCTCTCCGATCCACTGGACGGTCAGACCGATAGTACCCCTTTTTGTCCGTGCGAGAACAATCATCACGAGATGGTGGTGAGACATGATGTTTGTTATTGTAATTATTATATGCATATTGTTTATTTCTATGCCATGAATTACTATTATGGTTAAAGTTTCGCCTCTCTCCACCCCGTGAGGGCGAGCGATTATGATGGAAATTGTCTCCACCTCTGCATGAGTTTTGATAGTCGTCCCTATACCGCCGGTCCATGCTCCGCATGCGTGATCTATCATGAGTAACAGCACACGCAGGCAAAGTTTCCATGACCCTCGTCTTGCTTAAAGGCAAGTTTGGGTGTGCGACCGAAAATTGTTGAGCTAATTTTTCAATTTCTCCTATATCGGTAGGCTTCCTTTCTTGAAGGAATGAGAAAATTTCAGTATTTACCGAAGATAGAATTTTGTCTCTTAAGACGAGATCATAAAGTCCTTCAAAAGATTTAGTAATATTAGACAGTTCAATCCATCTGTTTAGACACATCTTCACTGAAGACAAAAGTCTTCGAAATCCTTACCTTCCACAGGACCCATAGATTTAAATTTCAGACGATATCCTTCTTCGTCCAAACAATATTTGCGAAGAAATACTGATTTTATGGATTCATAGTCATTTCTTTTGGCATCGGCAATGTTAAAAAAAGTCTGTAAACTTTCACCAGTAAGTAACCCGACAAAATGTTCAGGCCATGAGGCCTTAGGTAAATTTAAAGCCGCAACTCTTGATTCAAATCTCAAAAGAAAGAATTCTATATCGTCATGTAGTGAAGAAAAATTTGGTAATTTTAAATCAATGATCTTCGACGATCCTGTACCAGAAGATTCCCTAGGACAAGAAGATTGTAAACGCAATTTTTCTAACTCAAAAGTTTTTTCTCTTTCAAATTTCGGTTGTTCTGCAGCAATTTCTGCTAAACGAATTCTTTCCATTCTCTCATGTTCCCTCTCTTCTTTCTCTCTTTCTTCTCTTTTTTCTTCTCTCTCTCTCTTTCTTCTCTTTTTTCTTCTCTCTCTCTTTCTTTCTCTTCTTTGTATTCAGCTATTTCTTTATTCACATAGGCTATAAGATCATCACTCGAGAAATTCAAGTCCTTCCCATTCTGTATAAATCCTGCTTTAACTTTTATAAAGTCAGCCATAATGAAATTAAAGAGTAATGGGAAATAGATGCAAAATTTATATCTCTCCCACTTGTAGTTAAATGACTATACTTAGTTGTAAGATAATTCAAACCTTTTTCAAAACCAACTGTATATACAGTACTTAGTCGTTTTGTGTGATATACTTGTCTATGAAGTATATGATACCTACCAACTACTCTACCGACGTAGTTGTACTACTATTATGTATAACTATATCAGCAAATAGCAATATAATATAATCACCAGCAAGTAATAAATATCGCCATTACTACCTATTTAAAAGCATGCCATAATATCACATTAGACAAAGGAACAAAAGACAAGGCCGGAAACAACTAAGGAAAAAGATAACAGTGTAAAAAGTCATAAAATTATGTAATATACTAAACAACTGTTTCCACTGCCAATGAACAGTACAGGACGAGATACAATCACTTAGAACTTATGTACATTATAAAAAAGAAAGTCAGAGAAGACCTACGGGTACGAACATAATCATACTGAACTAAATAAGAAATACACGACAGTATGTTACTTGACAGCACAGCTAAAAAAATAAGAAAATATTAATGTCAGCCAGAGCGGAAATACGACAGCACTAAATGCTGAATCCCTGAAAGAGATCAATACAATCAAAATCTGTAGAACGACGACAACTAAACTCATCCAGAGATATAACTGAGTGTCGCCGACATGAAAACATAAAACACAAAAGATACACAAAACAAGATGCGTCTGACATTGTTAGGACTGGAGACCATGACATTACACAACATATATTCACTTATCTGAATAAAAAAAATTCATGACCGCCCATCCTCGCTGTAGACAATAGCATTCAACCTCGCACTGTAGCCTTGAATCTATGCAATACACCAGGGTCAACGACAGAATGTAAAGTCGAGTTCCAAAACACGTATAAGCGTCCTGTTCAAGACGTTCCAAGTTCCTGATTACGAGATCGAAGTGGTCAGCAAATCTGCTTGATGACGTATGTAATAGAAACATCAGCACGTTGATGAAAAGGAACGATTTCTCGGACATCAAAAGACTGACGCGGCGTCAGAATTGAAAGACTGGTTCTGGAGACCATTCCGATCATCATGATTCATGTTAAGACAGTTATTCTTCGTATATTAAATGTCCACTGGTAAGTTCTATCAAGATGTTAGAGTCCGTTAAGGTGACCTTGCTGTAACGGTTATTGGCAGCGATTAAACTTGACATGACCTCGAGGTGAAAATATTTGTCACAACTACCTGCGACAGCAATATATGGTGCCGATAATCTTAAGATATGTCCAGACAGACAAATGCATGTTCAGCGACTTCAATGGAATATATGTTGTTTGGCATTAATGTCTTCAAAACAGTCCAAGGTCTTTCCATGACCTCGTACGAAAAATTGCGATTTCTATTGATTCTATAAATTCGTGATATCTTGTGTATTTTCCATAGTACAGCATTGTACATATTCTAAACAATTAATTCATCTTCAACGGAACGAGCCTCCAATATCTGTGGCGTTATAAGTTTATATTATTTAATTGATTAGTTATGCTCGTTTTCACACTGTGTCCAGGTTCATATATCATAGGTCCACAAGGTTCAAGACAGCTAAAATAGTTCATTAACGATAACTTCTATAACTCGAAGATTCCACACAACGATCAATATAACAGCTGGATACTTTGGTAACACTCCATTATTTATTCACGTAGACGATACATCATTACACGGCATTAATAATTAGGTAGATTCAGCAACTTCTATAATCCGTAGGTCCATATAAACATTACTTCATTTCTCTTCCTACCTTTAGTTGTATTTAATAAACATTAATATGTTTCAAGACACTTCTCTTTTAACATTTCCCATATTTCTACCATTTGGTAGAAAACACACACACTGCCCATTTAGGGTAAACACAAGCTCTGTCCATTGTTCCTCCAAACTGCTCTCGTCATGTGCGCAACACACATATCGACAAATCACTATCGTGCAGCGCTCATCAGCACCAAAATCCTATTTATCCTCTGGCAGGTGGCGTGCAAAGCCAGTGCCACACTATGACTTGGCTATGCCTATTTCATATCTCTTCTTTTCTTTTTCCTCTTTTGCCAATTTAAATGTGCATATAACTGGAATCTTTACGATGAACACTGTGTGAAAATTCTTTTCTCTACTGGAGAGACGACTGTCGTAATGTGACGAAGCTGGTATCGATTGTGTTGTTGTGTTTATAGTCGCTCTGCAGGAGAAAGAGGGCGATTGAATATTTTTACGATGTTGTAAAACTGGAATCGGCTTGTGAACTGGGCGATGATTTCTTCTGAACTTGGTTCGTACATGCTCTTGTGGTAGACGTAATAGCTTCGCTTGTGGCGAAGAATCTCCTGATGAGGGGCTGTAAGGGCGCTTGGCAGCTGTACGTATCTCAGTTTTGGTAGTGTCATTAATGCAATCGATGTCGCTTTCTTCTCGTTCTGTTGTCTCAAGTTCTAACTCATAAGGTGCTAAAGGCTTGTCAACAATGTTCTTTTCGCTGTGTGTCTCATCGGAAGGTCGCAATACTTGAATGTTTGTATGACCTTCTGTAGGGCTCCGAGTATGGTGTGTTATGTTGTTTCTTGTTGCTTGCAAGGGCCTGTCATCTTTGCTGTCCCAGATGGAATGTGAAGGCTGGTGTGTGGGTTGTTGCTGACTTGGAACTAGCGGTTGTACTCCTTGACTGCCATAATATGTTTGACTCGTTATGGAAGGGTGGAGTTCGTTCTCGTGCACCGATACTAGTGTGCTGCTATCTCGATCGTATAAACGATTGTCTCGAAATGCTAACTTCTCTCTTAATTCCGCCAACGGAGTGATGAACGCACTAAGTTTAGTTTTATGTTGACCTTCTACGTTCAGTGTCGCCAGTAATTGCGATAATCAGTCTGGTGTGTGATTCTGTATCTGGGACTCTTGGTTTGTCCACGGTGTTTTAACATATGTGTTTTCTTCATCAGTTCTGTGAATGCTACGTCTACTTTCTCGTTCACTACGGCAGTATTCGAATGGCTTTGGATATCTGGGTTCATATCTTCTACAGAATGGTTTGTTTGCGTATCTCGTATTGGGTTTCCACCATGGAGTATGCTCTACCTCTGTTCTATGATTGTTACTTCTGCTCCCTCATTCATTACGGCAGTATTCAAAGGGTTTTGGATATCTTAATTCATATCTTCGATACAGTGGTTTGATATATGCCCTTATTCCATCGTCTGTTGTTATTAAACAAGTTTGTTGGTCAGTTGTTGTAACATTTTGTACGTCGCATATCTTTCGTTGTTTGATTCGATTGATAAGATTTCTGACTGCCATGCGACAAGCTCTTTTATTAAGACTATTCCAGTGCCGTTGTTGTATCTGTTGTTGTTGTTGTTGTTGATACAGTAGATCCAAATGCGATGTAGCCATGTTGTCACTAAGAAGGACTGGTCTCGGCGCTAATTCAAAGTATGTCACAAGGTTGGTTACGGCATTAATTCAAAGTATGTCACAGGCCTGCTGTTACTAGTTACTGTGTGTTATCTCACTAGGTGGCAGATGGCAGGCCTAGTAACGTAATTTAAGTTTAAGTGATGGCTGGACATCTAAATATATTTTCATATCAACCCTATCTGTAAAACCACAGAAGGTTCCTCTTGTCCGCACAGCGATCACACCTTCTTCCTGAAGCACAACCCAGGACTCACTGTCATCTAATGACCTCTGGTCATTTTGCGTGGTGTGTTTCTCTCGCCACTCTTCTGATTCGCTAACCCAAATCATTTTTACTTAAATTTATTGGTCGAGCCTTTTTTTCTTGTTCTCGAACTTTCTATTTACAACTCAAGATAATCACTCACTATTAATTAACATGAGCCGGTTTTCTGAACCGTTGTCAGTTAGCAATATTATTATTTTCATTCATTATTTTCTCTTGTGAGCTGTCCTAACTGTTTATCTCACCTTAACAATAGCATGAATAATAATTGGGTAAACCCCACGGTGACATTTATAAGTAAACCCGCATTTTTAATACAAGACTGGAAACTTAGGAATTTGATCACAAGTCATAGAGGAATTAAACAAAAGTTTTCCTAGGCCAGTGATTTCGCAGAACTCCAGAAATCAGAAGAATTAACTCTAATTTCCAGACCTAAGTGATTTCGAAGCTTCTAATACAGAGCTTTGTGCAGTCTAAATCTGTGCAACGAGATTGTGTATTCCCAAAATTTTGGGGTAAGTATAAACAATTTATTTACTAATGTACATTTTACAGGTTTCTTGCTAAGTGGTTATATATGAGGCTGGCAACCTCAACAAATGAAAACAGTATATTCAAGAACCACTACAGCAAGAGCTGGTGATTGTTTCTGACTAGACGTGCGGAAATCCGACAGCAAAGGTGGCCACAGGACTCCGACTGGAGCAGTAATGAGTGATGATTACATCATGTGTGCCTTAAGTGTAGCATATCATTATTTGAGGTGTATGTAACTCGTTAATGTTAGTTCAGGCACAAATCATATTCTCACTATCCAGACACATGTTACCCGTTTATCCTCAGAATAATATTGGTGAATTTTAACCATCTTCTCGGAGTCACGTTGTGCGTGCTCGAGAATGAAATTCTTCTGAGAGTTTAACATTGGTGGGAGGACAACGGGAACGTGAGCCTTTTAGAGTGCTCCCAACAAATGTACTTAGCATAAGGTATTTGTTTTCTATTTTTCTAAAGTTCGTGGTTACAAGCTATCAGACGATTTGTGGTACTAACGCCGCTAGTGTGAGAGAAAATCATCCACCCTAACCGCCTACAGTGGAAGAGAGTGTGGAGAAGGCTTTCGTCATCACAGAATTGATGAACCACAGCTGCAGGACTCAGCTAGAGTTAGGTTTCTTGTAAAATAGGCTAAACCAACGGACTTTCGATAAATCCTCACCTACGTCTCCGTGACGAAAACTTTTATCTAAATTTCACCAATCTTTCCATGTTTATTTTAACTGTTAAAGACTAACTCGTTATTAAAATTGTTACATGTTGTTTTAAAACTAAACAATCATAGTCGCTTCAGTTTTATATGTATGAAAGCAAACGTATGAGCCAGAATATTATATATATATATATATATATATATATATATATATATATATATATATATATATATATATATATATATATATATATGTATGTATATATATATATATATATACATACATATATTTACCTCTAAATAGAGCTATGCGTTATAAGATGGGATTTCGTTGGATTACACGACTTGAACGGGCTAAACCATTGCTTATATCATTCACAAAAGGCAACGGACCAGGTATATTGCATGAACAATTGTTCAGCCCAATGCAACATTGTTCGTGACTTCTAGAAATATCTTGTAAAGTTTTGTTACTGCAAAGCAGGGGAGGCAATTTTGACCACATCACCCTTTGTGTGCTGAGTACATTTAATTGTTGGTACCTCTTAATATGACACCTGAACGCGGATATTAGACACATGTTGATGATGATGGAGGATATAATTAAGCCTGATTCAAGACCACATCAAGTTTCCATTACAATATATGATTTATAACAGAAATGTTTTGATCTATAGTTTATGAGCTGTTTTCTTTTAAAACAGTATTCAAACTTAAGATATAAACTAACGTCTTTGTTGTTCCTTATTTTTGTTTAACTTTCAAACTGTAAACACGGTAAAGGTAGTGTCATTGCAGATACTGCTGTAGGGGAGAAAGGTGATATAAACTTCACTATTCTAGGTCACGTTTTATGAGATGGGGTGGGCAGTTCCCTTCCTCGCTGCCTTTGCCTTCCTTAACTCAAGAGCAGTGAGTCGGGTATTCATTTATTGATGGGTTCAGAGGAACGTGACGATACCAGGTTTCGAACCCGGAACCTGGTAACATTGATGTGAGAGGGAAACGTTCTAACGACTCTCCCAATTGGACATTATGTTCTAATGCAGCGGTCGGCAGCGCAGGTGCTGTTGGGATCTACTTTAGAAACAGTGAGCTCTCTAAAAGATCTACCTTGGTAACATCATGTCTGTTTTTAGGTTTCAGAGTATTTTGAATTTAGAATAATAGCAGCTTCCATATAACTTTCACCTCTGCTGGAAGATCTGCTCCCTGCAATTCCATCTACATAGCAGTGGAAAAACTGCAATTCCATCCACATAACGGTGGAAAATTCACTCTCTAAAATTCCATCCACATAACGGTTGAAAATTCACTCCCTGCAATTCCATCCACACAACAATAGAAAATTCACTCCCTGCAATTCCATCCACTTAACGGAGGAAAATTCACTCCCTGCAATTCCATCTACATAGCGGAGGAACATTCACTCCCTGCAATGCCATCCACATAACGGTGGAAAATTAAATCCCTACAATTCCATCCACATAACGGTAGAAAATTCACTCCCTCCAACTCCATCCACGTAACGGTGAAAAATTCACTCCCTACAATTCCATCCACATAACGGTGGAAAATTCACTCCCTGCAATTCCATCCACATAACGGTGGAAAATTTACTCCTTTCAGTTACATCCACATAACGGTGGAGAATTCACCCCCTGCTATTCCATCCATGTACCGGTGGAAAATTCACTCCCTGCAATTCCATCCACATAGCGCTGGAAAATTCACTCCCTGCAATTCCATCCACATAACGGTGGAAAATTCTTACTTACTTAGTCGTTCAGCTTCTAGCGTGTGGTGTAGAGGTTTGGGAGAGAAAGCGCCAGACTATCCTATCGGCTGTCTTCCTCCTGGCCTGGTTCCATTCTAGTCCTCGGTCCTTCAAAGATTGTCTAATGTTGTCCTCCCAGCGGACTCTGGGTCGTTCTAGGGGTCTGGATCCCTGGCTCTTTGTTTCCCATGCTTGTCGTGGTAGCCGATCTTCTCCCATTCTGCAGACATGGCCAAACCATCTTAGTTGGGACTGTTCTACTTGGGTCTGCAGGGGGTGGGGTTTTAGGCCTTGACGTGGGAAATTCACTCCCTGCAATTCCATCCACATAGCGTTGGAAAAATTAACTGCTTGCAAGTCAATCCACATAGCACTTGGAAATTCAAAGTAAATTATAGCTTACCGAATGTTAACCTAACTTAAAAGAAAAGATTGCTGTCTATCTTATGAAGTTGACGAATAAGGTTTTCAACAAACTTATGCCAAGTCTTCCTGTCCCGTGCCATCAGCTCAAGGTCTTTCCATGTCTTCTTCATTTATTTCTTTAGAGGACTGCGTGAATATAAAATTCTGACTATATCGTCAGTGTGACTTAATTGGCGACCCTTCTCGATCTCTGTTTCACTCTGGCAGTAATCGGTGCATTTGTGGTACTGATTTTATTGCGTGTTTTCAATTGTCGTACTGTCTTTCTTTCTTTCTATACTATGTAGCAGATACTTAATATTTTCAAGTATTCTTTCACTACTTTCAGTATGTTATGTCTTGTCTGTTATCTGACATTCCTTGTGGATGATAAACACCTCACATTTGCAAGAAGAGTTAGAGATAATATTACGAGAGGCTGGTTGGTAAAATTCCCTTGTACCAAGCTTGGCCATGGCAAATTAACACGTACATCGACCAGCGCTATCTGCCTAATCACAGATAAGACGGGTGCGCGCATAACCAAAGCTTGAAATAAGGGGAGACTACTGATGAACAGACACAGATAAGAGATTACTTTCTCATAAAGTAATGAATTGCTACTTTTGGATCACGTTGTCATTTGAGGCTAACGACATGTTCGCGAGTCTGTACGCAAGGTATCATATGTCTTCTGGCAAAATATGGTAATACGTGACCTGTTGCTTTAAGCACCTTATTTCACGTGGGATATTTTGAACGTACCACACCCGTACCCGCCTGTTGAAAATGATTGGAGCGTTTTCTTTAACTCCATAACCAACTGATGCGTGGGAGACCGGGAATATAACCTGACACGTTTCAGTGTTATTTCACGGCAAAGATCGCTTGCAAAGATACCAGACCTTGCTAGAGTGAAGCCTAGAATTCAGAATTCTTTCTTAACATACCGGACACCTGTTACGGTAGTTTAATTGGCATTGTCTGCTAGAGGTTAGCAGCATGCGATTTTAGGGGTTACAACGTTTAATGTAATGTAAAAGTATTATTAGCCTAGTGAACGCTGTGACGTTTCAGCGTTGGTAGTCACGCACCGTGACCAAGAGACGGGACCCTTTCTTGAATGACCGTCGAACCGAGAAGACGTGTCCTTGTAGTATTATAGTGTCGGACATGGAGTGCCACACAGTTATATTGTATTTTATTATGGACATGGGTCAGTCCACTGTTATAATGAAGAAAGATGAAGTTACAGGTTAGTAATTGACTAAACCTTGTCGAGATGAATTAACAGTCCGTTTTAGTTATACTAGTGCCAGACGCATAATCTCACTGTCGGTCGTTGGGATTACCAACCACGCGTGCATATAGTTATGTCGTTCTGCCTACAGTAATTCAGATGTACGAGACAAAGGACTGATATGCAAGATAGCTAACTCAACATAGGGTTCTAAATTATATTTGTGATGTAATTCATGATCAACGTACGATGTCTACAGAATGTATAATAAATTGTTTGTTTGGACTCTAGACATGACTTATGCCGTCTATGAACATTTGGGAATTCAATTATTACTGTCATGGTTTCAAAGTATTTAAATCCACATTCGCGTAATTAACATCGAAGGCACGATGCAAAAATGATGAACTGTAAACCAAGTTACCACGATTGACTATCAAGCTTTCAACAATCCGTTGGGCTAATTTTCCGACCGCAGCAGAATTGGTTGGCCATCGCTAGGGATCGAAAGAAAAAGGAAAATTTTTCTTGTTTACATACTTTCACAAACTGTTTACGATTACAAGAAAGTCACATGATTTGCATAAATACGACGTTAAACACATGACTACGAAATGCCAATCTGACGTCACTACATCATGCGTAGATGCCGCGCTTCGAAAGTACAACCTTCAACGCATTCCAGGTTTGATGAAGATTTACATGATAAAGAAGACCAGACGATGGAATACGGTTATCAGCCAACAAGGAGCAAACAGTACTAGGCATTAATCTAGTCCGTTGATGAACTTGACATCGCCGGTGCCTTTTAAAGATAAGTCTAGACTTAGGACGGTTGTCATTCAGATAGCACAATACTGAGTCCATTTCTCTGTGCAGGCATGTCCACTCTATTTGTTATATATCTATGTTATATCTGTTTTTTCCGTTGATGTTGTCCATTATTCGTAGGTATGGATGGGCGGCGGATTGAAATCAATTCTATGGCTCCTTGGATGCCACGAACTGATTTTAATTGTTCTTAAGGCCGTTAGTTAATTGCATTTCTACGAAGAACCCATCGATGGCTTTCCGGTGATTTTTGTTCATTCGTATTTGCAATTAATTGACCTTGCATGTTAGGTGTCTAGTCTAGTAATAACTGGGGTATTCTAGTGTATTTAGTTCTAATTTTTATTCAGTTTTGTAACAATGTTTGTAACCTATCGTGTTTTTTCTGACCTTACTATCATTCAGTTTATAGTTTTTGTACAACCGTTAATGAGTCCATGTATACGTCACTAATTTTTATGTACGCAGGTTAATTTTCTATTCAGTTCATTCTTTGATCTCTCACTTCCGGTTTATTCAACTTAGTTATAAATGCATTTTTATTGTGAAAATGTCTTTGTCGTATGGTAATACTGTTCTGTAATCCTTGGTTAACAAATTGTGTTGTTTGTCTTCATCGCATCCATTTATAACTTAATATTAATACTATAATTTATTCATTAATAAGAGTGTAGATTAATATGATTAAATTTTTATGAGTTTTAAGGAGGAATTAAGGACTTTGCACCAATTTGCAGTGGTGGTCCAAGAAATGGGCAATGCACTTTATAGCTCATGATTATGACATAATATACAATGATTGATTATTATAAATTTATAACATATTAAGACATATTAAATGTTAATTAGTACACTTTCTCAGTACTACAGTGTGAACTTAGTAACTATTAAGATTAAATAACCTAATTATTTAGGTATAACACCCATAATTATTGAATACTAATATTAAGTGCATGATATAATTTCAGCACCTTAGATAACTATCATAACTATTTATGATAGATATTAGTGGGTATATATAATATTTTTACAAAATATTATAGATTTGTGGAACTTATAAATAACAGTACAGGAATATTGCAATTTCTTGTAGTGATTATTCATTCGTTGAGTAATTACAAATATCTACATAGACTTTATTGGTGATTACTAGACATAAGTGATTGAGTACTTAAATAAATTAACGTCAATATGCTTAACTTAGACTATTTTATTAAAAATGGGAAGGACTTTAATTTGAAAGGATCAGAACTACGTGAATATGCGGAACAACAACTTGCAAAATATAAGGCAGAGATGGAAGAACTTGAAAGAAAAGAGGCGGAAAAGAAAGCTATTGCTAAGGCAGAGAAAGAAGAATTAAGACAAGAAGAAGAAAGAAAGGTGGCAAGAGATGAAATCCTACGGATTGAAGAAGAAAATAAATTGAAACGACAGGAAATCGTACTGCAGCAAGAAATGGAATTGCAACGGCTTAAATTGGAAACAGCAAAACTTCAGTCGCAAGGTGCTGCAGCAAGCCAAAATGATAATGCTCAATCTGGATCTTCATCCAACCGACTTAAGGGCAATTATTACTTTAAGCTACCACCGTTCAAGTTACACGTTGACGATTTGTCATCATGGCTATCGCGCTTTGAGGATATATGCAAGGTCAATAACCTTGACAAAACTGCATGGGCACTTAAACTCAAGGAATTTCTGGATGGCGAACCTGCAAGTGCAGCACAAAATATTGATCCGACATTATCCAATGACTATGAGGCCATTAAGACTTTGTTATTACGTCGTTTCCACTTAGACGAAGAGGCATGTAGATTACGTTTCTTAAGTTTGTTGCCAGATAATAATAAAGACTTTACAGGGTTTATTGCTAACATACGCAATACTTTTAACAGATGGGTTGAACTGGCAGGTGTCAACAAATCTTACGACAAGTTAGTCGATTTGTTATTGAGGGATAAAGTGTTATCTTCTGTCAGCCCACCGTTCTTTGCTTATCTGCAAGAACGTAAACCAGAAACTATTGATGAGTTAGAAAAAATTTCATTAAATTACTGCACCGCTCATCCGAATGCTAACATTTCTGGCTCGTTGATAAGAGAACCTCTTCCTGTAGCCTCCAATATGGCATATCACAGTAATAACAAACCAAGAACACACAGTGTGGACAGAGGTAGGTTCAAAGGAAACTATGACATTAATTTTCATAAGAGACGTAATAGTTTTAACAATAACTTTAATAGAGGAAGACCACAAAATAGAAATTATTCACCTCAGTCCAGATACAACAATAATCCACGTAACTCAAGTTATAATCGGTCATATAATTATAATAATGGTAACAATTGGAACAACAGCAATAATTATAACTCGAGACATCGAGATAACAGTTACAATATGGGACAACGGAATAATTCAACTGATTATTCTCGTCATCGTTCTCATTCTCGTAGATCAACAAATTATAATCATAATACAGGGGCAGCCGTTACTACTGCTACAGCCCCTGGGGTTCAGAGTTCACCTACTAATAACAAAATACAGTCTTCATCTACATGTTATGCAATGAATTATAACGTGGCAAATAGTTGCCCAGAATGTAATCTTATATTTCAGAAGGCAAAAGAGACAGTTCTGAACTGCGGACACATTCTACCAGAAGTCAGTCTAGCAGTCAATGACGGAACAGGCTCGCTGATCTTCAACAGAGGAAAAGTTAATGGATCCGTCGTCTCAGTTTTAAGAGATTCGGGATCGACAACGATCGGAATCCGTCAGTCACTTGTTCATCCAAATTGTGCAACTGGAGAACATGTCAGGTGCATGACCTTTGGAGGAACCATAGAATGTTATCCAACTGCTATTATACATATTAATACACCTTTTTTCACAGGCAACGTTAAAGCATGCATGTTAAGAAACGCAATTGCCGACCTTATGGTGGGATGCATATACGGAAGTAAAGATTGCACACCAGAAGAGATTATTGAATGGGAAAAAAATAATCTATGCATCGGAAATGCAGTAATAACCAGAACACATACGAAACAATTAGAGACTATGGACACTGAAAACAAGGAAACAGACAAACATGAAAATATCGAGGTTCATTCTACTATTGACCGAGTATCCTTTGCTGCAAAACAGAAGGAAGACAGATCATTAACAAAATTTTTTGCACTGGTCAACAAAGTTGACAATCTTGCTATGAACAATAATAATAGTCATTGGTTTATTATTAAAAATTACATTTTATTAAGATGTTTTATGGATAAAACTCATGTAAGACAACAGGTCATGGTACCTTTTGCTTTTAGACGGTACATACTTCAACACGCACATGATTCTAAGTGCGCAGGTCACATGGGATACACTCGGACACGTTCTCGAGTATTATCTTCTTTTTTTTGGCCGGGAGTGTCACGAGATATTTCACAGTACGTACGCTCCTGTACGATATGCCAAGAAGTGAAAGCACGAGGAGCCTTTCACACGGCGCCTATTCAGGCTTGTGACATATCTGTGAGACCCTTTGACAAGATGGCCATTGATATTATTGGCCCACTTTTACCATCAGCCAGAGGACATAGATTTATTCTCACGTGCATCGATTTATGCACACGATGGCCAGAAGCCATCCCATTGAAAACAACCACCACCACAGATGTAGCTGATGAACTACACCTGATCTTCTCTAGAGTAGGTTTTCCTAGGAAACTTTTGTCAGATCATGGATTTCAATTTATATCTGAGACTATGACAGAAGTAATGAAGACTTGGAATATAGATAGAAATCTCAGCAGCATTTATCACCCAATGAGTAATGGTGCAGTAGAAAGACTTAACCGCACACTCAAACAAATGTTACATAAAGTTACAGTTAACCATCCACAGGACTGGGACAGAGTACTCCCAGCCGTGTTATTCGCTTATCGAGAGGTGCCACATGAACAAACTGGCTTCTCTCCATTTCAATTAGTCGTTGGCGCTCCACCAAGAGGTCCTATGGGACTAATAAAAGACTTATTGATTGACTCCGAGATGACTCAGGATACCCAGTCATCCTATGAGTATGTAATTAATCTCCGGAATAACATTATTGATGCCTGCAAAATGGCAACAGCTTCATCTGAGGCTGCTAAAGCGAAAGCTAGAACTTTCCAAAACAGTAGTAGACGATTACGTCAATTATTTCCAGGAGATCAAGCTTATGTGTTATTGCCACATAACGTTAATAAACTACTCATCTCGTGGAACGGTCCATACCAGGTTATCAATAAGATTTCTGATGTTGATTATGTCCTGGACATTAAGGGACATCACAAAATATTTCACATAAATATGCTCAAACAATTTCATACTCGACCTGAACATCTACAAGCTATTTTTCATGAACTAGATGACACTTTCGTACCTACATGTCACTATTCTAATTTGTCTGTTATCCAGGAAGAAGAATCTTCTTTTCCTGGGGTACAGTTAGCATTACCTGTACCTGTAGTACAGCTTACTGAATCTTGGCGGGACGTAACCATCTCTTCGTCGGTTACACCGCAACAGCATCAACAGATTGCTGAACTTCTACAATCTTATCCAGATGTGTTGACCGACGTTCCAGGTCGCACATCAGTCATTAGTCATGACATCACTCTTAACGATGATACTCCAATTCGGGTACATCCATATTCTGTTCCTCTACACTTTCTTACTAAAACTACTAAGGAACTTGAACAGATGTTATCTTTAGGAATTATTGAAACTAGTAATTCCCCATTTTCTTCTCCATTAGTTATTGTCCGAAAGAAGGACAATAACATTAGACTATGCGTCGACTATAGAAAATTAAATGCACAAAAGATAGTTGATAGCGAACCACATCCACTTCTCGACGACTTACTGCCACGTCTATCGACCGCAACTATATTCACTAATATAGACTTAACTAAAGGTTATTGGCAGATACCACTAACCGAAAAAGCTAAATACTACACAGCGTTTTCCACTCCGCAAGGTCTATACCAGTGGAATGTTATGCCTTTTGGGCTTGTTAACGCTCCAGCTACCTTTGTTCGCATGATGCGACACATTTTTTCAGGTAGACCAGACATTATTACATACATAGACGACATATGCTTATTTAATTCATCTTTTGAGGAACATTTTTTGGGTCTTGAATACGTTTTGGACACATTAAGAAGGAACAATTTAACTGCTAAACCCACAAAATTACAAGTAGCGTTTCACGAAATAACTTTTTTGGGACACATTATTGGAGCAGGATATATCCAAACACTACCCAGTACGGTTTCTAAAATTTTAAACATTTCCGTTCCTCAAACGAAGAAACAGGTTAGAAGCTTGTTAGGACTAGTCCAATATTACAGCAGATTTGTACCTAACCTGTCATCTATCACGGCTGTTTTATCATCTTTATTAAAAAAGGACATGCCAGTGAAGGTGACATGGACTGGTGAATGCGATAGAATATTCCGTCAAATAATTGATATTTTTTCACACCCACCTATTTTGAGACTACCTGATGCTTCCAAAAAGTTTATTCTCCGCACAGATACGGAATTGGCGCATGTTTGCTCCAATATCATGACGACATCCTCCATCCCACACTGTACGTCTCACGGAAACTTAAGCCACCAGAAATCAAGTACTCAACAGTTGACAGAGAATTACTATCCGTCATTTGAGCGATCACAAAGCTCGAAAAATTCCTATTAGGCGCACCCTTTGTGGTGCAGACGGACCAAAAAGCGGTGGCATCACTACGTCGTGCTAATCACAAGAGCCCGAAGCTGACAAGATACGCCATTCTACTTCAGCCTTTTGACTTTTCTATCGAGTACATCACAGGATCAGATAACGTCTTGGCAGATACTCTGTCTCGAAATCCTACTGTTGTCGAGTCCTGAACTATATTAACGTCGCAGATACTTACTCAAGAGACATAGCACTATCATTGCTGTTCTACATAGACAGAAACCATTGCCTACAATACACGTATCTGCTTACTAAAGACATATTATATACGAAATGAACGAAATCAATTGACTCTATGTTCGTATTTACGCCAGGACTTTGCTTGATATCCATTCATGATAAAACTATTGGAAACATTTTCGTGCATCAAGTGAAAATAATAGAAAACACTATCAAAGTAACTCAGTATGCGACATGAACTATTGTCAATAACGTCGATACTTATGAACTGAAACACTTAAACATTTTTTTCTAATCGGAATTCACAAGGATCAAGCCTACGGATGGATCATCATATCCAACTTTAATTAATTTTAATTAAGTCGTTAAAATAATGGAAATTAAAATGAAAGATGAGATAAATATGAAAAAAAAAATGAAATGAAATTTGGAAAAAAATTAAAGAAGAAAAAAATAAGAACTCACATGATTCTTAGATAATGTTATTGTATGTAACTATTATATTATATAGTTAATAATTATGTTGATACATTACATACTACATTATTGTTTAAATTGGTTAATTTAGATAGGTATTAACAACTTAATACTAAACTTAATTAATGTCCAACACACATAACTAAGTTAAATTTATACATTACTTTCTTTCTCTACTTTATTCTTCATTTATTTATTTCTCTCTTTAACATATCCTTTCATTTTTCTTACATTAGATTTTCAACAACTTTATTCTTATTACACACTCAATATAATTAATAAGTTTAATTTTAACTCTTTAGATTAGTCTGACGTGACATTTCATTGCGACATATTTTAAGTTAATTAATTATTTAATTAGATATCAACATTAGCCATTCTCTTTTAGTTCATATAAAATTTATGTATAACATTTATGTATAATATGATCATTAATGTATTAGATGACTGTTAGTAAGTCGACATGACCACGACACTGTTCTAGACAGAACATCGTAGGCCATATGCCGCATTTTTGTTAAATTTTTTTGATATTCATTCAGATAGGTTTTTGAAAAAAAAAATCTATCTAATAGATTTTTTTCCCCCGGTGGACAGGGAATTGTTACGGTAGTTTAATTGGCATTGTCTGCTAGAGGTTAGCAGCATGCGATTTTAGGGGTTACAACGTTTAATGTAATGTAAAAGTATTATTAGCCTAGTGAACGCTGTGACGTTTCAGCGTTGGTAGTCACGCACCGTGACCAAGAGACGGGACCCTTTCTTGAATGACCGTCGAACCGAGAAGACGTGTCCTTGTAGTATTATAGTGTCGGACATGGAGTGCCACACAGTTATATTGTATTTTATTATGGACATGGGTCAGTCCACTGTTATGATGAAGAAAGATGAAGTTACAGGTTAGTAATTGACTAAACCTTGTCGAGATGAATTAACAGTCCGTTTTAGTTATACTAGTGCCAGACGCATAATCTCACTGTCGGTCGTTGGGATTACCAACCACGCGTGCATATAGTTATGTCGTTCTGCCTACAGTAATTCAGATGTACGAGACAAAGGACTGATATGCAAGATAGCTAACTCAACATAGGATTCTAAATTATATTTGTGATGTAATTCATGACCAACGTACGATGTCTACAGAATGTATAATAAATTGTTTGTTTGGACTATAGACATGACTTATCCCGTCTATGAACATTTGGGAATTCAATTATTACTATAATGGTTTCAAAGTATTTAAATCCACATTCGCGTAATTAACATCGAAGGCACGATGCAAAAATGATGAACTGTAAACCAAGTTACCACGATTGACTATCAAGCTTTCAACAATCCGTTGGGCTAATTTTCCGACCGCAGCAACACCTTTTATTGGAGAAGATTGGACGGACTTTCATAGCGCAGGAAATCTCTTTCATATTAAATAAGGAAACCGGGACTGAGGAAACTGAAGGACCACACACGAAGTCAGAGAGGGAACTTATTAAATTAACGACACCCCAGACACGTGTAAAAGGCCGATTCAAGTCTCTTTTATTCATCTGAGCAAAATGTCTGTGACAGGAGTGGCGTAAGTTGTCATTTTACATTCTATATTTTATTACTAACATGTGAACTAACAAATATATATGTATGTTACCATGTGAAGATTAATGTGTGAAAATCGCTAGTGGATGTCCAAGTCATTTGAGGCTGGCAACCTCATTGGAAAATGAGAAAGAAGAGATGTACATTTTAATTATAATACTTACAATTTCAAGCAGTGTAAATGTTCATATAACATAGTCACTTTGGGATTAATGTACGTTTTCAAGCTTTACAGCAGTCTAAATGTCTATGTGAAAATATTCATTTTTAAATTAATAGAAGTTTCAAACTTTTCAAATCTGTGTAAACAGAAATGAAAACATATTCAATTTATATTGTGAACACTTTTCAATCAGTTTAAATGTAAATGGAAACATATTCTTTCTTTACTATTAACTTTTTCATTTAAATGTAATGTAAGGCTAAAGCTATTCAATTTAAATGTAAAGAAAGTTTTAACCCGAGGGATTAAATTTAATTCTCATCGAGGGTAAATTCTTAGATAAATGGAATGGTAGAATAGAAGAAAGGGGGGGGGGGGGGGCAAATAACTATGCGTCGGAAAACGCCATACTCAGACGAGCGTTTGTCTCTATTATATTACCACAGTTATTGGTGGTACCAGTAGAAAGTACTATCTCTGGAACCAAGTGAAGGTGGCCATCATAAGAGGGTCTTATAGACAGATGAAAAAATATGCGCTGCTGAAGTGAACTTTTCCCCATTATCTCTACTATAAATCAATGATGAAACTTTTCTTCTAAACTATTCAATTTATTTTCAATCTATTGAAACCTGAAATGATAATTAAATTTTGTTATTTGTAATGTTACAAGTTTAACTTCGATTTAATCATTTTAAAGTTACTGCATGTTTGTCTCAGTCAAATTACTACACACACTCTAAACAGAGCTATATCAGAATAGTAAGAATTCCACTGAGTAAATCAGGGGTGGGGGCTTAACGAGCTGAAAATAATAATTGCTAAAATTTTTCACAAAAGTTGTCGGCAGATTCTAGAATTAACGTGCTCAGCCAAAGCAGCATTGTTTTCGCTTATCTGAATATCTTGTGCAGACTCCCTTTGTAATAGAAGTGTCATTACCCTTCTATCTACATCTCTGCCAAGAGTAATCTTGAAGCTCATATTAGATACTCTTGACTTTTGGCCACTGATGAACCGCTACTGCAAAGCAGGGGAGGCAATACCGTCACAATCAGAACACATCGAAACTATATAAATGTGGGAGATAATTAGAGGACTATGTAGGTAACTGATTGCGACTGCATTATCAGTATACATAGAATCAATATTAAGGCTGGCAGACATGCTGCCACAAACAAATAAATAAATAAGAAAAAAAAAAACAGCTTCGGTCACGCAGCAAATCCTTTGTTAAACTAGGTAGTTATTCAAAATGTCAGGCCTGTATATCGGTTGTGGCGAAACGT
The DNA here is from genome assembly GCA_024509875.1 of Oreohelix idahoensis. Taxonomy (NCBI): domain Eukaryota; kingdom Metazoa; phylum Mollusca; class Gastropoda; order Stylommatophora; family Oreohelicidae; genus Oreohelix; species Oreohelix idahoensis. The sequence goes on from JAMPIV010005335.1 coordinate 157,265, forward strand.
GAATGCTTAAGTGACAACTTAACGACACGTCGCCACGTGTTCGGAGACATTAAGCTGACGAAACTGCTAAAAAATTACACTTTAGCAGGTCGTTCTCGATTGTCAGTGTGGTCTGTCAATAATTTTCACAGCTGTTATTTCCCAAGTGTAATCTCGCTCCTGTTTTTAGTTCATGCTAAAGAACTCATTATCTGCTCTGGTGAGGACGGATCCGAATTTCAGCGCGTTTCTCTAATTGAACATATATTTTATTTATCAGTGTTCCAGTTTTAAATAATGTGTGTGTACATACTGGCTTCGTTTAAGAAACAGTTTAGAAGCCAACACGTCCACAAAATCTTATAAAAAATGCTGAACGTTGTGGAAGAGTGTTGAAGGACACAAAGCCAAAGCAGTCGTAGCATCGTGTGTAATGGAGGCTTCTTTATATACGCTATCAACCACAGCTCGTCAAAGAAGCCAACATCAAAGCAACAACTTCTTCACCAATCTCGTTTAATTGACGAAGTTGCTTCAAAAGAAGTTGATACATGTGAATAACGTTTAGTTCATCAATGAAAATAAAATGCTCCATCCACACACAATTAAACATCTTCACCAATTTACTTTACAGACTCCTTGCATATGTCAAATACGTATCCTCCAACTGATACACCAGCATATGGTCTTACAAAGTCATCATAACTGGCAGAAGGGCATCCACAGACATCCATCGGTTGCGCATTACTGTATTTCAAAACATTTTAAAATCATTTCACAACTTCACACTGAAACACGTCTGTTCTATTTCACTGACACCAATAGAATCTTCTCATCACTCCAGTAAACAAGACGACGTCACTTCTCATACCAATGCGCGACAAGAATTCTTGAAGCATTTTAGTGTGACAAACTGCATCAAATATAAATTCCCGTTTACCACATCGTCACAAGTGTACTTCAGAACAAAAGCAGTAAAGGTAATAAGTCATGAATATGGACTGCACATTAACACTGAGAATACAGAAACTATGATAATTAGCAAATCACAGGATAAGCCTACGTACAAGAAGATTAAACGGAAAAATCTTGGAACACGTAAGAGTTTCTCATATCTTGGTTATATAAGAACAGAAGATGGCTCATGTGAAACAGAAATCAAGAAGAGAATAGGAATCGCGTTCCATTGTCATTTAGTGTATCTGTTTGGTTTTTAGCCACAAGACAACCCAATATCACATTGGCGACTACACTGTACTTTGAACCTGTCATGATACTGCTAGCAGATGGCGCATACTAGGGTAACGTGGCACCAGCTGATTAACCTGCTGAAGCTCTCTACTTTCACAGGGAGCTGATAGACAAAAGAAGAATAAGGTCATAGGTCACTAACTATTTCATTATGTCATTGTAACTATTCATAGCATAGCCCCGTGTAGTTCCCGTGGGTCTCTGAAGAGGGTAATATCTACTCGTACATGCGGAGCCGCCGGCGAACGTCAATGTGATATTACCGACAAAGAAATAATAGGACTACTTCTCCCTCAGGCATGTCGTACAAGACGACTAATATGCGGTTGTGCATGAGGTTGGCAACCTCATCATGTAACACAAATTGCTACAGTAACCACCGCCGCAAGAGCATGAGAATGCTTGGTTCAGGCTTCTTGCAAAGAGCATCAGCGCATCAGCTATTGCGGTCCCTCCATGCTCCATAAAGAAATGGAAAATAATGAATGGTAATTAATAGTGTTGGTGTTGAGCCCAGGTGAGCTTATCCTGGGCGCTGAATTTTTGCTTGCGCCATTAAGATCCAGACTTCGTATATTTAACAAAGAACAGTGAAAGTATTGAGGAGTGAGAGAAATGGTAAGGTCAACAAGACTTGATTGTTTAATTATTATTTGTATCTTCACGTGGTTATTACCACCTTGTTAACAACTCGAATTTGCAAGACTCGTTTGGTTAAGCCGCTCCTCGCGGCTAAAATTTGATTGGTTCGCATCAACGTGATGGCGGACATGTGTGGTAGAGTAGTGGTTCTCAAACTGTTTTTGGCCAAGGTATCCCGTGGAGTGTCGGCTAGACATTTAAGTTCCCCATAAAATTATCGAGGGCATAGAACTTAACAAAAGGATGTTGTTTGGTATGTATATATGCTGTGTTATAGTGGAACAACAAGAAAATTAATAAATAAACGCTATTCCTAAAATTTTTAACAAAATAAAATGTACCATTAAGACTACAAATTAAAACAAACAAACAATAATAATAAACTGCACTAGACTGTTTAGTTAATCTAATGAAAGTCTTACTGTGACAGATTTTCGGCGATTTTACCGATATTAGGTGTTATAGGTGATAATAGACAGCAGATGTCTAGTGAAGCGTCAAGCCTGTTTTCTCCTCCGATTTTGTGTAACAATATTTGACAACCCAATATTCACACAAATACATAATCACAGATGGTACACACTTACGAACAACATTGTCTAGTAAATTAGGCAAAGAATCCAACAAACTTGTGTTACAAGAGATAGTAGCCGGTTCTTCTTCAGTTGTGGTTAGGACACAGAAGTTTCATGTTTTTCAAGAAAGGATTAGCAGTGTTGTCGACTCAAGTCAATCGACTCGAGACTCTACTCGCGATGTAGGTATTACTGACTCGACTCGATTTGGAACTTGCCAAGTTTAGTTAATCGACTCGCAGTCCTCATCCATAATGCACTTTTAATTAAGGAGAAACCAAAAATGTTTTTATATAAAGCGATATCTCCCAGACATCACTGCACGCACAAGAATTCCATTGCGAAAACAAAACAATAACTTCCGCTTATCAGTATTAGACATAAGTGGACGCTGTTGCTAGGCAAATGTCGGGGAGACTGAGTGATGCACAGTAACATTCCTCGAATATGGCAACATAGCAATCCGGACTGGGGGGGAGAGATATACTTTACGCCAGAGAGAGAAATAATGTCGGCGGATAAAAAAGTGGAGCATGTCACATAACTTTGGGTCGATCTCTTGTCCTCTACTGCCGTATTCAGTTGCATTTTGTTGTGCTTACTGATTACGTGTAATTTCCGTGGTCGGCACATTTCTTTCTCTGCTATCAGGCAGATATGTGGTATTTTCCTATCACCTTACAGTTGACAATCATATTAGAAATAAAATGCCTGTTGTGACTCAGTTTTATATCTGAAAGTACTGCTGCAAAATACGCCAAGCTTTGTGCAGCAGTTGAGCCGTTTCTACTTACATTTCTAGATTCGGTTGAAGCTGGGTTTAGCCACGCAAATGCAGTTTTATCAAAGCAAAGGAAGAGACTAAACCTTGGCTTAAGACGAAAACTCACCATCTCCAACCAAATATCAATGCTTTTGTCAAGCTCATCAGCCGTAGCCTTCCCATTAAGGCATTTAACCAGTTTAATTAAAAAAAGGTAATGTTAATTTAAAGTGCCTCTATAATCACTTCCTTATTTTATTATCTATTTTTTTTCAGGCATGGGATAGATTAATGATCAATTATTAGATGAAGATGTCGGGACTTAACAACGTTTGGGGACCCTACTCTAGGAAGAAGTTACAGACTTGTCCTCTACTGCGACAGATAGCTATTATTACCCGGAAAATTGCGTTTGCACTTCTCCTTTGTTAAATCTACTCAAACTACCGTTGGCCTGCCTTTGAGGAGACAAATAAAGAAACGAACTTTTTCTTCCTCTTCTTCTGCGTTCAGTTTGTAGTAATGCCAAATCTGCAGGCCTGTTACCAGGACGACGTCCACAGTCTTTTCCAGGTCAGCGCGGCAGCCCCATAGCTTCTGCATGAGAATCCAACTATTGCGGTCTCAGGCATGTAAGGAGGAAATAATATGAGGTTGTGCATAGAGCAGGAAAAGTCATCGTATAAAATGCTCTGCTACAGAAACCACCGTTGCAAAAGCATGGAAACTTTGATGTAAGCTTCTTTCGCAGAGCCCAGCTGTAGTCATCGCTCCATGTCCCGCAAGGAGTGAAAGAGAAAATGAAAGAGACCTCACTTACTCAACCCAGATTGACTTTTACCAATCTCTAGTAAACCACTTCATGATGAAAGTCATTTTGTAGTACTTTAAACCCCCCCCCCCCCCCCCCCCCCCCAAAAAAAAACCCCCCACAGGAGATGGACCGTTACGAGTTAAATAGAAGACAGGTGAGTTGTTCTGAAACAGAGAAGAATACCAGAAGATGTGGCCACAATAGTGAACATCAAAGGCTTTTGGGATGCTGAACAGGAAAATGAAGAGTATGTTAAACGTATACCAAGCGATGGCCCAACTGTGATCTCTAGCTTTGTAGTTTCGTATTTTTGTGCGTGTCAATAAATAATTAACCGCTGTCTAGGGACTTGTATTTGTGGCCCATATTAGACAAACATAAAGGTATGTTTTCAGGCACTGGTAAGAAATAAAGAAGTAGAAAACTAGACAACAGAAAAACAACAGATGTGAGTGGCTTACCAGGACTTGAACCCAGGACCTTCCGTGCGACAACCCCGCCTAGCTATGCAAGCAAATCACACTATCCTCCCTGACATCTAGGCATCACCAAAAAAATGATGCTTCGATGATGGGTCATTAGTGCGACCCGCAACACTTAACACCTGAAATGTACCATGGCCAGTCCAGCCTATTAATGACGCAATCACTTCTGTTGTTCCCTTATTATACAGGTGATGCCTAGATGGAAGAGAGGATGCCCTTGTGTACAAACTTACAGACAGATCGGGGAACTCACATGACAACATGTGTAAGCTGTAATGCTTATTACTTTATTAGAAAGTAATTTCGTCATAACAAGTCGGCCCGGAAGCGATTATGTCACACTTGTCTGCCCACATGTGTCACACAGACAGTAATCTCGTTATCTGTCGTATGAGTACGCAACACTCTGTGTCTGCCCATCTGTGTTACCAAACGAGTCATCTTATCATCGGTTCAATCTAAACACGCTGGCGACTATCATATCTCAGTTGCTCACCACAAGCTAGGATGACCGGATAACAACAGATGACATCACAGAGAGGAGTGTCGAATAATTTGATGAAATCACATATCTGCTACTTAGCAGAAAAATAACGACGAAATAAAGAAAGAAAAGTGCGATACTTCTTCTTCTTCTTCGATCCTTAACCACCGACCGTCAAAGCAGTTAGTGGCCATCACGCCTAGTGGCGTCTTGTAGGGCAACAACAAATTGATTCCACTTTGCACGGTCGGTGGCCATCCTTCGTACAGTGCCCCAACTCTGGTTCATTCTTTGCATCTCAGCCTCCACAGTCCTCCGCCAAGTTGTTTTTGGTCGGCCTCTCTTTTGCTTTCCTTCAGGGGTCCAAAGCATAGCTGTTCTTGTGATGGCATCGGGGTCTCTTCTGAGGACATGACCAACCCAGCTCCAGCGTCTGCCAGCTATGATGGTGTGCATGTCCTCTTGCTTGCTACGAGTAAGCAGATCTTGGTTGGTGATGGTATTCGGCCAAAAGATGCGGTGAATTTTTCTTAGGCATGTGCGATACTTGAGAGCACATAATAAAATCAGCACCACAAATGTAGTGATACTGCCGGAGAGAAATAAAGATCTATAGGGGCCGCCCCGTTTTGTCACATACCCCCTCTCCTAAGAGATTTGTAGAATATCTAGCTATGGGACGGTCACTTCTCGATGGGTTCTACAGTCTCCCGGGTTCTCTCTCTCTCGTAGAGTTGTCCTCTCTTCCTTTATCTCGGTGGCGAGTGACTGAGTTTCTCGCTTGGCAGTGTGTGCAGTTTTCAATGTACTTACGCACATCTGCCCACCTTCTAGGCCAAAAGTAATCCTTCTTAAGGTTACTCATGGTATTTCCCACTGAAACATGTTCTCCTAATGATGATACATGAGCCGCTTTCATGACGGAGGGTTTTAAGGGGAGAGGCACCACGAGTTGCTTCCCTTGTCTCGTCCGTCGAAAAATAATCCTATCCTCGTCGTGGAACGTTCCAGCTGAAGCATAGTTTATTTTGAGCTGACTCTGTTCAAAGTATGGCGCTAACATAATGTTTTCCATCTGCGCTCGTCGTAACTCTGCTTTACTACATAGAAATGTCGAGTTGAGGTGCGAGTTATCCAACTTTGGTTGTTGGTTACTCTGCTCAAACTCTTTCTTCGTAGTTTCATCCTTCTGGTTGTCCGGGTTATGGCTAACAGAGCAATCTCGCACAAACTGTCGAAAATCATGTCGCAAACCTGGCCAGAAGTAATTCAAGGAGACCTGTTTTACCAGGGCATATGAACCTTTAATGGGATGGGGCATGGTGAAATGCATTTCCTGCATGAGGCGGGTGCGATATGGTAATGGGACAACTAGCTGTCTCTTATTCTACACCCGTCTATATACCAAACCTTTCTCACTGTAATATGCTTCCTGGTGAGTATGGGCGTAATTACTACACAAATGGGAAAAGCAAGGCTTTAGGGTTTGATCGGCCCTTGGTGCATGCTTCAGCTCTGAAATATTCAGGCTGTGTAAAGCCGACAATTCAGGGGCAGCTGAGGCGTGTCCTGGGTTCTCTTTCGTTTATGTCGGCCTTGAGTCACCCGAGGCGTGGCCTGGGTTATATATATATATATATATATATATATATATATATATATATATATATATATATATATATATATATATATATATATATATATATATATATTGCCACGTGAATATTGATATGTGAAAATTGCTAAATGGATGTCCGAGTCATTTGAGGCTGGGAACCTCATCATATAGAATGATGAATTCATGAACCACCACTGCAACGGCTGGTGACTGCTTTATTGCTAGTTTCTTAAAGAGAACTAACAAGCATAGGTAGTCCAAAGTTCCATATGGAGCAGGGAGGGAAAGATGAAAAAAATGATGTACCTCCTAATTATAATATTTCATTTTCAAACCAGTGTAAATGTCTATTTAAACATACGCACTTTAAAATTAATGAAAGTTTCAAAGCTTTTCAATCAGTGTTGGTGTAAATGAAATCTACATTGTGAACATATAGATGTTAAAATGTAAACATATTATATCTACACTATTAACCTTTTCATTTTAATGTTAAGTAAATATAAAGCTATTCAATTTAAATGTTAAGAAAGTTTCCCACCGAGGGATTAAGTTTAATTCTCATCGAGGGTAAAATCTGAGGTAGATGGGATGGTGGAATAGGAGAAAGGGACCCATAACTATGTTTCGGAAAACGCAATACTCAGGAGAGCGTTTTGTTTCTGTTCTTTTACCATAGTTGTTGGTGGTACCAGTTGAGGGTATTATCTCTGGAACATAAAGGGAAAAGTGGCCTGAACTTTAAAACGAAAGACCAACTTTGTAGACACTCCCTGACACTTCTGGGAACGTGCTGCGCCCTAAAACCTTGACCAGCGACGAGTGTGACCAGTCTACCAAGAACCAACCCATCAGAAGGAGCAGAACCGTCACTGACAGCTACGTAACCTCTAGAAACTGCCCTCCTTTACATACTTCTATTCCATCACAACAGTGATGATACATTTTTTTTTAAATAGAAATAATTATTCTTTTCTTTAAAACCTTGTTAAAAACTTAATGACTATTTAATCTGTTATTTGTAAATATACAAATTTATCGTCCATCTTTTAATAATTTTGTATGTACTGCATGTTTGTCTCAGTCAATTTACTAAATACACTCTAAATAGAGCTATACATAATAAGAAGAATTCCACTGAGTAAATCAGGATGGGGGAATGAAAGAGCTGAAATTAATAATTGCTTTATTCTTCATAAAAGGCGGCGTATCGATATAAGTTAACAATTGCCCTGCCAATGCATCATTGTTCTTGACTTCGGAAATATCTTATGAAAACTCTCTTGAGACATGTGACGGTTTTGCCTGTCCTGCTTTGCATTAGTGGTCCAACAGTGGCAAAAAGAGTATTTACTATGGTCCTTCAAAGGTATCTATCTTCTTACAACATCATTCTTGGCAGAGGTGTAGACAGAAGGGTAGTGACACTTCTATCACAAAGGGAGTCTTCACAAGATATGCAGATAAGCGAAAACAATGCTGCTTTGGCTGAACACGTTAATTCTAGAATCTGCCGACCACTTTTGTGAAGAATTAAGCAATGATTAATTTTAGCTCGTTAAGCCACCACGTCTGATTTACTCAGTGGAATTTTTATTATTCTGGTATAGCTCTGTTTAGAGTGTGTGTAGTAAATTGACTGAGACAAACATGCAGTACATTTAAAATGATTAAATCGAAGTTAAATTTGTAAAATTACAAATAAAGAAATTTAATAATCACTTACGTTTTAACAGTTTGAAAATAATTGAACAGTTTAGAAGAAAAGTGTCATCATTGATTGATAGTAGAGTCGATGAAAAAAAGTTAACTTTGGCATCGTATATTTTGCACTTAGCTGCCAATAGTAGTTTCTGCTCCCGCTGATGGGTTCTTTTTACACTGCTCACTCTCGTCGCTGGTCAATGTTGGCGGGTGTAGTTCGTTTCCCAGAAATGTCAAGGAGAGTCTACAAAGTTTGTCTCTCGTCTTAAAGCGTAAGCCACTTGCCCCTTTTTGTTCCAAAGATAGTACTTTCTGCTGGTACCACCAATAACTATGATAAAGAATAGAAACTAAACGCTCTTCTGAGTATTGCGTTTCCCGACACATACTTATGTGTCCCCTTTCCTCTATTCTACCACCCCATTTATCTCAGAATTTACCCTCGATGAGAATTAAATTTAATCCCTCGGGATAAAACTTTCTTTACATTTAAACTGGATAGCTTTAGCTTTACATTACATTTAAATGAAAAGGTTAATAGTACAGATAGAATATGTTTACATTTACATTTTCACTGATTGAAAAGTGTTCACAATATAAATTGAATATGTTTTTATTTATGTTTACACCAATTGGATGACGCAATCTGTAGCAGTCATTGCAACCACATTTTCTCATTGTCATCATTTCTGTTGTGGATTCTGTGAATGCAGACGTGTCGTTCAAGATGCCTCATCAATGTGTGAACAATGCGGATCATTTTTGCTATATTTGCGGACAAATAACTTTGCTATCACAAAGGCGACCCATTACACCGATGATAAAGAATGCCTACAGCCTTTATTTTGGTTGTGAGATCGGTGACCAGGACCGGTATTGGGCTCCACATATGTGTTGTCAATCCTGTGCAACGAATCTGAGCTGCTGGTTGAACTGAAAAGCACGATCGATGCGTTTCGCAGTTCCAATGGTGTGGAGGGAACCGACAAACCGCCTTAATGATCGTTACTTTTGCACGACTCCTCCATTTGGACATGGTATTTCTAAGAAGAAAAAGCGGCCTGTGACTGTTGCATCATCGTATGCAACACAATGCTGCCCTGGTGAAACTTCACGCGAAAATACCAATCGTGGGTATGCCACGGCATCTAGTCGTCCCATCACCATAGGCAGTCATATAACGAACAGCAAAGTTAACCATGAAACGCGATGCATGGCGCACAACGGCCACTGGGGCAATACGTAATGTCCATAGTGGTTATATAAAAATCAACATGTTTATTTCGAATACTTCAGGTACAATACGCAGCGAAGGTCATTATAATTCTATGTCCCGTCAGTCCTCATATAAGCACAAAGGCACGCCATTCAGTAAGATTGTCAATCTTGGACCGTAGGGGTATTCAATTCATAAACAGTGAATCCACTCTTCTCCACAATGATCCTTCGCACCCTTCCGTAACTGGTCAGGTTATAAAGACTCCGATTTAACAGGGTATGAACCTCCAAGGCCACGAAAGCGTAAGACATTACTAAATACATAGTCTATGATTCCCTCCATGACTAGTATAAATCACAGCTGCAACATCCTTCCATGTCTTTTCTGAGTTATTGAACTCAGAACAACAATGTTAGCCTATACTTCAGGCATCCGTCTTCAATCATATGTTTACCACACTATGTCACACCTCGACCAACACAAAAACGTCTTCCTCTTTTATCTTTCCCTCCTGATTGGTTAATACAATACTGTTTCTACCATATACTTTCAACAAATGTGCACCCAAGTGTACTCTTCAAAATATATCATAATCTCGCCGAAATACCAGTGCCATTTTTTTGGCGCAACTACATTGTTGCCAAATTCATATCGCAACAGTGACCTATCCGAATATTCCCTCTGCTATGCGGCTGGTGCCTCACAGGGAAGGACTTCATGTTCCGGACCCACCAGAATCTTATACTCTGGATGATGAAGAAGATAATAAGGCCAGTGGACATCCGTCACCTGTGAAAGCATCTACATCAAGAGATCCTGATTTCTTGTCAATTGAAGAGTCTGCACAGCCACATAAAATTACCCAGTGAATAGAATGATCTAGTGAGAGATCTGGAATTGCCAAAAAATAAAGCAGAGCTGTTGGGGTCCAGACTGCAGCTATGGAGTCTTCTAGAAGAGAATGTGCACGTGTCTGTGTTTCTGCTCGGCAAAAAGATCTGCTTCCATATTTCAAAATGACAGATAACCTCATTGCTTGCGTTGATATAGTGGGTCTGATGGCAGAACTACACATCAACTACAAAGACGACGATTGGAGGCTGTTCATTGATTCGTCCAAGTTGAGTGTCGCAGAGAGATTTATGATTAATAAATTTCTATATCTTTTCTTTATTCTACCCGTGTCTTCTACTTTATTATCGCTCTTTTATCCTTTCTTTTTTTTCGCATTCGTCTGATTGTGGAAAATAAAACTCTCCCATTCATACCTTCGCCTGTCTCTTTTCTTATTTAGCAACGCATTTGTATTGCTGTTTAGCTAAATTCTTGAGTAGACCGAATAGTGTGAAATTCGTCTCAACAGACATATGATGGCAGACATATCGTCTAGCATTTTCATCTGACACGGCGCTCTTGGTTAAATTTCTCGGTGTTAGGTGTGAGAAGGCGCCAACATGCATCGCGGGGAAATGACCATAGGTAGCTGCAAGTGTGAAACGCGTCTGGCAGTTTCAGTGCCGTCGTCTGAGTTTTATGTAGGTGTTAAAACGGGAACTATTTCGGGTTTTCGAGAATTAGGAAATCATTTCTTTTCATAAGATATAAACCCCAGTAGTTAGACTTCAGGCATTCAGTACTCCTAAGTTGCAGTAGACGGATTGCTCGTGCTAGAATATAAGCTTGTATAGCGAAGTTCTGAGTTTTCTCGTCAATTTTTGCCGAGCTTCTAGAATACCTATCTAGTGAATAATTCTCGTCGTGGTGATAGCCGTAGTTCTGTTTGGAGGTAATATTAATATCTAGTATTTTGTTAGTGATTTAAGTGGTAAATCGCCTATTTTATTTTCACTAGTTAGATTTCTGTGCAGAGGGATTAAATTATAAGTCTGTTATATTCTCTAGTTACTGCGTTACAGTGGAAAGCAGAATAAATTATTATTTCTAGCTTAAACTCATGCAGCTGTAAACAAATTAAATAAATTGCTAGTAATCAGTCAAGAATATTTTAAAATAACTTATAACTGCACCGATTCATTATTGAGTATTGACGAAATACGTAAGTATTTCTAATTCATGATGATTGATTTTTTTTTAATGTAATATTATATTTTACGCGAGGATAGGAGGTGTGTATAATATTATGGTAAAGTATTTTGTACTTTTCTCTTCCTTATACAGTTTTGGTTCATTCCAACTTTTTCAAGCGGTTTTAGTACAACTGAGAGAAGAAACATTTTTTATCTTTAACCACGGGGGTTTACAAGTTAACACCTATCTGGCAGTGTGTGTGCCTCCAGAAATAGACAGAGTACAAATCTCACTAACGGTTTTAAAGACTAAATGCCTATACTGGGCCTTTGAGCCAGATTATATTTCTTCACAAACTCTCAGGTACATGCATCCCGGTGGCGAGAAAAAATTACAAAACATTAACATTCCGACATTTTGACTAATTGTGGTGTGACCAAATTAAATTTCTATACTGAGAGAAGGCACCGACCTGACATTCCTAGGTACTGGAAACCCTAAGCTATTGACACTGTGCTCGCTGTTAACTTTCGTGCCTGGACAATTTTAATGTGACATAAACAGATATCCTAAATAATAATAACCGAGGAAACGTTCCCTGAAAAAGTGAATTCAACCTGTCTTTGCGGAGCTGGGGTTCCCTTGGCCAAGAATAACACTGGAGATTCTGTATGTGCATGTCCTAAAAAATTGTTTTTTCAGAAGTTGCTACCAAAGCTGTAAGTACGAATGCAAGCGCGTGGACACGGCTGACATGAATAGAGTGAATGCAGGACTGAGTGATTCCTTTATTATTGTATTTTTGGCACCCATTTTGCTGTCTTAAATTCCTTTATGCAGTTTTTGTTGCTAATGATATTTTCCTTAGGATAGAGTAGAGTATCAGTTCTGTTCATACCTTTAAAGGGAAATCATAGAACATAGCGTATATATCTGTGACTCTTTGGGGCTTGTCGTGAGAAATTCTAATCCACATATATAAATTAAAAAGTAAATGTAAAGCCTAACAAATAACTTCACTAAAAGGAAAGAAGAATGGTAAAGAACAGTGCTGTCACAATGACTGTACTCGAAATCCCCCTTGTTTTCTACTTCGTCTGCAAATTGTAACGTTTCACGTTGATAGTAAAAGCCTACTGCTTCAATACCCGCTTTCTACGATAAAACGTGTACTGCCTTTCTAAGAAAAACCTTGAGATACGCAAGCTGACCTATATTTAATATTCCATTCATGTCATTTTATACACTAAGTTACCATAAACGAAAGACAGATGGACTAAGGATAGAAAGAAAGGGAGGGGCTGAAAGCCGGAACGCAGGCAATACTACCACAGTCTCGCGATACACAATTAATGCCACCCCTAACACGCGTGTAAGGCCACAAGCACTAACTTTTTTTCAAATCGACAGTGATAAAAAACACTACCCATACGAGAGTTAGGTTTAAAAAACTTACAAAACGCTTATTAGGAAACATGACATTCTACTGTTTTATGTCTAAAATCCTGACATTAGTCTGACAGTACAGCAGGACAGGTGGCGGTTCTAAACATAAAAAATAAAAAAAAACAGCACGACTATCCTAGAAGAAAATACATATTTTGAACGCAGCCCCTTAGCCCCATTAAATTTATATATTTGGGTTCCTTAGGACTTGCTGACAAAGAATATGTTAAAGGTTACGCAAATAGTCTAGGAATTACCAAATTATAGCCAAAATAAAATGGTGGTGCTGTCAGACAACACCAAAATCAGAATCGCTCAGTGGCAGATTTTAAAACCACCATTGTACGGGAAAGAGGTCCCCATGTTAAATCCTATTTGATTGGATAGAAGTAAATGTAAGGCTAAACACGATTAGTCGGGCTATAAATACTATCTTTTGTTGTTAGGGGAGACGGAAGGAAGGGTACTTTTTTTTGAAAAGCTGTGTAAACATGGCACGATTGGTTAGACCCGCCAATATAGTCAATCAGAGGCGTCAGGTCAGCACCACATTTTCAAATAAACTTACTAAAGAACCAGTGCGTTGAGCGCCAGTGCATATTTTTCTAAATAAAAGCCTGGGACATCGGCAGATCGAAATTGTGCTATATTCATTGCCAGTCAACGTAACTGTGTATTATTCCATGAATTGTGGGACCGTGGTCCTAAAGTTATTGAGCAGCACCTGGTCTGAGCTTTGCTGAACCTAGAGGCTGACAGCATACTCCTGGGTCCAGATAGTGACCAGTGAGGTGTCTCCAGAACACAGGGAGGCTATCGAGCAGAGGAGTCTTTTCCGGCCGCCATCACGAAAGATAAGCGTCTGTGGCCAGAGGAGCTCAACATTATGCCCCCCCCCCCCCTCAAAATCTGACTTTATAATAAAACAGAGGGAAAATACAGTGTTTAAATTGATAGGAACTGTGAACTTTTCCCCATACTATTTCCAAGATAAACAAACACTTGAAGTCATGATGACAAATAACAACATAGCTTGAAAAAACCAAACCAGTATTACCTCATATTACTACTACACAACTGACACACATAGGATAATATGAATAAAATATGTCACTACAAGGTTCATATTGATAAATTCTGTACATATAAATTGTAATTACAATTGATTGTGATTCCTGGTTCACTTTGTAGTTGAATCAGGACATATATATTAGTGAAAGTAATTAATACATATTTATATTTGAAACTTTACCAGTGACTCATTTAAGATAGTCTTATAGAGTGTTAAATGTGTGTGAGTGTCACAGTGTTGTCAAGTGTGGTGGAATAAATTAAATTGTGTATCTGTCTGTTGTTGTTGAACGCCGTCTGCTAAAGGTTATCAGACGTGCAATTGTAAAAGGTTAAGGCATTTAATATATTGCGATAGATGTTTCAATTACTGAACGCTCCATACACGATCGATCATGACGTGTATAGCGTTGTTTAGGACACAGTCGGTAACTAAGAAACGCTACCCTTTGTTACTTGACCGCCAAGCTGAATAGCTGCGTTTTTTCTAACCTTCCAATTCAATGGCATGATATAGCCATTTATATATGCATTTTTTGATGGACCAGGGTCAGTCCTAGAACTCTATATGAGAGGGAAATTTATGGAGGTTAGTATTTAACTAGAATTCTCAGAAGGAGAAGAATAATCGTCAAATTCATATGAAATATTCAGACTCGCAGTCTCACTGTCGGCAGGTAGCCATGTCTAGCTGCGCGTGCATATAGCTGTGATGTTCTGACGACAATACTGCATTGTATCCTTAACGGACATTGACACGTAAACCAGCAGTCTACGTTATTGATTAATTTATGCATGACTTATATGGACTTATGCTCTACTCCTATTTGAAATGATCATCCTGTGTGTACAACTGTGAATTAAATGTATGGACTCAATGAAATGACTTATCAAATCAATCGTATTCCAAGGTTCAAGTATTGTTCGGAATCTTCCACCCCCGCATTCGCTTAATCTTCCATCGAAGGCACGATGCATATCACTGTATAAAAAAAACTAACATATCAAGAAAAAAACAATGGCCAGAAATTTATAATTGTTTTATTCATATCACATGGAACATTGTTCAGAGCAAACCACCTTGTAACAGTGGTGCCCGGTATATGGGGACGAAAAACAACAAAAAAACCAAAAATTTTTTCATGACTTTCGAATGAAATATTTACGATCAAGTTTCGATCACATGACCATTACGAAGCTGACGTGACGCACGTGATCATGAATAGCAACATGACGTCACTGTTGCATTGTCGCAGTGAAGAAGACATATTTTCAACGCCTCTCTAGTTCGTTTCAAATTGATCAAG
Source organism: Oreohelix idahoensis (assembly GCA_024509875.1). Classification (NCBI taxonomy): domain Eukaryota; kingdom Metazoa; phylum Mollusca; class Gastropoda; order Stylommatophora; family Oreohelicidae; genus Oreohelix; species Oreohelix idahoensis. Next base: position 172,651 of record JAMPIV010005335.1, read on the forward strand.
ATGCACAAGATGGACTACCGTTGCCTGCCCATCAGGAGCAGACAGTCAAAGGCACAGGCCTAGCCGTCGACGACAACTAGCATCAAGTGAAGCAACGGAAAAGATAAGTCTAGGTGTTTAACTGTTGTTATTGCAAACAGTGCTACTGAGTCCATGCCTTTTGCCTGCATAGGCATGTCTGTTCTGAATGTGTTTCATGTAAATTTTGGTTGTCTTAATGTGTTGTTAATTCGTGGGCCGGTTGGAGGGAACTGAAATCTCTGGGGAATGTCGCGAACAGCTGACCACCTAGATTTCAGTCGTTCTTAGGGAACTTAAACGATTGCATTTTTGGAAGCCCCATTGAGGTTTGCCATTGGACGACCTGTCCAAATCTGCTACCGTTTGACGATTTGTGTTAGCTGTACCGTTCCGTAGATAACTGGCGTATTTTATTCGTACTCAGTTAACAATTTTTTTAGTTTTGTATCATGTTTGTTAACTATTTCGTCCAGTCTCCTCTTACTATCATTTATTTGATGATTGTTAAATTTTCGTCCGTTATGAGTCCTGTGATGTCATCATTTTTTGCAGTCATTTTTTTTGTGTACTTTGAATATTAAGTTGACCTCGGGTCAGACCTTGACCCTTCATTTGGCTTGTGACATTTCCGCTTGTTTTATTTAGTTCATAAATTCATTTTTAATTGTGAAAATGTCTTGTTTGCGTCTTAACATTGTTTGTACCCTTTAGTTGCATCATTGTTTTGTTTGTCCTCATAATATATATTAATACTACATTAATAATATGATATTATATGCAATAATATACTTGTAATTTAATTTAATTAATTTTTTTCTGATATTTAAGGTTAATATGGGACATTGCATAATTATGCAGTGATAGTCCAAGAAAGTAGCACTACAATTTATAAGAGATGCCTAGGGCATAATAATATAATATATATATTGACAAAATAAAATAATCTTATAGCTACCTTTGAGGTAATAGACCCATTGTATATTATTTAATATACTTTTCTGGTACTAAGAGAGTGACTTAGTACATTGAACAATATAATTACTAGGAATCATACCCAACATTATTGGATATTGAGATTAATTGTGTGAAGTAATTACATAATAGTTAACAGATATCATAACTATTTATGATATAGTATTATTTAGATACAATATTGTTACAAAATATTGTCTATTAGTTGAACTTAGACATTAGAGTTCAGTACTATTGTGATTATTTATATTGAATATTTCTAAGTTGAGTAAGTATAATAATTACTCTGAAGCTACTATTGACTATTTTAATCAGTAATTATCAATAATTACTTACAGATAAAAGTCAAAATGCTTACTATAGACCATTTCGTTAAAATTGGTCGGGAATATGGTTATAAATCTCAAGAACTTCGTCAGTTTGCTGAGGCAGAACTGGAAAAACATGAAAGAAAAGAAGCAGAGAAAAAAGCTGCATTAAAGAAAGAGGAAGAGGAACAAAAGGCTGCATTAAAGAAAGAGGAAGCAGAACGTGAGATGAAGCAAATTGCCAAGGAAAATAGATTAAGAGAAATTGCTCAACAGGAAGAAGAGAATAAATTGAAACGAGAGGAAATTATTTTACAACAAGAAATGGAATTGGCGCGTATTAAATTGGAGACAGCAAAATTACAAGCACAAAGTGCTGATGCAAACCAGAATAATAACGCACAAAATGGATCATCATCCAGCCAAACTAAACATTTCTACAACTTTAAATTACCCACTCTCAACTTGAACGTGGACGACCTTTCATCGTTCCTGTCACGTTTTGAACAGACTTGCAAAACAAACCATTTGCCTGAAGAGTCATGGGTACTCAAGTTAAATGAATTCTTGGTTGGAGAACCATTGACGGCTTCTCAAAATGCTGACCCATCAATAGCAAATAACTACGGTGCTATTAAGTCCTTGCTTTTACGAAGGTTTCACCTGGACGAGGAACACTGTAGGTTGAAATTTAAGGGAATTTTACCTGAATCTCCAAAAGATTTTGCAGGATTCATTGCGAATATACGCAATACATTTAATAGATGGGTTGAACTGGCAGAAGTCAACAAATCATACGACAAATTAGTTGATTTACTACTACGGGATAAGGTATTATCTTCGGTTAGCCAGCCATTTTTTGCATATTTGCAGGAGCGTAAACCAGGTACTATGGACGATTTAGAAAAAATTTCTTTAAACTACTGTTCGGCACATCCGAATGCAACCATTTCTAACTCCTCATTAAGAGAACCTCTACCTGTGGCGTCTAATATGGCCTACAATCATAATAACAAACAAAGACATCACAGTGTAGACAGAAGCAGGTTCCAAAGAAATCACAATGTTCACTTTCAGAAGGGATATAATAATGATTTCAACAATAAAAATGAGTTCAACAGAGGTAGATCACGAGATAGAAATTATTCACCTCAAACAAACTACCACAATGGTCAACATAACACTCATTATAATCGATCACATACTCCCAATAATAATAGTAACTGGAATGGTAATAATCATGGCTCGAGACATCGAGATAATAGTTACTATAGAGGACGACGAGATAATTCTAACAATTATACTCGGAATCGATCTCATTCTCGGGGATCATCTCATTACAACCATAATACAGGGGCAGCAGTTACAAATAATACTACCCCTATAGCTCAGGTCCCACTTGACAATAATACAACACAGTCTTCTGCTGCATGTTTTGCTATTAATTATAATGTGGCAAATAGTTGCCAACAATGCAATCTTATTTTTCAGAAGGCGAAAGAAACAGTGCTTAACTGCGGACATATTACACCAGAGGTAGGTCTTGCAGTCAACGATGGAACAGGCCTACTAATTTTTAACAGGGGATTAGTTAATGGATCCGTCGTCTCAGTGCTGAGGGATTCAGGATCCACAACGATTGGTGTACGACAGTCGCTGGTACATCCTAGCTGTGCAACGGGGGAATATGTCCGTTGCATGACTTTTGGGGGAACTATTGAGTTTTACCCCACAGCTATTATTCATGTTAACACACCTTTTTTCACAGGGAACGTAAAAGTATGTATGCTAAAAAGCCTATAGCTGATCTGATGGTTGGTCGTATACACGGCAGTAAAGATTGTACTCCAGATGAGATTATAGAATGGGAGAAACATAACCTATGCACTGGAAACGCCGTGACGACTAGAGCGCAGACTCAACTCATGGAGAAAGTTGATGATAATAAAATGGATGCAGACAACCAAGAGGAATTTGTAGTCAATTCACCTATTGACAGGGAAACATTTGCAACCAAACAAAAAGAGGATAAATCTTTAAAAAAAATTTTTAAGCTGGTTGATAAAGTTGACAATCTATCCTCAGGTAATAATAACAAACATTGTTTTGTTATTAAAAATGACATATTGATTAGATGTTTTAATGACAAATCACAAATGAAACAACAAGTTATGGTCCCATATACTTTTAGACGGTACATTCTTCAACATGCACATGACTCACATTGTGCTGGACATATGGGATATACTCGAACACGATCTCGAGTACTGTCTTCATTCTTTTGGCCAGGAGTGTCAAGAGATATTTCGCAGTATGTACGTTCCTGTACTACATGCCAAGAAGTGAAAGCACGTGGAGCTTTTCACACGGCGCCTATTCAGGCTTGCGATATCTCAGTAAGACCGTTTGACAAGATGGCAATAGATATTATTGGTCCATTGCTACCATCGGCCAGAGGACATAGATTCGTCCTTACGTGCATTGATTTGTGCACACGATGGCCAGAAGCTATCCCATTAAAGACCACCACTACCACAGATGTAGCTGATGCACTACATCTCATCTTTTCTAGAATAGGGTTTCCTAGAAAACTTTTATCAGACCATGGGTCACAGTTTATATCTGACACCATGAAGGAAGTTATGAAAACTTGGAACATTGATAGGAATTTAAGTAGTATTTATCATCCGATGAGTAATGGTGCGGTTGAAAGACTTAACCGTACACTTAAACAACTACTACATAAGGTTACTGCTAAGCACCCTCATGACTGGGACAGAGCACTCCCAGCTGTTCTATTTGCTTATCGGGAGGTACCGCATGAACAAACTGGCTTCTCTCCCTTTGAATTAGTTTTTGGTGCTCCCCCAAGAGGTCCTATGGGACTAATAAAAGACTTATTAATTGACGCGGAGATGACTCAGGACACTCAGTCATCTTACGAGTACGTGATTAATCTTCGGAAGAACATTATTGAGTCTTGCCAGTTGGCAACAGCTTCTTCTGAGGCTGCAAAAGCTAAGGCTCGATCTCTACAAAATAGGTCTCGACGATTACGCCAATTATTCCCAGGCGACGAGGCTTATGTGTTACTTCCTCACAATAACAATAAATTATTGATATCTTGGAATGGTCCTTACAAAGTCATTGATAAAATTTCCGACGTTGATTACGTCTTAGATATCAAGGGACACAAAAAGATATTTCATATTAACATGCTCAAGCAATTTCATACACGTCCTGAACACTTACAGTCAATTTTTCATGAACTAGATGACAACACAGTATCTACTTGTTATTATTCTAACTTATCTGTCATCCAGGAAGAAGAATCTTCTTTTCCTGAGGTACAGTTACCGTTACCGGTACCAGTAGTTCAACCTACTGAATCTTGGCGGGATGTAACCATCTCTTCAACGGTTACACCGCAACAGCGTCTACAGATTGCTAATCTATTACAATCTTATCCAGATGTATTGACCGACGTCCCGGGTCGCACATCGGCTATCAGTCATGACATTACTCTCAATGATGATACACCTATTCGTGTACATCCCTATTCTGTTCCTTTACATTTCCTTGCTAAAACTACTAAGGAACTTGAACAGATGTTGTCTCTGGGAATCATTGAGACTAGTAATTCGCCATTCTCTTCTCCATTAGTGATTGTCCGGAAGAAGGACAATAACATCAGACTATGTGTTGATTATAGAAAATTAAATGCTAAGACTATAGTTGACAGCGAACCACATCCACTTATCGACGACTTACTGCCACGTCTATCCAACGCAACTATATTTAGTAAGATAGACTTAACTAAAGGTTATTGGCAGATACCACTGACCGAAAAGGCTAAGTACTACACCGCATTTTCCACTCCACAAGGTCTATACCAGTGGAATGTGATGCCTTTTGGGCTTGTTAATGCGCCAGCTACCTTCATTCGCCTGATGCGACAAATTTTATCAGGTAGACCAGACGTTATTACATATATTGACGACATATGCTTGTTTAGTTCGTCGTTTGAGGAACATGTTTCGGGACTTAGATATGTTTTCGACACTCTAAGGAATTATCATCTAACTGCTAAACCTACAAAGGTGCAAATCGCGTGTAATGAGATAACCTTTTGGGACATATCATTGGATCGGGATATATCCGAACGTTACCTAGTACAGTCTCCAAAATTCTAAACATAGCAGTTCCTCAGACGAAGAAACAGGTCAGGAGTTTGTTAGGACTTGTTCAATATTACAGTAGATTCATACCAAACTTGTCATCCATCACGGCTGTATTGTCTTCATTGTTAAAGAAAGACATGCCGGTGAAGGTGACATGGACTGGTACATGCAATGAAACTTTCAACAAAATTATAAATTTGTTCTCGCATGAACCAATTTTAAGACTTCCCGATGCTTCCAAAAGATTTTTCTTACGAACAGATGCTAGTAACTACGGCATTGGTGCATGCCTGCTCCAGAACCATGACGGCATTCTACATCCTACCTTATACATTTCAAGAAAGCTAAAGCCTGCAGAAACAAAGTATTCAACAGTCGACAAGGAACTTTTATCTGTGATATGGGCAATAACTAAACTCGAAAAGTTCCTGCTTGGTGCTCCCTTCACCATACAGACGGACCAACGTGCTGTAGCATCCTTGCGTCGATGTAATCATAAAAGCCAGAAACTCGCCAGATATTCAATCATCCTACAGCCATTTGAGTTTTCCATTGAACATATTCCTGGCACTGAAAATATTGTTGCGGATGCGTTGTCACGTAATCCTATTGACGACGAATAATCAACATTAACATTCCTAAAACATATCAACTATAAAGGAACTAACCTTGCCTTCAATTTAAACTTTATAAACACTATATGCATCACAGAATTGAACTAAAAGACAATCAAGGTATACAGATTGACATTCATTGGAACTTCGTCTAACGTCCATACACGATATATGAATATTCGTTGAACAATCATGGAACAATATCTGACGACAAGTCGAACTTATTATCCTATGTGCACTTAATTCTTGGATGCAGTGATAAATGACATTTCTTTCCAACGTAAACGTTTGAACATTTTTGCCTAAAAGAATTCATCAGGATCAAGACTACGGATGGATCATCATATCCTATACTAATTAATTAGTTAACTTAACTTCTTAATTGAATTATTATCAATAAAATGAAATGTGAGAAAAAAATGAAATGAAAGAACAAAAAAAAAAGAGAACGAAATATAAAAAGAAGAAATTATGAAAAGAGAAAATAAATCTCACACAAGTATTAGATTAATTTTTTTTTTTAATGTACCTATACATTATTTAGTTAGTTAAATTAGATAGTTATTATTCACTAACACTTAACACACACAATTAAGTTAAACTTATATTCGAATTTCTTTCTATTTCTTCTCACTTATTTTGTTTTTTTTTTTCTTCTCTCATAACATCGCGTTACATTAGAATCTTAATAATTTATCTCTTAGTTTAATTCATTAATTTAATTTTAATTAGTCAAATTAATTCCTATATGACATACTAATACGACAGACCTTACTTTCATTTAATTCTATCATTCACTATTAACATTGGACATTTTATTTAGTTGATATAATAATAATATGTATAATTGATATATCATGTGATTAATGTTAGATGACTATGACAAATAGTTGGTTGACATGACCGCGACACGGTTCTACTCAGAACATCGTCGGCCATATGTCACAATTGTGTTAAATTTTTTTTGAAAAATTGTTAAGTCGGATAGATCTTGAAAAAAAAATCTATCGATTTTTTTTTCCCGGGTGTACAGGGAATTGTTACGGTATATGATATTAACGCCGTCTGCTAAAGGTTATCAGACGTGCAATTGTAAAAGGTTAAGGCATTTAATATATTGCGATAGATGTTTCAATTACTGAACGCTCCATACACGATCGATCATGACGTGTATAGCGTTGTTTAGGACACAGTCGGTAACTAAGAAACGCTACCCTTTGTTACTTGACCGCCAAGCTGAATAGCTGCGTTTTTCTAACCTTCCAATTCAATGGCATGATATAGCCATTTATATATGCATTTTTTGATGGATCAGGGTCAGTCCTAGAACTCTATATGAGAGGGAAATTTATGGAGGTTAGTATTTAACTAGAATTCTCAGAAGGAGAAGAATAATCGTCAAATTCATATGAAATATTCAGACTCGCAGTCTCACTGTCGGCAGGTAGCCATGTATAGCTGCGCGTGCATATAGCTGTGATGTTCTGACGACAATACTGCATTGTATCCTTAAACGGACATCGACACATAAACCAGCAGTCTACGTTATTGATTAATTTATGCATGACTTATATGGACTTATGCTCTACCCCTATTGAAATGATCATCCTGTGTGTATAACTGTGAATTAAATGTATGGACTCAATGAAATGACTTATCAAATCAATCGTATTCCAAGGTTCAAGTATTGTTCGGAATCTTCCACCCCCGCATTCGCTTAATCTTCCATCGAAGGCACGATGCATGATCACTGAATAAAAAAAAAAAACATATCAAGAAAGAAACAATGGCCAGAAATTTATAAGTGTTTTATTCATATCACATGGAACATTGTTCAGAGCAAACCGTCATGCAACAGTCGGTCAGCTCGTTCCAAAATATCTATATTTCATTGTTATAGTTTTTCCACGTCTGTGCGTCTAACTGTCGTCACTTATGTGTGTGTGTATGTGAGTGGAGATATATATATATATATTTAATATATATGTTTTTAGACTGTCTGACTCCTCTAGATCTGTTGTAGAAGATAGGCTGAAAGAGAGGGAAAATTCTCGCTTTCAGGGACAGACTCTATTAATTTCTCCATCTCACTCGTGGAAATCTATTTCTACTATTATCTCTCACTGTTGCTATCGCTTATTCTAATCTATTCAGAAGGGACCAACCCAAGTCTTAATTCCCCTATCAAAAATCTACGACATTGAGCTTAAAAGCTGTGCTGCTCCATAATGGTAACGTTTTACCATCTGTTCCACTCAGGTATGCAGACAACATGAAAGAAATGTACAACATGAAACAACTGTTACACACCATCAACTATGACAAGTATAAGTGGCAGATTTGTGATGACCTGAAGGTCATTGCCATCTTGATGGGGCTACAGCAGGGTTACACAAAGTTTTGCTGTTTCCTCTGTCTGTGGGACAGCCGTGCCAGGACCTCCCACTACAAGAAAAAGGATTGGCCTTAACGACAATCACTTGAACCGGGGAAAAATAATGTACTTAACGAACCACTTGTAGAATCCAACAAGATCTTGCTCCCTCCTCTCCACATCAAACTTGGACTAGTGAAGAATTTTGTAAAGGCCATGAATCGAAATGGGGCAGGATTTTTATACCTTCGTGATAAATTTCCAAGACTTAGTGAGGCCAAAATCAAGGAAGGTGTATTTGTCGGTCCACAGATACGTCAGCTCTTCCAAGATCAGCGTGTTGATGATATCCTCACAGGTGATGAAAAGTTAGCTTGGAATGCTTTCCAGCAAGTGGCCACAAACTTTCTAGGAAACAATACGGCTGACAATTACCAGGAGCTTGTAGAAATCTTCTTGCAGCGCTACGAGAGACTAGGGTGCAACATGACTTTGAAATTACACTTTTTACACTCTCATCTGGATTTCTTCCCTGCTAACTGCGGTGCTGTCAGTGACGAGCATGGGGAACGATTTCATCAGGACATTACTACCCTCGAAAAAAGGTACCAAAGGAAATGGAATGCAGCAATGCTAGCAGACTATTGTTGGACCCTTGTGAGAGATGCTCCAGAAACTCATTACAAGCGACAGACAAAAAGGCGTCGCTGTGAATCATTTCCGCTATGAGCATTATTATCATATGGTATGTATATGCACCTGTTTGCTTTAAATCATGATTACGCGAACTACAAGAGAGAAAACCGGACTGATTCTAAAGGCGACGAACTGGAACGGACTACGGACTACGACTTATGGAACTTGGAACACAAGAAGTATAAATGGGAAGGAAGAGGAGCTGGTGGAAGAGATGAGGAAAGCAAAACTAGAAATCCTGGCTATAACGGAAACGAAGAAAAAAGGACAAGGAGTCATGGATCTCGATGGCAACACGTTGCTCTACAGTGGTGTACCCATATCTGAAAGAGCTAAAGGGGGCGTGGGTTGCATTGTGGCCCAAAATCAAAAAGATAGTACCAAGGGATGGAACTTTGTCTCGGAGCGCATTATGGTTGTAAAACTAAAAGAAGGAGAAACCATAGTCAACCTGGTCATAGTGTATGGGCCAAATGAGGATGAGAGAGCAGAGGTCAAGGAGGAATTCTTCGAGCTGCTTCAAAGGACAGTGGATGACTGCCTGGATGAAGTTATTATGCTCGGAGATTTTAATGCCAGAGTTGGAAATGACCATGCTAGATGGGGTGGAGTTATCGGAAGATATGGAGAAGATACTCTCAATGACAATGGAAAGCGACTCCTTAGATTCTGCAGTGAGCAGAATCTGATCATTACAAACACAAAGTTCCCCCATAAGCGCATACATGCATACACTAGATGTGAACAAACCAAGAATGAGAAGTCAGTGATCGACTATGCCATTGTTCGGAGAAGCTCATTCAGATATGTCCGAGATGCAAGAGTCTGGAGGGGGCCAGAGATTGGAAGTGATCACTACCTGCTAACAATCAAACCGAACAACTGAAAGAGTTGCTCAGCCTAGGAACTGCCCAACATCACGCAAGAAACCAAGTAAACGAGCAGGAGAAATGAGCATTAGGACCTACAAGCTGAGAGAGCCAGAAATTAAGACCAGATAACAGGGGCTTTTATTGCTACAGCAGTGAGCAACACAGAAGAACGACCTGATGACTTGGAAACCCTCTGGAATAAATTCAAGGATATCATAAAGACAGCTGCTGCAGAAGCATGCGGTGAAGTCCGATTTGGGAACCAGAGAAAGAGGACACCTTGGTGGACAGAGGAAGTCAAAGAGAAAATAAGAGAGAAGAAAATGGCATGGAAACAATACTTAGGAGCTAAAAACACAACAGGACAAATGGAAAAAATATAGAGAATATGTGACACTCAGAACAGAAGCAAAGAACAAAGTGCTAGCAGCAAAACAGAAGTCCTGGGAAGAATTTGGAGAAAAGCTAGAAAAAGATGCACAAGAAAACCAGAAATTGTTCTATAAGACCCTAAAGAACATGAGGAAAGAAAAACAATGCCCTCTCAAATTTATAAAGGACAAGCAAGACAAATTGCTTACTGCCCCGAAGGAAGTAATGGAAAGATGGAAAGAATATTTCTCAGAACTCCTGGATGGTGAGCATGATGAAGCATCAGAAATGATAACCACTGACACAGAAGAGGAAACCAATGATGGTGAAGATGACATAAAGATGGAAGAACTGAGGGCAGCACTAGAGAAAATCAAGATGGGCAAAGCAGCAGGGCATGATGGTATAACACCAGAAATGGTTAAGTACATGGGAGCATCAGGCGACCTATTACTCTTAAAGGTCCTACAGGCCGCATGGTGCAACAAGACCATACCAAAGGATTGGGAGATTGCCATCATAACACCAATTTTCAAAAAGGGTGACAATCGACAATGTGGAAACCATAGAGGCATATCCCTTCTCAGTGTCCCTGGTAAAATCTACTCTAAAATCCTAGAGCAGAGACTCCGACGCCTAGCTGAGCCACAATTGGATGAGGTCCAGTGCGGATTCCGAGCAAACCGAAGTACTCAAGACCTAATCTTCACACTCAGACAGCTGAGTGAAAAGGCCCTTGAGTATAAGAGTGAGATCCATCTTTGTTTCATAGATCTGGAAAAGGCGTTTGACAGGGTCCCCTGGAGCAAACTTTGGGACTGTTTGGCAAGGAAGAATATTCCAGCACCTCTGATTCATGCTATACAGAGCTTCTACAAGTCTTGCAGAAATTATGTGAGGACAGCAAACCATAAGTCAGAAGAGTTCAGGACCACCACTGGTGTAAGACAAGGTGATATCCTATCACCTTACCTCTTCATACTCCTTATGGACGATGTCATCAAGGCATGTAAGGAGAGAACAAGAAAGTATTCAGTGGGGTACTGGAAGATGAGACGGTCTATATTTCGGAGCTGGCATTTGCTGATGATGTTGCCCTGATTGCTAAATCAGAGGCACATCTCCAATCCAACCTGCAAGTCTGGAAGGAAGAGCTGGAGAAGAGAGGGATGGTCATAAGCAGCTCTAAAACAAAATCCATGGTGATATCACGAGAAGAAAGAAAACATCAGATTAAGTTGGGAGAAAGGTCCTGAAGCAGGTCGACCACTTTAAATATCTCGGAGCTATTATAGACCGAAAGGGAGGCATCAAAGAAGAGTTGGCCACTCGGAAAGCAGCGGCTGGGAGACTTTTTCAGGCCATAAATCGTGGATTCCTCAGCAAGAAAGAGGTTGGTAAGAAAACGAAGATGGCTGTATACCGCTCCAACTATGTCCCAGTCTTGACATATGGATGCGAGTCGTGGGCAATGACTACAACCCACAAAAGCCAGATCCAAACCTCAGAAATGAGGTATCTGAGGAAAGTGGTTGAAGTAACAAGAAGAGACATGGTCCGCAACCAGACGATCCGTCAAGGCCTAAAATCCCATCCGCTGCAGACCCAAATAGAACAGTCCCAACTAAGATGGTTTGGCCATGTCTGCAGAATGGGAGAAGATCGGCTACCACGACAAGCATGGGAAACAAAGAGCCAGGGATCCAGACCTCCAGGACGACCCAGAGACAATCTTTGAAGGACCGAGGACTAGAATGGAACCAGGCCAGGAAGAAGACAGCTGATAGAATGGTCTGGCGCTCTCTCTTCCAAACCTCTACACCTCACGGTAGAAGGGGAACGACTAAGTAAGTAAGTAAGTATGTATATGCAAATGTGTAAAACTTGTTTTATAGATATTTAAAAAACTAGAGCTAATCTGGTGTTTTAACGGCCATTTTCATATTCAGCAGCCCAAACAACATAAAGGTAACTTGGTTTAATCTCAGATACACACAAAATGTCAAAATTTGTTGTCCAGTGTTATTAGAAAAATTTGTAACTGTTGCCTGTATTTCAGATTTTTATCTTATTCCATCTAGCAATAATAAATACATCTAACGGTCGTGACTTTTGACTCACCCTGTATATGAAAAAAGCTGCAGTGTGCAAAGCGTACACGTCGTCCACACACGTACCTATACTGACAATAGTGGGATACCTGCCTTTTTCACCAGAAAAGATATACATAAATCTTCATAAAGCATGCATCAGTCATACGACTGACACCGCTTTATCAATACATTTGGCTAACGTGATCAGGAAGTACAAAGTGAAAGCAAAAGTAATATATCAATTTCTGATTGTTTTCACTGTAACCAGGACTGGAAAAAAAAACCCTGTTCACATTAAAATGTCTTTAGCTACTTTCTACAAGAGAGACGGATCAATTAAGCATGCTTACTTATTGATCTCTTGCGACGCTGCCATTTTCTTCTATTTATCAAGCTGTCGAGTTGCCGATAGTTATAATATTTCTCTTCGAATTGCTGATAGCTTTAATATTTCTCTTCAAAAGAGCTGACTATTACAACATTTCTCTTCGAATAACTGGTTGGTCTAATTTTTCTTCAAATTGTTGACAGTTGCAATATTTCTCTTCCAATTGCTGATAATTATATTTATTTCTGTTCGAATTGCTGACAGTCACAATATTTCTCTTCGAATTGCTGATATTTATAATATTACTCAAACATTGCTTAGCGAGGATAACAAAGTCTTCTTTTCGATTACCATAACAACTGGCTTAGGCGATCATGCCTTTCCGCAACTGTCTGTCACTGAAGCAGCTGTTTATCGATGCTGTTGTTGATATTTTTCATGACACAATGCTAAACTTACCAGTAACTTCTATGTTTATTTATTTATTTTGTTCTTGTCGTCCTCTAATTCCCTTCCCGTCAGTCTTTCCAGTTGCCATAATATATTCCAACGTTCTTCTTTTCATAGCATAGCTAAAGACAGTGGATTGTTTGTTTATTTTTTGTCCCTAATATGAATAAAATCTTCATTTATGCACTGGCTTCCTTCTAAGCATTATCATTAACCTTTTTTTTACTGGACCATAGTATTTTTATATTCTTCTTATAACCACATTTCTGCGGTTTCCAGAGATTTTCTAGCTTCTTTACTGATTTTCCGGCAATTTGTAAAACTCGGTCAACACTGACCGCACAAGTGACACAAAGACCGAGGTGCTATTAACCTAAGCAGTCATGGAGGCAGATTTCTCAAAATTAGGACCCAAAGTGATTGAAGGAAAGACGAAAGTTGTGTTTGAATTTGTGGATCATCCCGGGAAGGTGCTTGTTGAATCCAAAGATAGAATAACAGCAGGAGATGGCGCCAGAGCACACGACATGGAAGGAAAAGCCAAGATATCAACATCAACGGCTGCCACAATTTTTAACTACCTCAATGAAGCCGGCGTCAGAACACACTTCATTCGGCAATATGAGGGTCGCACATTCAGTGCTTACAAGTGCCACATGATTCCTATTGAGTGGGTCACTCGAAGAGTTGCAACTGGGTCTTTTTTGAAACGCAACCCGGGTGTAAAAGAAGGTTACAGATTCAGCCCTCCAAAGTTGGAAACATTTTTTAAAGATGATGCTAACCACGATCCTCTGTGGTAATTTGAGCAGTGTCTGGCATATGAACAATCTTTGGGGGTGTCCTGATTGGTCGCACTGAGCTTCAGTTGATGGAAAAGATGACAGTTACTGTATTTGAGATATTGGAACCAGACTGGGCAGCCCTGGACTGTAGCTTGATTGATAGGAAGGTTGAGTTTGGTGTAGTAGATGGAACCGGTGATATCATCCTTGCAGATATTATTGATAGTGACTAATGCCGGCTGTGGCCTTCAGGTGATAAACGTCTCATGAAGGACAAACAGTTGTACAAAAACCTTCAGGAAGTGACAGCTGACGCTCTTGACACTGTCAAACGTAACTTTGAGTGGGTGACAGAAAAGGTGAAGCAAAGTAATACAAAACCTCGAGGTGGTGTGGCAGTATTCATGGGTTCAGATGCTAACAGTCCGCATAGAGAAAAAATCCGTTCTGTCTTGAAATCTTTAAGCATTCCATGTGAATTAAGAGTCACCTCAGCTCTCAAACGGACTGATCAGACTATGAGGATGCTTGCAGCATATGAAGGGGAGGGTATACCAACAGTATTCATAGCTGTGGCAGGCAGAAGTAATGGCTTGGGCCCTGTCCTTTCTGGCAACACAGTCTGGCCAGTGATAAACTCTCCGCCACTTACTGCTGACTGGGGAGCACAGGATGTGTGGTCCAGTTTAAGGATGCCATCAGGATTGGCATGCTCAAATTCTGGCACTGACTGACCATGTCATCTGGTACAAGTTGCGTGCCAAACAGTTAAACACTTGGGCTAATCTTCTCTGTGCAGGACGTGTGGATTCCTTGGGAGAGCCCAGAACCAGAGCACAGCATCGTGTAAACTCTGCATAATTGGAGAGACCCCCCCCCCTTTTCCCTGGATGACGAGGAATGCACAGTATGCCACTCAACCTATCCCCAACTGCTAACTTAGAACCAGAAGTGGGGTCCTCTGGATGCGTGCCAGGCCAGGATAAAATGCCTGGGAAAGAGACTGGAGCTCAGAACTCCCAACTCAGTATGTTGCAGGATGGCAGAAAAGCCACGGGAAAGACAGGTCTATTTTGAAGATAATGCCAAGCAAAACCATATTTTCACCACGCGATCTCGGACTCCGCCTCGGTAAACAAGGTCCGCGCAGAGCAGTGACATCCCAGGCTGCTTGCGAATAGTCTACTACTGGGAACATAAACAGATTAGGGATGAGCCCACTCTCCCATTGAAGAGGTGCTGAAGTCGTCGATACTGGGCCAGAAAGCGCACCGGAAACCACCGTATCACGCAACTCGCTTTTTTCTATGGATGAGTACACCGTCAAATAAATCTCGTGCTGGTGCTCGCCCTGTGGAGCTCCACCAGGCAGGTGCAGTGGCGGGCTCTGAGCCTCGACAAAGCCCACCCTCAGCTACTGGAGGACCCTCTAGACCGTCTTGTGGAGTCAGCAGACGGCGGAGGAGAACTACTGACCGAAACAAAACAGAAAGAGAGAAACCCAGAGTGCCACTTGTCATAATGCACTGAATGCAGAGGGAGTGAACAGCAAGCAGGCTGGATACAGCAAAAAAAAAGAAAAAAGGCGGAGCTGGAAAACATCTTGTATGAGAAGCAAGTCAGTGTTTGCTGTATCCAAGAGACTCATTTGAACGTAGATCAAACCTTTAAAATAAGGGGATACTAATGCTTCAGATCTGACAGACAAGATAGACGAAAAGGAGGAGTACTTACTCTTGTAAGGAATAACTTTCATGCACATGAAAAGAAAACCTTCATGGACGGAGCAGAATATCAGCTGTTGCAGCTAAAGGTAGACAAGATGGAAATAGAACTTCTAAACTATTACTGTCCAAACAACAAATTCCTGAGTCTCAGCTCTATGCAGGTACCAGCCACCAACTTTATAGCAGTTGGCGACTTTAATAGCCACTCCAAGAGCTGAGACTATAACCATCTAGATCACAGGGGTGAAGAGGTTGAAACATGGCAAGATGACCACTCCCTAATCCTAGTCAATACTGCCACAGATAGTCCTTGTCGCATAGGCATTTATGATCAATAAATTTTCTATATTCTTTCTTTTCTACCCGTGTCCTCTACTTTATTAGCGCTCTTTCATCCTTTTCATGTTTTTCGCATTCGTTCGTGTGCGACAAAATTTACTTTCCCATTATGACGTTTACCTGTTTCTTTTCTCTTACTGAGTTCGCAATGTATTACATCAGATGTCAGTAACTGCATGTAGACGGAATGTGTGATAATTCGTTTCGCCAGACATAGATGTAGACAATTGTCTACATTTTCATCTGACACGGGCGTTTCTTCAGGCTAGTCGCTCGGCGATAAGTGTGATATGACACTCACGCAGCGTTCTAAAATGAGACATATCGTCTACATTTTCACTGACACCACGTTCCTTCTGCCAGTCGCTTGGTCTGAGGTGTGGAAAGCGCCAGACATGCATCGCGCAGAACGGCCACATGTCGTGTGAGGCGTTAAGGCGCGTTTTGGCAGGTTAGGGCAGGGTCTGAGTTAATGTGAAGTGTTAGGAGAGGGGGAGATATCGGTGCTATTTCGGGTTTGCGAAATAGCGTGCATCCTTTGTCTGTTTAAGATATATCTACCCGAGAGAGTTTTAGAATGGTCATTCATACTCAAGAATCGCAGTAGACAGATCACTCGGGCTAGGAAATATCTTGTATATTGAAAAAGTTCTGAGTTTCTTGGCAACATTTTGCCGAGTTCTAGACTACCATTATATTGAAGGATTCTAGTTTCGTGGTATTTAATCTGTAGTTCTGTGTGGAGGTAAATATTAGATATCTAGTATTATTTGTGAGTGATTAAGGGTTAATCGCCGATTTATTTCATAAGTTCTTTTGTGCAGTAGGATTGATTTATAAGTCTGTTATATTCTCTAGCTGACATGTTTCAGTGGAAAGCAGAATAAATTATAATTTCTAGCTTAAAACTCATGCAGCTATAAATAAATTTAATTTAACTGCTAATAACCCGTCGTGAATATTTCAAATAAATTATAAATGCCCGATTCATCATTGAGTATTGACGAAATACGTATGTATTTCTAATTCATGATGATTGATTTTATGAATATAACTTATTTCACGGGAAGTTTTAAACGATAAGTCAAGCTCTCCGTTTGCAGTTTATAATGTAAGTTATAACCGGAGTACATAGTATGTATAGTATTTGATATGATGTTTTTATTTATACAGTGAAAACTGGGGGTGACCCAACTTTGCCAGCGTTGAGTGCACGAGAAATATCTGTGAAGAACTAAAACATTTTCCTTAAAGACTTGGTGTTAACCTTTACAAAACTTTAAGATTTTAATGAAATAACTGCGCCTACCGAGCCAGATTAATTTCATCCTGATAAAACATCAAGTACATGTCGGCCCTTGGGGCGAGTAACATATTACAAGAAACTAACATTCCGACGATTTTTAAACCTTGTGGTGTGACCCAGAATTTTACCTTTGATCGAAGTTACAAACCTGCCATTTTTCCTAAGTAGTGGACACCTCGTGATTCTGACACTGTGAGCCCGTTTAAACGTTCTTACCCAAACTGATACAAGTGACCTTAACAGTAATCTTAAAATAAACTGGTGAAGTGAATGCTCCCCGGAGCAGTGGAAGACACCTGTATCTGCAGTGCTGGGATTCTCTTTATCCAAAGAATACAGATTCACTGTAGAGAAGTGTCATAAAGTTTGCGCCAGACGGCGAACAACAGCACGATTGTAGGTAAGAATGTATGACAGGGATCCCTGATGACTGAATCGAGGGAATGCAGGACTGAGCGATTCCTTTATTGTGGTATTTTTGCACCCAGTTTTTCTTGCTGTCTTAAATTTTCTTATGCATGTTTTGTTGCTAACAAATAGTTTTCCTTAGGATAGAGCAGAGTATCCAAGTCTGTTCATACCTTTAAAGGGAAGACTTAGACTAAATCATATGTATCCGTGACTCTTTGGGGCTATCACTTTTCTTCTAACAGGACTGTGGGCTAAACATCGAGGGAAAGGATCATACTGTGGGTCTATCATTCTTGTAGCATTTTTTATTGACTTTATGATTATTTGTGTATGCTTTGATGTAATTTTAGGTGTTGTGATGGAATTTTTCTGATAATTAAAAATTCCCTTGAACTTAATCAGTGTGTCGGGTCAGCTCGTTCCAAATATCTATATAATCATTGTTATAGTTTTCCCACGTGTGTGCGTTTACATGTCGTCAATTGTGTGTGTGTGCACGTGAGTGGTAATATATATATATTAATATATGTAGTCAATAGACTGTCTGACTCCTCTAGATCTGTTGTAGAAGATAGGCTAAAAGAGAGAAAAGATTCTCGATTTCAGAGACAGTCTCTATTGATTTCTACCATCTCACTCGTGGAAATCTATTTCTACTATCATCTCTCACTGTGGCTATCACTCATTCTAATCTATTCAGAAGGGACCAACCCAAGTCTTAATTCCCCTATCAAAAATCTACGACAGTCCTACCTTCTACTCCAGAGGATGGCACACAACTTCAACCCCAGATCTTGCCTTCGCCACCCCAGATATAGCTGGACTCATTAGTAGAGAAGTAGGAGACCAACTAGGAGGAAGCGACCATCGCCCTATCTTTCTTACTGTACAGAGTGTAACTCTCAGTATAGGCCCAGCCATTACAAGATGGAATTACAAAAAAGCCAACTGGGGTTTATTCAGGCATCAGGGTAATACGTTGTTGTCTGACCTCAAGGTGCAGAACCGAGACATTAATGAAGTGGTAAAAGACTTCAACAGATGCCTACTTCAAGCTGCAAAAGAAACTATTCCCAAAGGATGCCGGTGTAACTACACACCATACTGGTCCAGCACACTCCAAGAACGCCAGGACGCTATGGACATAGCTAGAAAGGACGCAGAGTCTCTGCCTTCACTTGAAACTCACAACAAATGGAAAAAGGCCGTAGCAGAGTTTCAGAGAACAAAGCTAGAAGAAAAATGGTAGCGCTGAACCTTGAGAAAGACGACAAGAAACTTTGGAGATTAGTCAAATCTCTAAATGAAGAGAGTTCCTCGCCAGGCAGACTATCACATTGGATGAACGTAGCATATTTCTCAAAGGAAAACAAGCTGCAGACCTGTTTGCTAGAAGATACAGTTCAGAAAGCAAGTTATCCATTAACATAGTCCATCAGAGAGAGATAAGAAAAGAAATACTCGCAACCATGGGACAGACAGATACTCTTGCCCCAATGAGGGAACCCATCACACTAGGAGAACTACAGAACGCTATTTCCAAGCTTAAGTTCCAAAAGTCACCCGGCCCAGACAAAATCAGCAACGAGATGCTAATAAATCTGAGCTCAGCAGCAAAGACAAAACTGCTTGAGATATTCAACCACAGCTGGGTGAAAGGTACGGTACCCCAAGTATAGAGACAAGCTATCACAATACCTATACTAAAGATAGGGAAATGTCTGAGCAGATCCTGGTGCCGGAACAAGCTGGATTTAGAGAATGCTACAGTATAGAAGATCAAGTTACCTACTTGTCTCAAGCAGTAGAAGATGCCTTCCATGAGAAGAGAAAGGTCCTAACGATCTGGGTCGACTTCAAGCAGGCCTTTGACACGGTGTGGAAAGATGGCCTTATTGCAAAACTTAGGAGAAGTGGAATCCAAGGCAACATGATAAGATGGATCCAGTCATACTTGCACAACAGGAGAACTAGAGTCACTCTTGATGGTCTGCAGAGCAGAAAAGTGATGCTCTATCAGGGGGTACCTCAAGGAGGAGTAATTTCCACAACACTCTTCCTTGTTTACATCAATGACCTGGTGAAAGATCTCTCCGCTGGAGTGAAAGCTGCCTTATATGCAGACGACCTAGTACTCAGGTGCGCCGATGAAAACGTCACTACTGCAAATTATAGAATGCAGCGGGCAGCAGACATGCTAATGTCATGGGCAGAGAAATAGCTTATCACAATGAACACAGACAAAACCTCCATAACACTGTTCTCCCTCGCCCCCAATGACAAAGCAGCTAACATACACCTAGGGACAACCATGATCAAGGAAGAAAGCTACCCGACCTATCTTGGGGTGACATTTGACAAAAAGCTTACATGGAATAAGCATATTGAAAATGCAGTGGGAAAAGCCTGAAGACGACTAGGCATATTCAGAAAATTAGCAGGTACCAACTGGGGAGCAAATGAACGAACTCTAAAGAAGATTTATAATGGATGAATAAGACCACACTTAGAGTTTGGCTCAGCAGCATGGTCATCAGCTGCTAACTCACATCTGCAGTCGTTGGACAAGGTGCAAAATCAAGCTCTTAGGCTCATTACAGGAGCCATGAAAACTACACCAGTATCAGAGATGCAGAAAGCTGCTGGATTACAGACATTGTCCTATAGAAGAGATACAAAAAGCATGATCCAGATGAAAAAGTACAACAGTATGCCAACGCACCCAATGAAGGCAAGTCTAGATGATCTGTCATTGGGACGTCTAAAACGTAGCAGCTTTGTGCATCGGAAAAAAAGACTTAAAAGATAGCATCAAGAAGACCTATCCATGAAGACAACACCGCTGACGCCCACCCTATACACTGTACCATGGGAACAGGCCAGCAGTGCCCTCCAAATTAATACATCGGTCAGTGGTCTCACAAGTGGATATGAGTATAATGATCTGCAAAAACGAACTGCTACATTGAGTATGATCCAAGAAAGCTATCCCGAACAATCATGGATACATGCCTATACAGATGGATCAGCAACAAATGCTGTTAGGAATGGAGGTGCCGGTATCTTTATCTCATATCCTGACAACCACTATGAGACTAGGCACATTCCCACTGGTAAATTCTGTTCCAACTATACAGCTGAGGTTCAAGGTCTAGAGCAAGCTGCAAATATGATTTATAACACCAACTCTGACTGCCACCAGGTAGTCATCCGCACAGATGCACTGTCTGTACTGCAAGCTCTCAAGGGTGGTAAACTCCCGCATCTGAGAAATGAACTAAACAAGGTAGCTGCCAAAAAGAGAACCATACTTCAGTGGGTACCATCTCATTGTGGTGTACCCGGAAATGAAAAGGCAGATAAACTTGCAAACAAGGGAGAGGAATGTGAACAAGAAAATAATGAAATCACATACTTTGAGAAAAAGGGCGCTATCCAGACTATCAGAATAGAACAGAATCAACCCAACGACGTCTACCACACTCTTGACCGGCAGGGACAGATCACCATTTTTCGCCTGAGGACAGGCCATAACAAACTGAATAAACACATGCACAAGCTACGATTGTCTGCTTGACCACTGTGCACATGTGGATTAAACGAACAAACTGCTGAGCATGTTCTACAGGATTGTCCTCTGTACGACCAGTTAAGAAAGGTATACTGTCCCAATTATTCAACCCTAAACTCAAAGCTGTATAAAGCTAAAGAGGAACTTCAGACAACGGTCGAATTCATCATGAGAACTCGTCTGACGGTGTAAACATCACAGATGCGATCGCAAGAAGAAGAAGAAGACTGATTTTCCATGACTCACTTCCATGTTTCAGGATTGGCTCTATATAACATTAAAAAATTATCTGTCTTACTTCCCTTGACACAGGTTTGTTGCATAAATACTTTTTATTTTATTGAACATTGCGTTTGACTGAGCTTTTCTGTTCTAAACCTCTGAAATGTGGTTGTTACGTCCGAAGCTATTAATGTGCCCCTGTGTTTGAATTTATTGACTTGTTTCAGATCTCTCACTTACTTTGATCGTACATTCTGGGCACGTCCTTTCCTTCGAGATGATAATTACTTCTGACCTTTTTACTTCTGACCTTTTGCTATTTAATCTATAAGCATTATACTTTCTCTCCATAATGTATTAGCTATTTCTTTTAATTGTTTTCTTTCTTTCTTTTTTACGTCATTAAGACTGTGTGATATTATCTCAAGTTGCTACATTTTGTCCACGAACGATATTCTTGACATATCCTCTATGGATCGCATAATACGTATTTCACTGTACAGAGAACAGATAAGAAATTAGCACACATTTCTAACACGATGTGTGTTTTGCTTACAATTTCCTAATTAGTTCCCCATTCTTATAACTGTTGTTTGTTGCTTCTTCATATTAGGTTTCCTGTTTAGTTGACAACTCTTATAGCTGTTGTTTATACCAGTGCATGTTCTTTATTATGTCTTTGTCATCAAAGTTTGTGCGTCCTTATATTTTGATAAGTTCTGGAAGTTTCACTTCATCTATTGATTTGGCGCTGTCTATGAAGCCCAGTTGTGGTCCTTGACCTCCTTGTGAAACACGGGTCCTCAACAAAGACATGCCATCCCTTCTGTCCTGTACCATCCGTTCAAGGTAATTATATGCCTTCTTTTTTTTTATCCCTTTAACATCTGTCTAAATTGTCGTCTGTCTATGGTTTTGGTATCATTCAATTTCTATTACCATGCGGAATTCAAAAACAGGGACTTCACTGTGGTCACGGTATAAATGTTATATATATCCCAGTTTATTTGAAGATGGGTTGTTGTACTCACACTGGGGTATGATAAATCTCGTATATTCACCCCTACCATAGTCTCACTGGTGACAAACGTTAATAATCTTGTGACGGAATTATTTGGTCGATCTCTTCTCTTCTCCGGGAGTAGTCAGTTATATTTGTTGTGAGTACTGATTACGTGCCATTTCCGTGGTCGGCACTTTTCTTTATCTGTGTCAAGCAGATATTTGATATTTTCAAGTCATCGTACACTCCCTTCGGTGATAATTCGTCATGTTTACTTTAAGCTTCTCGGCTTTGCTAATATTAGGCACAGGTAAAAACCCAGATCGGCCGGTCAGCGACCGATCGTAGGGTTTACCTAAGGCGTGCCGGGAGATTAATTACCCGTCTGCTGACATATTTCAGATACGCACTTAACAATAGGAATGAGGTAATAGCATCCGGCGGAATTATTTCGAACATATTTCTTGAGATACAAGTTAGAAGTTGTTTGTAATCACTGACAAGAATAGTACGGAAATCTCACTTCCATATTTGGAAGACATGACCTTTGCATTAATGCACATAAATTTCCCAGTGTAAATATTTTGAATTACCCCATCCTAAACACGCATGTTTGAAATTATTGGCCGGCATTTGAGATGTAGGAATAACTACAATTCTGATTGGGGCCTGGTCTAATAGCAAATAACACCTGACAGGAACGAAAGAGGCAATATAACCTGACACTTTAGTAGGTTGAAAGCACTGTGAAAATTCACCTCGCGCCAAGAAGACAACCAGACCTTGCCAAAGTTAAGAATAGTACCGGATCGGACTTTGTTGGAGCATATTGAGGACTTTAAGCCCAGAAAAGCGCTACCATTTTAACACGGAAAACCGGAATCTGAGGAAACTGTAACACAAAGTCAAACGTGGGAACTTATTGCTGAAATAACAACACCCCAGACCACGTGTAAGAGGCATCGTCAGCTGCCTTAAACTTTCTCTGAACCAGCAGTCCGTGAGCCTAAAGATTGGCGTAAGTTGTACATTTTATAATAATATGTATATAGTGAAATGTGAATTTTAATATGTGAAAATTGCTAGCGGATGTCCAAGCCATTTGAGGCTGGCACCCTCAGCATATAGAATGATGATCTCATGAACCACCACTGCCAGGGCTGGTGACTGCTTTATTGCGAGTTTCTTACATAGAACCAAAAGCATAGGTAGTTCCAAGTTCCAGATGGAGCAGGGAGTGAATGATGAAAGAAGTGATGTACATAATCTATATTTTTAACATTTTCAACCAGTGTAGATGTAAATGTAAATATATTCAATCTATATTATTAACTTTTTCAACCAATGTAAAGTTAACTATACATCTATTCAATTTAAATGTAAAGAAAGTTTCCCACTCAATTGGATTAATATTAATTCTCAGTGAGGGTAACAGTTCTGAGGTAGATGGGATGGTCAGATAGGAAGATGGGGGTACATAAGTATGTGTCGGAAAACGTAAGAGGGTATTTTTTCAGTTCTTTTGTGATACTAGTTGGTGGTATCTGTTGAGGGTACTATGTCTGGAACAAGTGAGGGTATAGGTGGCCTGAATTTGACGCTAGACACCATCAACAGACGGGTCTTAGAGAAGCGGGACCAACTTTGTAGACACTCCCTGACGCTTCTGGGAACGTGCTGCGCCCTACAACATTGACCAGGGACGTGAGTGATCCAGTCCTCCATCTGCAAAGACCCAGAAATCAGTTGGAGCTGAACAGACAAACTCCTTGACAACTAAGTAGAAACGTAAAAGCTGCCAAGTGAACTCTTACTCAAACCTTCATAACATCATTGATGATGGGCATTTTTGTTAAATAATTATTCATTTTTAAAAACTGTTAAACATAATTGATTATTAAAATTTGTTACTTGTATAAAGACAAATCTAAAGTTGATTTAATCACTTTGAATGTACTACATCCATATGTCTCAGACAATTGTTAAATACACGTAAGCAGAGCTATATAATAATAAGAGGAAATTCGCTGAATTAACTCAGCTGCGGGGCTTGAACGAGCTACCGACTTATAAGATAATCCAATCATTCACAAAAGTTGACGGCAGATACTAGAGTTAACAGTGCTATGATTCATTCAGTTCTCGCTTTCTGAATATCTTGTGACAACTCCCTCGAGGTAGAAGCATCATTATCCTTCTATCTACAGCTCTACAGAGTAATCTTGTGTGAATGTAGACACCTCTGAAGACCCACATTAGTTACTCTTGAGTTTTGGCCACTGTTGGACCACTACTGCAGAGCTAAGGGGAGGCAACCCGTAACAGTAACACATTTAATGATATAATAAATAGTCAGGATTAAAAGAAACATTTATCATCAAACCATTTCAGACAAGCATATGAGTAGTGTTATCTTTGGCATTGCATGTCACTCCCCGACAACAAACACCCATTCCTTCACCTACACACGCACACACTCTGAAACATACGTCATGTGTACCCTAACAACTGTATTGTTATTAGCTGGCTTTCTTAGTGGATGTCCAATTTAAGACAGCGTTTCTGTTTCAAAATCTGGTAGCGACAAACTCCAGTGTACCACTGTGTAAAATAGGTACCTGTCTTGTGCAACGAAAATGGGGACTACTTATCGCGTCTTATTAAAGCTGGGCATATTATAGTGAAGTCTCTATCACGTCATTCCCCTAGTGCAGGATCTGCTATGCAACTATCTTTGCTTTTAGCCATTGGAGTTTTGAACTTGATTAATTTGTATGTGTCACATGACAGTTGTATATTTCTAGTTACGTTGAGTAATGTCTGAGTTACGCCCTTTTTAGAATGATTTTTCTAAGTCAAAAGTCAAGTGTGACACCTGATTGATACATATTGTGAGCGGTTAATGATGTGGTGCATATTGTGAAGAATTAAAAATGATGGCATTCGGATAAACAGAACTGGGAAATGTTTATTAAAAACCCAACTTACGTAGGTCTTGTTAAGTTATTGAGATTATTGGGGAAAGAGAGCTGGTCAACTGGTGTTGTTGTCATTTATAATGTATTAGAAGAATAAGTTGAAAAGTATGCTCAAATTACTTTGTAATTTCAATACTCTTGTGGATGAGTCAAAAAGGCAAAACTGCTCATAATCAGAGAGTAAAGATGTATCTCCACATTACTAATTGTATGAGTAAAACGTGCTGTAACGAGCAATAAAAAAATCTAATAGCTTTTTAGGAAAAATACGGAAAAGGCGCGCAATGGTCAGTGAAAACTAAAGCGAACACTCAGGCCTTTCAAACTTTTCATAGTGCACTGACCGTTGACCATAAGGCATGATAAGTTTGACTAAAAATGTCAAATAAAGTCGAAACGAAATGCAAAGGAATAAAATAACTACTGGAAAATCAATGACGTCATTAGGACAAACAACAGAAAGAGCACAACGTAATTATTTCCCATCGTGTTGTAGTGGGTTACTTCCTTGTATACACATAATCGCTGCACGGATTCCTGAAGCTGTCACGGAATTGCCTCCCCTATTTTGCAGTAGCGGTCCAACAATTGCCAAAACTCAAGAGTTTCTAATATGGGCCTTCAAAGGTGTCTACCTTCGCACAAGATTACTCTTGGCAGAGTTGTAGATAGAAGGATAATGATGCTTCTGTATCAAGGGAGTTTCATAAGATATTTCCGAAGTCAAGAACAATGCTGCATTGTCAGGTCAATTGTTAACTTATATCGGTCCGTAGCCTTTTATGAAGAATTAAGCAATTATTAATGTCAGCTCGTTCAAGCCCCCATCCTGATTTACTTAGTGGAATTCTTCTTACTATGGTATAGCTCTGTTTACAGTGCATTTAGTAAATTGACTGAAACAAACATGCAGTACATTCAAAATGATTAAATCGAAGTTAAATTTGTATAATTACAAATACCAGATTTAATAGTCATTTAAATTTCAACAAGGTTTTAGAGAAATGAATAATTATTTATAAAAAAATGTTTATCATCACTGTTGCGATGGAATAGAAGTTTGTAAAGGAGGTCACTTGGCAGCTTTTATGTGTTACTTAGCTGTCAGTGACGGTTTTGCTCATTCTGGTGGTTTGGTTCTTGGTGGACTGATCGCGCTCGTCGCTGGTCAAGGTTGTAGAGCGCAGCACGTTCCCAGAAGTGTCAGGGAACACTTGTCTTAAAGCTCAGGCCACTTTTCCCTTCTTGTTCTAGAGATAGTACCCTCAACTGGTACCACCAACAACTATGGTAAAAGAATAGAAACAAAACGCTCTCCTGAGTATTGCGTTTTCCGAAACATAGTTATGGGTCCCTTTCTCCTATTCCACCATCCCATCTACATCAGAATTTACACTCGACGAGAATTAAGTTTAATCCCTCGAGAGAAAACTTTCTTTACATTTAAATTGAATAGCTTTATATTTACTTTTCATTCAAATGAAAAGGCTAATATTATAGATAGAATATGTTTACGTTCACATCTAAACTGATTGAAAAGTGTTCACAATATTGATTGAATATGTTTCATTTACATCTACACTGGTTGAAAAGCTTTGAACCTTTCGTTAATTGTAGAGTGAATATGTTTACATAGACATTTATACTGGTTTGAAAGTGTGAATATTATAATTAAAATGTACATCATTTCTTTCATCTTTCCCTCCCTGCTCCATATGGAACTTGGGACTACCTATGCTTTTAATTCTCTGTAAGAAACTAGCAATAAGCAGTCGCCAGCCCTTGCAGTGGTGGTTAATGAAATCATCATTCTATAAGGCTAAGTTGCCAGCCTCAAATGACTTGAACATCCACAAGCAATTTTCACATATTAATATTCACATGGCTATATGTACATCTTAGTTCACATGTTAATAATGAAAAATATAAAATGTAAAATGTACAACTTACGCCAATCTTGGCTCACAGACTGTTTGCTCAAAGAAGTAGGTTTAAGGCACTGGCAGATTCCTTTTTTTGACGTGTCTTGGGGGTCGTTATGTTAAAACTAAACTCCCACTATGACCCTTCTTCCCTCGCATTTATTTTATGATGCTAAGAAAGCTACAATCGTTTAAAACATGCGTGTTTAGTGGGGTAATTTCAAAGTTATTTCCGCCCGATATAATGTGCGTGATGTAAAAGGTCACCTCTCCCATATATGGAAATAAAACATCCGATGCCTTGTATGCAAACTCACAAACACATCTGTAAACTCATTTGACAATATGTGTCAGATGTAACATCTTACTTTCCTGCTTTGCCACAAGGTGTGCAGGAAACGATTATGTCATTCCTGTGCGCTGACAAATAAGTTATCTCCCCGTAGTGCTTTCAAACATTCAGTGCACCCAGGCCTTATCAGCGATTAAGCAAATACGTTGGGCGATTTTTGTGTTCATCTGTAGTCTGATGTCGGCCACACCAGAGATTAACCAACATGGTTGTCGGTTATTATTGCACAACCTGTCTACTATCTCAGCAGGGATGATCAGGTAAACAGACAAGACGAATTAACACTGAGAAGAAGTGTAAGAATGTTTGAAAATACAAAATATCTGCTACACAGCAGAGAAAGAAAGAGGTGCCGACCATGAAAAGCTTGTAATAAGTCAGGACAACAAATGTAACTGATTACTGCCGGAGTGAAGCAGAGATCGACCCAAAAATAATTATGTGACAGAAGCCTGTAATAGGGGAGCAAAGAATAAAATCACTGCATGTTACCAAACATGCCGTAGTGACGGATTTTTTTTCCTTCATAGTCATCCATCCAACACCACGTCTTACTACAGCGCCCCTCATCTTCCTCACTTCTCTACTATGGGTCTGGGTTTACTCTATTTTTACAATTAGCTGAACATAAAAAAAATTAGAAGGAAATATGTCAGCGTAGACAATCGTGTTGTTATATTTATGGCTTGCTCTAATCTACCCATGTTCTTGCACTAATTAATCATCACCTTTTATGTTCTGTGCTCATTTTCTCGAGAGAAACTTCAACAGGAAGCTAAATGCATGATCCAGATTATAAATAGTAGTAAATTGATTCGGTACAGCTTAGTTTTAGAGGAGAGGAGCCCAATCTATTAAAAAAATATAGTCGAATTCTTCGAAATGTCAAGTTTACCCCGAAAAAAGAATAAAATTCAGACCACCTCTTTTATCACAAGACACGTTGTGTACACTGTCGTCATATTACAACTCTCGGGCTGGTTCGTGCACTGGATCGAATCACCAAGATGGCGCGCGCGTAATGAGC
The DNA here is from genome assembly GCA_024509875.1 of Oreohelix idahoensis. Lineage (NCBI taxonomy): Eukaryota > Metazoa > Mollusca > Gastropoda > Stylommatophora > Oreohelicidae > Oreohelix > Oreohelix idahoensis. The sequence continues at coordinate 201,575 of JAMPIV010005335.1, forward strand.
GCGAGCGGAAGCGTCGTCCAGGTTTCTTCTTAACACCCTGATTCCGGCCAGCTCGGCGGACGCAGTAATCGCTATTGTATGACGTACGTCTGTAACAGCGGGACAATCCGAGGAAAGCAATCAGTTGTAATAAATGATATAAAATTGTAAGTCGGAAGAACTGTTTCAAACATTTTCGATTTTTTAAGCTTTATCTTCCAAATGGTGGTGAATGAGAATTATTTACTCGGTCGGTTTAAAATATGTCTTTAAAACCAGAATGTAAAAGTTTTGGAATTTATTTAGCTAAGATATTAATTTTGGTGAAAGAAAATTATGATTTTGAGATAAGGCAAACATGTTTTATTATTTCTAGTTTTGTAGATTGAAATATGTCATTATTTTAACTAAAAATCAGTTTAAAATTTACTTGTCGTAGATTCATTTTTTTTTCTGTGATCGGCAGTAAAGAAGATATTTAGATGACTTCATTATCTATTTTATACTTTAGCAATATTTAAAACGTTATGAGAGCGCCCGATTGGCACTGCGGTTTAGCGCTGGTACTCGCGGCATAGGTACCAGGTTCAAAACACGGTGCCATCACGCTCCAGTCTACCCAGCTGTAATTGGATACCTGACTCTGCTCTTGAGTTAATGAAAGCAAAGGCGGCAAGGGAAGGAACTGGTCACCCAATGTCTCGAAGCTGGACCTAGTGAAGTGAAGTCTCTAACATTTCACTCCCCTATGACAGTATCTGCTATGTTTCTACCTTTACCAGTAAGTTATATTCAGAACTTGAATCCTAAAACATATCAACCCTTTGAATTTCTATTAGCTTGAATAGTTTATGTATGAACGTTTAACTATCATCTTGTGAGTTTAGCTTAATTTGTTTATTTCACTTTTCCTTGAGTGACTTCGGCAGATGCCCTTACAATTCTGGCGAACTCTGATTGATTTTAATAAGGTAGATCATTGTTTCTTGAAGATTTTCTTAATACCGCTAATCATTAGTCTTCTCTCATTTTGTTCTTGACCTAAGTACCTTCTACGTGCGAATATAAATAATATTTCTTTTATTTATGACCAATTTATTTTAGTTATTTATTTGGTGCTTTGTTTTAGGTCACAACCGATCACTTCCAATGTCTATGTAAACTGAAATAAACTTTAATGCCACTATCCGATTAGTTTTAACAAATGATAAAGTTTACAGCAAATCATTGGAATAACAAGATTTATTTTTATGCATTCCAGCGTAAATTTGTCGAAAATGGGGTAAAGGATCATGTTACACGCCCATAACGGCATATTGGGATTATGGTGTTAGACCCTGTTACGGAGTTCCTCCCCTGCTTTGCAGTAGTGGTCCAACAGTGGCCAAATCTCAAGAGTATCTAAATGGGTCGTCAAACGTGTCTACCCTCGCACAAGATTACTCTTGGCAGAGATGTAGATAGAAGTGTAATGAAGCTTCTATCCTAAGGCAGTCTTCACAAGATAATTCAGAAGACAAGAACTATGCGGCATAGGGCTGAGCACTGGTTAACTTATATCTGTCCGTTGCCTTTTGTGAAGGATTTAAGCAATGGTTTAGCCCGTTCAAGACCCCAGCTGAGTTAATTCAGCGAATTTTCTCTTATAATTGTATAGCTCTGTTCAGAGGTAAATCTATGTCTGTGCATATATATATATATATATATATATATATATATATATAGTCGTCACTCAAAGACAACAGGAGCTTCAGAGCTTGATGAATCGCTTCACTAAAGCATGCAAGGACTTTGGCCTCACAATAAGTCTAAAGAAAACGAATGTGCTGAGTCAGGATGTGGGTGCTGCTCCAGTTAGCACTAACGATAACTATGAATTGGCAGTGGTGCACCACTTCACATACCTAGGGTCTACCATCAATGACAAACTCTCACTGGATACAGAAATCGACAGCCGCATTGGCAAAGCTGCAGCTACCTTTGCCCGCCTCACATCGCGTGTTTGGGGGGAAACTCTAAACTCACAATGAAGACCAAAGCTGCGGTATATAATGCCTGCGTCACCAGCACACTCCTATATGGCAGCGAGACCTGGACGACCTATGCTAAGCAAGAAAGAAGGCTCAATACCTTCCATTTGCGGTGTCTACGCCGCATCCTCGGCATCTCGTGGAAAGACAAAGTGACAAATGTCGAGGTGTTGTCACGTGCTGGCCTTCAAAGTATGTATACGCTTCTTAGACAGCGCAGACTTCGCTGGCTTGGCCATGTTCGCCGCATGGAAGATGGTCGCATCCCAAAAGATATCTTCTACGGACAATTAGCAGATGGCAAGAGAACAGTTGGGCGACCACAGCTGAGGTTCAAAGATGTGTGCAAGAGAGATATGAGGGCACTGGACATGGATCCAGCAACATGGGAGGATGAAGCTGCCGATCGCACTAAGTGGCGATGCTATTTACGGCGCCACCTCAGATTGGGCGAAGAGAGGCTCACACAAGAAGCAGAGGTGAGGAGAAAACGTCGAAACGAGCACCAGGAAAATAAGGAGCTGAGGTCTGTCACCTCAGGGGCGCATTCCCATAGTCAGTTATGACTGAAGGGGCTATTATTATTATTATTATTATATATATATATATATATATATATATATATATATATTTATATATATATATATATATATATATATATATATATATATATATATATATATATATATATATATATAATATTCTGGCTCATGCGTTTGCTTTCATACATGTAATAACTAAATAAACAACTATTGTTTAGTTTTAAAACTACAGGTGACATATTTAATAATCAATTAGTATAAACAGTTTAAAATAAATGAAATGCTGATGAATTTTAAATTTGAATCAAATTTTCTCTTCACGGAGATTTAGGGTGAGGATATAGTAAATGATATATTACTTCATTATATAATGCAGGACCCCCTTATATAACAGATATAAGGGGGTCCTGCAGCTATGGTTTTCGTCACTTCTTGGTGATGAGGGCACTTCTTCACACAACTTGTCCGATTAAGGCTGTTGGTGTGGATTCCCTGCTTTTCACTCACAACTAGCTTCATTCCACGAACGTTTTAGACAAAATAGAAAAACAAATGCTTCTGCTAAGTACATTTGTGGGCGGCCAATTAACATGCGCATTCTCGCTGTGCACCCACCAATGTTAATCTCTCAGAAGAATTAAATCCTTGAGTACACAGTGTAGCTCAGGAAAGATGATTAAAATTCATCAATATTCTTCTGGCTATTAAACTGGGAACATGTGTCTGGACGGCGCGAAAAATGCTTTGTTCCTGAACTAACATTAAAAAGTTACATATATCTCACAAAATGATATGTTACACTTGAGGCACATGTGATGTAGTCATCACTCATCATTACTCCAGTCGGATTCTGGGGTCATCTCAGCTGTCGGGTTTTCCGCACGATTAGCCAGAAGAAATCCCCAGCGCTTGCTGTAGTGGTTTATGAATATACTATTTTCGTATGTTGAGGTTGCCAGTCTCATATGTAACCACTTAGCAAGAAAAACATGTCAAATTCTCATTTGTAAAAGTAATGTTCACAACTTACCCCAATTGGGTTATACACAATCTCCTCGCACAGTTTAGAATGGACACGGGCTATTTAGGTTATATGATCTCGAATCACTAGGTCTGGAAATTTTGAATCCCTATTATGCTGGGTGAATCTGCGAAAACACTTGGTCTGAGAAAGTGTCTCTTACGACGGGTGAACCAATTCCTTAGGTATCCAGTCCTAATATTTAAAGTCCTGGTCTCTTAAGTTTTTCAGAGTTTGTATTTATAAAGGCGGGCTTACTTTTTAAGGATTTAAGTTTCCCAAATACTTCGATCTGTCACTTATAATATAGGAACTCTAAGTCCGATGTCTCACTGCCTTCTGGAAGTTGTTCGCTTGACGATGTGATGCAGTCTCTGAGTTCTTTGTCTTTGTTTTTCTTCTTCTTCTTCTCCTTTGATCCATGACCGCCAACCGTCAAAGCAGTCAGTGGCCATCACGCCTGGTGGCGTCTTGTAGGGCAACTACAAATTGATTCCACTTTGCTCGATCGGCAACCATCCTTCGTACAGTGCCCCACCTCTGGTTCATTCTTTGCATCTCGGCTTCCACAGTTCTCTGCCAAGTTGTTTTTTGGTCGACTTGTCTTTCACTTTCCCTCTAGAGAGCATAGCTGTTCTTGTGATGGTATTCTGAGGACGTGGCCAACCCAACTCCAGCGTCTGCCAGCTATGATGGTGTGCATGTCCTCCTGGTTACTCCGAATAAGTAGTTCTTGGTTGCTAATGGTGTTTGGTCAAAAGATTTGGAGAATTTTACTTACGCAGATTGTGTGGACAGAGGACAGTTTCGACATTTCCTTCTCTGTTATTCTCAAGCATTCCACCCCATAGAGAAGCACAGAAAGTACACAGCTCTCATACAGTCTTAGTTTGGTGTTTGTGCTGTACTGGGAAGAATTCAAAATGTTGTTGAGACTAGCAAAGGCTGTTCTCGATTTATTCATTCTGTTGTTAATGTCCTTGCTTGTTCCGCCGTCAGGTGTTACTATGCATCCTATGTAAGTAAATGTGTCTGCCTGTTCTAACTTCTGGTTCCTTACTGTTACTGGCTCAGGATTGCTCACATTTAGTGTCATGGCCTCTGTCTTCTTCAGATTGATGTTCAGGCCAACCTGCTGGCCATACTTATTCAGTCTATTGGTTTTTTCTTGGATGTGTTGATGTGAATGCGCGAGTAGTGCAATGTCATCTGCATATTCCAGGTCTTCCAGTGTAAAAAACGTTGTCCATCTAATTCCTCTTGGACTGCCCTCTGTTGTCTGGCGCATCACCCAATCTATGGCTGTCAAAAATAATGTTGTTGATAAGGGGCATCCCTGTCGTACTCCTGTTTTCACTTCGAAAGTTACATTACTCAATTCAACACTCCATGTAAAGTTAGAATAGAGGCTTTTTATAATGGAAATAATGCAACTAGGAATTCCATAAGCCCTCAGTATTTTCTATAGGCTGTCCCTGTGTATGCTGTCGAAAGCCTTTTCAAAATCAACAAAGTTAATGTGTAGCTGTCTCCGCCATTCTGAGCACTGCTCTTTATTGTTCCCGAGGGTGAATATATCATCTGCACATCTTCTGTTCTTTCTAAAACGCGCTTGTTCTTTCCTCAGTTTATGGTCAACTGCTTTTGAAATTCTCTGGATGATTATCCTGCCTAGTATTTTGCTTGGAACTGAGAGGAGAGTAATTCCTCTCTAGTTCTTGCAGTCTGCAAGGTCGCCCTTCTTGGGCAATTCGACAATTATTCCTTTACTCCACTCTGTTGGTGTTGTCTCAGTTTCCCAGACTCGTGCAAATAGTGGTTCTAATAGTTCTGCTGCTAGTTCAGGGTATGCCTTAAATAACTCAGCAATTAGATTGTCAAAACCAGGCGCTTTTCCATTTTTTAACCCTTTGATAGCTCTGATGATTTCGCCATTTCGTGAAAAGTCTGTATTTACGTCTAAGTCACTTTCAGCCTCAGGAACATTCAGCTGAGTCTCTGGTGGTTCCTTATTCAGTGTTTCTCTGAAGTGCTCTGCCCATCTTGTTTCCTGCCCCTATGCTGTGGTGATGAGATTTCCTTGCTTGTCTCTTACTAACGTTATGTTGTTTGTAACTCGTTTTCCACTGATAGTTTTAGTTATTTTATAAACTGTGCTTTGTTCATTTCCCAGTGCTGCCTCTTCTGCCTGTCTTGTAAAGTCATCCAGAAATGTCCTTTTGTTAGCACGGGTTTGACGTTTTACTTCTTTGTCCAGCTGACTGTAACGTTCGCTATATATTGCCTTTAACCTGGGAGACGTAGATTCTGTTATCTTTCTTTTCATTTCCTTTCTCTTCGCTATGATGTTTAGCGTTTCTGGTGTTACCCAGTCTTGGCTCTTTCTTTCCTGGAATCCCAAGCATGACTTGCTGCTTTCCTTGTATATTGTTGAAATGGTGTTGAATTTCTGGTCGACATCATCGGTCTCTGTTCTTTCCTGGCTTTTGGTAAATCTGATATCATCTCTTTACGTCGACCACGAAAGCTTTTCTGGTGAGGGGGTCGTTATGTTATATCTTTTCTGTTTCACTACAACTGGTCCTGCAGCTCTGAGTTTCACCTTCAGTCTTGCTACTACTACGTGATGATCACTTCCCACATCTGCACCTCTTCTTACTTTCACGTCTTGTAATGCATGTCTCCATCTGCCATTGATCATAATGTGGTCTGTATGGTTTCTGTCCCGTTCGTTTGGTGATTCCCACGTTAACTTGTGCACCTCTTTTTGTGGAAAAAGTGTTCCTCCAATGACCAGGTTGTTAATACTGCAGAAGCTTATTAATTTGGGCCCATTCTCATTTACTGTTCCACTGCCGCATTTCCCCATTAATCTTTCGTTATAATTATTGTGTGTTCCAACTTTCGCATTGAGGTCTCCCAATACTATAATAAGATCGTACCTGGGTGCAGTTTTCATTTCCTTTTGTACCTGTTGATAGAACTCGTCCTTGATCTCTTCATCGCTGTCGTTTGTTGGTGCATAGCATTGTATAATTGTGGTGTTGATGAATCTTCCTCTCAATCTGGTTCTTATCAGTCTGTTGTTGATGGGTTTCCATTCTAGTAAAGACGTTTCCATTTCTTTCTTCAGGATAATGGCTACACTTTCGTTGTGCTGACCATCCTCTCTACCAGAATAATGTACTGTTTCCCCTGTAGCTGTTTTTTTTTCTCCCCGTCCCTGTCCATCTGCTCTCGCTTATTCCCAGGAAATGTAATTTGTAGTTCCTCATCTCTGCTGTGATTTGTCTTAGCTTTCCTGCCTCATTCATAGTTCTGACGTTCAGAAATTCAATTCTGGTTTCGTGTTTTACGGTCAGGGCATCCGTTTTCATGCCATTGGCTTCCTTTCGGTTTTTACCACTGGCAGTCATACGAGCCTGAGACTCCGTATGTCCGTCCCGCATCAAAGTCTTTCCAGTTGTTGCCATTTCCTTAAAATTTCTCTGATTTCGCTAGATTATATTTCCCACTTCTCAGTTCACCTCACAGATTGTGTTCCCGTCGAATTTTCTTATGAAATTCATTGTTTATTCCGGATATCAAATTAAACTAATCGAATCTCTTTTGCACTGGGTTGGGCTGTCTAATTTCAAAATATCCCCCAAGTGTTTTAAAATATTACATTTAATATTCCAACGAGTGACCTCTTTCAAATCATGCGGTAACATTTCCGCCGGCATCTTTATGCAACTTCACACACAAATATGTGAACTATCCTGGCTAATGCCATCCGCCAAGATTGACTACCCAGACAGACAGGGCCAACGGATGCGATAATCTAATTATTACCTGTGGGTGTGAATCCCCCAGACTGATTTCTCAGGCATCAAATCTGGCCTTCCTTTGTGTCGATCGGGCGAGACGGTGCTTACCCACGTGGTCAGACTGATTAAGTTGATAAGCGTATCACCCGCTGAGGTCAGTAGTTACCGTGGCGGAACGTAACCAGTCTAGCTACTGCGGCTCCAAATTTGCCGAAAGGTGTGGCACGGGACAGGAAGACATGGCGTAAGTTTGTTTAATGTCTATGCACCTTGGGGAGAGGACTGGTGATGAAGGAATAACGCCGTTGAATGTAGTAGATAAGATGTGTTATAAGCAATGACCTGGTTGAATCATTAGAAAACAAAGACATTCGTCATTTATCTTCTTCTTCTTCTTCGTCTTATTCTTCAAGTACCATGCCTAGTGGCGTATGAGATCATGTCTCTCCACAACTTCCTGTCTCCAGTACATTTTATCAATTCTGCTGTTGACTTCTTTCCATGCCACGATGTCGAACTGTCCAGTACTAGCTCTCTTTGTCTTCCCTTATCTTTTTTTTTCTTCAACCTTACCTGTTGTTACGATATATTCCAGCTTTCCTTTTCTCATAACATGCCCATAAAAAGTGGATTGCTTCTTTCTAACTTGTGAAATAAGTTTCCTTTGTGCATTGGCCTCTTTCAGGACAACCTTATTACTCTTCTTGGCTGTCCATGTTATTTGTAACATTGTTCTGTAAAACCACATCTCTGTGGCCTCTAGTGCAGTGGCGTATTCTCTATGTGTGCTGTGCGTGCTGCGCACACCTATGCCCGAAGGAAAATAAAAATTTAATGTATTATTATATAAAATATACTGTTCAAAAAAAGAAACGCAACTTTGTTGGTGTTACTTTTATAAAAGATATTCGCTGATTGGACATCAGTCAACCTATCGACTGTGTCCATCTGGTCATTAACTTCTCGTGGTTACCTGAATTGTACTCACCTCATGTTTCGTGAGGTCATGAAAGAGGTCAAGGTCAAAACCGCATTTTTGACAATAACTCGTGACAGGTTCATGAAAATCCCGTGAAAACTTACTGAACACAAAACTCTCTGACCAATTATTGAATGCCTATAAAAGATTGACGCTCCTCGAATAAATTCTGTTGAAAATTCAATGCGCAAGTATGGCTCATCTCACTACAGAACAACGACTCATCATCATTGGACGTTTACAGACTGGACAGTCACAAAGTGTAGTGGCCAGACAATTTAATGTGGTTAGAAGCACCATTAGTCGCCTTTGGAGGCGATTTCAAGAAACTGGCTCAGTGGCAGACCGGCCGTGCAGTGGAAGACCCAGAGTCACAACTCCTGCCGAAGACCGCTTCATACGGCTGCGTCACCTCAGGAATCGACTTGCATCTGCGACCTCCACAGTCCAGTCAATGCCAGCAGCTCGTCGAATTTCAGATCAAACGGTCAGGAACTGTGTCGTTCTCTGATAGAGGCCAGAGGAGGCCATACACCTTACTGAAACGGAGGCCTCAGTCGCAAAGAATAAAAGTCTAAACCAAATTTAATGAACATCATTTCATTGTTAAAGTCTGAAAGTTTCTTCATGCCAAGATTGAAACATTAATTCCGTAAAATAAAATTTTGGTACAAGTTTGAAATTTGGTGTCCATTACCACTGCAATAATGTTGCGTTTCTTTTTTTGAACAGTATATTTCTCTTATAATGTTCTGCTTTCGGACCGCACGCATCAGGATAACGGATTTTCCCGCATAGAATCTACGAGTATATCTAGTTTCAGTTTCCCAGACGCGTTTTATAGTGCAGTTTTTTTGGTTGGTAGCAATCGCCCGAAGTTTCTCGGGTAATTCCGTCACTATGCGTGCTGCACCTTTCGGATTTACGTTTGAAGACTGGTTTGGGTGGATCGGGGTCATGGCCAGATACGTCAATACAATACGAACATGCGTGCGGTGGTCTTGCAGCTCTCAAGTTGTAAAAATCGGCTGTGTCCGTCCAGTGTTTTTTGTGATTAATTTTTGTTAGTTGCCGGGAATGCAGATTATTACAGTGACAGTGAGTTTCAAGTTGTAAGTTAATTAGTATTTCGGAGATAATTGACATATACCCCTAATAACTATCGTTGCGTAATTGAATATAGTTGGTTTTTAAATTAAGAGGGGAAGAAGTTAAATAGTAGGCGTACATATTCATTTTAAGTAGCAGCACGCCTAGCTCGCATTACCAGGATACGCCACTGCTCAAGTGCCTTCCCCACCTGTTTACTAATTGTCTATGACCCACTCCCATATATCAGGATAGGTTATATATAACACCGAAGAATTCATTTTCTTACTTCCTATGACAAAGAATTGCATAAAATACTCTTCATGTCATAAAATACTTTTTTTGCCTGAGCAAATCTATAGACATTTAAAATATTTCGCAACAGATCTTATGTGCAGGACATTTTTTATAAGCAACTTATTTTCCGCGTACAGCGGTTAAAGAGTGACTAGATATATTCCAGTTCACGTTAGCTTATTACACGGCCGACTAGCCTGATAGATCACAGCTGGTTTTTCGTTGAGTGCGAACCCTAATCTTTCATGAAGAAAATAGGCCGGGTCACTCGGGTCATACAATTACCGAGAACATTTTTTTCCCCCTTTCTGGTTTGGTTTGGTTTTAAGGACTATCTTCATCGCACACGGGCTACTCCATCAGTGGTCCGATCTCTTCCCTTAGATCACACTAGGAGGATCTCAGCATAGTGCACGAACTCTGTAGCACCGGGAGAATCCCAATGTGTGTATACAGGAATCACACATTCTATAAATATTGTTGTGGTGGGTAGGTTTCTAATTTTTAAATTTTGCCTGGGCAGCAGCCCGATAGGCCTACTCTTTCTGATTTCCAACTGCCGTGGGATTATTAACTTGCGCAACTTGCACACGGGACCTCCTATTTTTTCGCCCTTATCCGAGAAGGCTAAACATCCGTTCTCACTACCCAGGACACCAGAGGGGGGTATGACATCATTAGGACCACTGGTTCTGAAGAAAAAAATTTCCATAAATTATATTCCCTCAACTGGGCATCGAACCCGATACCTCTAGAATTCGAGGCGGACGACATACCTCTTAGCCACTCGGACCCCTGTGTCCCTTTCCTCAAGCCTTAATATTATACTTTTCCTGGAATTGTACGGAATACAGCTACTGAACAAAAATAGTGTCGTAGATTTTTGATAGGGGAATTAAGACTTGGGTTGGTCCCTTCTGAATAGATTAGAATAGGTGATAGCAACAGTGAGAGATAATAATAGGAATAGATTTTCACGAGTGAGATGGTAGAAATTCATAGAGTCTGTCCCTGAAATCGAGAATCTTCTCTCTTTCAGCCTATCTTCTACAACAGATCTAGAGGAGTCAGACAGTCTATTGACTATATATATATATATATATATATATATATATATATATATATATATATATATATATATATATATATATATATATATATATATATACCACTCACGTATACACACACATAAGTGACGACAGTTAGACGCACAGACGTGAAAACTATAACAATGGAATATAGATATGTTGGAACGAGCTGACCGACACGCTTGAGTAAAGTTTATGTAAAGTTTATTAACATAAGGAAAATTGACCACAACACATAAAGGTTAATATCAAGCATAGAAAAATACATATAAGATAATGAATTGCTACAAGAATGATAGACCCATAGGTGTAATCTTTTCCCTCGATGTATAGCCCACAGTCCTGTTAGAAGAAAATATGATAGCCCCAAAGAGTCACGGATGCATACGCTATAGTCTAAGATTTCCCTTTAAAGGTATGAACAGAACTGATACTCTACTCTATCCTAAGGAAAATATCATTAGCAACAAAAACTACATAAAGGAATTTTAAGACAGCAAAATGGGTGCCAAAAATACAACAATAAAGGAATCACTCAGTCCTGCATTCACTCTATTCATGTCAGCCGTGGCCACGCGCTTGCATTCGTACTTACAGCTTTGGTAGCAACTTCTGGAAAAAACAATTTTTAAGACATACACATACAGAATCTCCAATGTTATTCTTGGCCAAGGGAACCCCAGCTCCGCAAAGACAGGTTGAATTCACTACTTCAGGGAACGTTTCCTTTGTTATTATTTTTTAGGATATCTGTTTATGTCACATTAAAATTGTCCAGGCACGAAAGTTAACAGCGAGCACAGTGTCAATAGCTTAGGTTTTCCAGTACCTAGGAATGTCAGGTCGGTGCCTTCTCTCAGTATAGAAATTTAATTTGGTCACACCACAATTAGTCAAAAATGTCGGAATGTTAATGGTTTGTAATTTTTTTCGCCACAGGGCTGCATGTACATGAGAGTTTGTGAAGAAATATAATCTGGCGCAATAGGCCCAGTATAGGCATTTAGTCTTTAAAACCGTTAGTGAGATTTGTACTCTGTCTATTTCTGGAGGCAAACACACTGCCAGACAGGTGTTAACTTGTAAACCCACGTGGTTAAAGATAAAAATGTTTCTTCTCTCAGTTGCACTAAAACCGCTGGTAAAAGTTGGGCTGATCCAAAACTGTGTAAGGAAGAGAAAAGTACAAAATACTTAACCACAATATTTGCTTCCGTTATACTTACATTATAACTGCAAGCGTAGAGCTTGTCTTAACGTTAAAACTCCCGTGAAATAATTATGATCGTTTAAAAAAAATCAATCATCATGAATTAGAAATACCTACGTATTTCGTCAATACTCAATGATGACTCAGTGCAGTTATAGTTAGTTTAAAATATACGCGGACTGGTTACTAGCAATTTAATTAAATTTTATTTACAGCTGCATGAGTTTAAGCTAGAAATAATAATTTATTCTGTTTTCCACTGTAACACGTCAACTAGAGAATATAACAGACTTATCATTTAATCACTCTGCACAGAAATTAACTAGTGAAAATAAAATAAGCGATTTACCACTTAAATCACTCACAAAATACAAGATATATAATATTACCTCAACACAGAACTACTAAGAACTATATCCAATTCGACCAACTAAATGATGCTTCTATTAACAGAGATCTTAGGAATCGAAAGCTGGATGGCAATCGACCAACTAAATGATGCTTCTATCAACAGAGATCTTAGGAATCGAACGCAGATGGTTCTAGTCTTGACTGCGGAGTACTGAATGAATGAAATCTAAACTACTGGGGTTTATATCTTATGAAAAGAAATTATTTCCTAATTCTAGAAAACCCGAAATAGTTCCCGTCTTAACACTACACATTAACTCAGACGCCGGCCATTAACTGCCAATGCGCGTCTTCACACCTACTGCTAACTATGGTCATCTCTGAGCGATGCATGTGTTTCACCTTACACCTATCGCCGAGAAATCTACCCTAAATGAGTCGTGTCAGATGAAAATGTAGACGATTGTCTGCCATCTTCTTTCTGTCGAGAACGAATTTCTCACTATTCGATCTCACCGAGGACTGAGCTTACGCAATAAAAATGCGTTGCTACATAAGAAAAGAGACAGACGAAGGTATGAATGGGAGAGTTATATTTTCACAATCAAACGAATGCGAAAATCGGATAAAAGAGCGATAATAAAGTAGAAGACACGGGTAGAATAAAGAAAAGATATAGAAATTTATTAATCATAAATCTCTCTGCGACAAATAGTAATAATAATAGTTATAATAATAATATTCCAGCCCCTTCACACCCAAGTAGAACAGTCCCAGCTATGATGGTTTGGCCATGTTTTCAGAATAGGAGAAGATCGGCTATTACGACAAGTATGAGGAACTAAGAGACAGGGATTCAGACCTCAAGGACGCTAGGGGGACAACATTAGACAATCTCTAAAGGACCGATGACTAGATTGGAACCAGGCCAGGAGGAAGACAGCAGATAGGATAGTATGGCGCTCTCTCTGGCAAAACTCTACATCCTAGGGTAGAAGAGAAACGACTAAGTAAGTAGATATGACTATCTCAATGTCTCACCGCGGTGCTGTGTCCAGTGGCGTCAGTAGGGTAGGTGTCATCCGGTGCGGTCCGCACCCCCATAGTGACGCCACTGGCTTTGTCTAATGTTCCCAGTCGTTTATCATATAAGCCTTGTTTGGTTGTATCGTCTGCACGCTTTGTTGGTGCCCAGCATTGGATTGCGGTGATTCTTCTTCATTTTGTTAGAAATATCTTGTAATGATTCTAGCTGATGTTGGTTCTCATGAAATAAATTAGAGAATTAAAATTATCCATCAGCAAGAAACTTCTTCTTCAAATACAATGTTTAGTGGCGTAGGTGATCACGTCTCTCCACAACTTCATGTCTCCAGTTATTGTTATTGTTGAACAGAATCGACATCATTGCACTCCGGGCAAACTCATAGGTGCGCAGTCTCCCTCAGTATATGTCGAAGAGTGTGAATACTCACTGTTCCTGTAGCTCACTGGTTGTATACACAATGGATGCATCCTCTGATACGTCCATCTCTGCTAGTCTTACGTTTGATGCCAAATTCCAACAGTCTTAACCTTGATGATTCATCTATTGCAGTGTCATTCTCTAACAGGTGATCATTAATCGTTCTCAGTATCTCTCCCTTATCCAAACCAGTGTCCCCACTGTGGGTGCTCTTGATGCTAGTTGTTACGGTTCGTTTTTCTTTGGGCTAGTAGTTCTTTAGATACATTTGATTATTATATACTGAGTCGGACACTGCTTCAAATCAAGTGCCGATAGGGGTATGTCCTTTTCAGTCCCCGCCCAAAGCCGTAAACTTCAACATAAATGATATTCCAAAGGCCAGGTCGGACGATTCAAATACACATTTATTAGACATCTCGTAGCTCCAAATAAATCATAGATGATATGCTCATTAGGTTATGGCATCAGCTAGACAGTCTCTAGTGTCGCGGCACAGTCTTGTAACTGGAACAATGTCGAGGACATTTCCATACAATTTTATTATAATTCAACTCACGTTCATAGGTCACACATCATTCCTCTTACATAATATCTGGTCTTATCTCACGGAGGTATATGGATAATCCAGAGATGGAATACAAAGGAATATGACCAAGAAATCTTCTAACACTCAGGAGCCGAGAACACATACGTCCAACACCTTGAAAAGACACACAGCGAATCCCTTATTAAAGGAACGCTGAGCTCACCAGACGGCAACTTTGGCGTCTGCAATTTGGCCACCAAAAGTAATGACGTCACTTCCTGTAACCAAGACCAACGGTCGTAAACAAAATAAAGTACATGTCGAACTGTATTGATATCGACATTCATGTTATGAAATTTACTCATATCACTAGTCTGTCAGCTCTCTCATTACTGCGCACTCCTGCATGACCAGGACAGTAGATCAACATCAGCTCCTGTAGATTCGAAGCTTCTATGAATGGTTTCCATTCATGTTGTAACTTCTGTCTCCAGTACTATTGATTAACTCTGTTGTTGACTTCTTTCCCTGCCATAATGTATTTCCTGTTGTTAGATATATTCCAGCTTTCTTCTTCTCATAACATGCTCTTTCTATCATCAGGAATAAGCTTCCTTTTCGCATTGACCTCTCAAAACATCCTCATTACTCGTTTTAGCTGTCCATGGTATTTTTAGCATGCTTCTGTCAAACCGCATTTAATTGGCTTTCAGTGCTTTTTCTACTTGTTTACTATGATTTACTCCAGTTATGTCAGTATTGGTTCTAAATAACACTGACGAACTCTCTTTCTTACTTCCTATTAACAAAGAATTGTTGCATACTGTCACGGATAGCCTCCCCTTAGCTCTGCAGTAGTGATCCACCAGTGGCCAAAACGCAAGAGTATCTAAAATGGGTCGTCAAAGGTGTCTACCTTCGCACAAGATTACTCTTGGCAGAGTTGTAGATAGAAGGGTAATGACGCTTCTATCTCAAGGGGGTGGTCACAAGATCCAATACCATAATTCCCGGCGTATGGTACCTCTGTCTGTCGGTCTGTCACACTTTGCACACCGTCATTTGCGCACTCTTTTCTATTTTCGAGAGAGTGCATCAGCACAGCTAAGGAGGTGCAATTGTGTTTTAAAGTTAGACAATAAATGTATTGTTTCCCATTATGTGTACTCTCGCGAAAATAGCAAAGTGTGACGGTGTGCATTAAATCAACAGACAATCAATATACTATTCTGTCCAGTTTCATTCGGGAAACGGATTTAACTCATCATTTCCTTAAAAATAACCTTAAAATGTAAGTTTTTAATTGTTTCTTCGGGACAAAATTTTAATTTAAAGTATTGCAGACTTATTATTTTAGATCAAAATGATAAGATGGCTAAAAGGAAGAGACGATCGCGTCATTCACAGCGAGCAAGCGAGACTATAGAAGAAGCACCAATGTAATACATGTAACAGAAACAACACACTATAATTAAAAAGCTGCCAATTTTGGCGGGTTGTTGCTAGTATTTTTAGAAGTCAAGAACAATGCTGCATAGGGCATTGCAATTTTTAACTTATATCTGATCCGTCGCTTTTTGTGAAGAATTAAGCAATGGTTTTAGCCCGTTCAAGCCCCCAGCTGGTGTAAATCCAGCGAAATTATGTTATAAGTATTAGCTCTGTATGTAAATATATGTCTATATATATATATATATATATATATATATATATATATATATATATATATATATATATATATATATATATATATATATATATATATATATATATATTAAAGAGTCTTGCTCATACGTTTGCTTTCATACTTATAATAACTGAATCAACTATGAATGTTATGTTTTAAAATAACAGGTAATAAATTTAATAGTAAATTATTTTTAACAGGTTAGAATAGAGATGAAATGATGGTGAATTTTAGATGTAAATCAATTTTTGTCTTCACTGTGACTTAGGTGAGGATTTTAAAAAACAAATATTGTCGTTTTGCTGTTTCCTTGTAATCAGAATTTAACTGATCTAGGTGAGTCCTGCAGCCGTGGTTTCGTCAATTCTTCTGTAATGAGAGCACTTCTTCACACAACTTGTCCAATCTAGGCGGTTAGTGTTGATTCCCTGCTTTTAGTGAAGAAAGTTCGTCTTTCAGCTTCGTATCACGAACAGTCCGATAGCTTTGTTCCACGATCTTTAGACAAAATAAAGAGAACAAATGTCTCTGCTAAGTACATTTATGGGCTGCAAATTAACATGCGCATTGAGTCGCTGTCCACCCACCAATGTTAGCCTCTGTAATAATTAAATTCTTTTTTAACACATAAAGAAGGGAAAGCCGAGGCCTGTACACAGTAAATAAATATTACACACACATAAAGGTATGTTTTCAGATAGCTAGGCCCGGGTGCCGCACGGAAGGTCCTGGGTTCGATTCCCCGGTAAGCCACTCACGTCTGTTGTTTTTATGTTGTCTAGTTTTCTACTTCATTATTATTCACGAGTGCCTGAAAACATACATGTGTGTGTGTAATATTTAATTTAATTCTTGAGTATACACAGCGTTTCTCATGGAAGATTAGAAATCACCAATATTCTTCTTGGTATAAAACTGGGACAATATGTGCTTAGACAGCGCGGTGCAATGTCGTGCCTGAATTACAATTCTTCTTCTTCTTCCTCGTTCGTCCTGAAAAGGACGTTGGTTGCGTTGTGCCTGTTTACGCCGGAGCTGTGATATCTGCACCTTTCGGTCGACACATCCGACTTCAGCACGGCATTTTTTGGGACCGGGTTTGCCTTCCCTCTGCGATTCCTACTCGCTCAGCCAGACTGCAGTGATGCAGTCTGTTTCCAGGACTACCACGTGGAGATGGAGTAGGGTCTGGGTCAGCTCTGGTTCGCTGACCCTGATGCAAGCAGTCAAGCTATGGGTCGCTGACTGCATTCTCTATTGCTGCATCTTTGGGTCCCGAACTACAATTAACAAGGTATATATATCTCACAAAAACGATACTATACACTTGAGGCGCATGTGATGTAATCATCACTCATCACTGCTCCAGTCGGAGTATGGGGTCACTGCTGCATTTGCGTCTCTGAACGAATTAGTATAAAACAAACACCAGCGCTTGCTGTAGTGGTTTATGAAAATACTATTTTCATATGTTGAGGTTGCCAGCCTCATATATAACCACTTAGCAAGGAAATCATGTCAAATTCACATTTGTAAAAGAAATGTTTATATTTACCCCAAAGTAACTTTTGGGAACACAATCTCCTGGCACAGTTTAGAATGGACACAGCAAATTGATGCTTTCGAATCACTTGGTCTGGGAAATTTTTTTTATCCCTCTTACGATGGGTGATTTGATTCCTTAGGTCTCCAGTCTTTGTATTGAAAATGCGGGATTACTTTTAAATTTCAAAGTTGCCCAAATACTTCGATCTGTCACTTATAATTTTAGAATTCTTTGTCCTTTTCTTCTCTCTGGCTCTGGTGAAATGCTAGCTTGACGTGGCGATGCAGTCTGATCTGTGACTCTGATTTCGCTAGATTATATTTCCAATTCTCAGTTCAAAATCTCAGATTGTACTTCCGACGAATTTTCCAATGGAAGTCACAGTCTATTCCGGCTCTCAACTTAAGCCTATGGTAAGCTCTTTAGACTATATGGGAAGGGGTGTTAAATCATAATATCCCCCTCGTGTTTTAAAATATTACATTTTAAAATCCCAACGCGTGACCTCTTTCTAAAAAGGCTGTAATACTTCCGTTTGCCTTTTTATGCAAACTCACAAACAAATCTATGAACTAATTCCTGCCCCAACATAATCTCCCCAGACAGGTTATCGGTAATATTGATACCAAGATGGGCCAGTGGAAGCTATTATCTCATTATCACCTGTGTAGGCGTAGATTCCCCCAGATGGATCTCTCAGACAGACAATATGATGCACAAGCATTACCCATTCCTTTTGCAGTAAATCAAGTATTAAAAAGACTTAACTTTAGAAATACGAAATAAAATAAAGCGGCACATAACAAGAACAAAAATTAAAGTATGAGTAGTAAATTTATGAGGATATAAGTATCTCTTAAAAATAGGTGATGGAATCAGCGTCTGTTTGTTGAATAACAAATCATGAAAACTTTTGCAAAGTTAAAGTTGAAGTAAAAATAAAATAGTGATATAATGTCAAAAGAGAACAAAGATTTCTTTCATCTTCTGAAGTTGTGAATTTAAAAAAAAAAAAAAGACATGAAATAGAAATCGATATTTCCAGTGTTCGTGCTCGCGCGCGCACACTCACTCACGCATATGCAAATACATTTTTTCCTGTTATATTCTATTTGTTTTCTGAAAGTAAGTTAGGATGCATATTAAGATACAAAGAAAATATAAACAGCTGGAATGTATAATTAATAGGATATAACATGTGAAATATATTATTAGAGAGAATACTGGTACTAAGTAGTTGAACATATTATCTATAGGTTTAGCGCTATATACTATAATTACAACTCATCAGGGATTTTACAAGATTTTTCTCCATTACTTCAGGGGTACAAAATATTTACTCCGCTTGTCTCAACCGTTTTATATTTTAGCGTTCATTTCCTTCGTCTCTTGTGGTGTTTGTTCAGTTTTATTCAAAGTTCTTACATTTCAAAAAGATATTATAGATTTTACCTTAATAAATAGAAGATTATAGTAGGCGGCCTGATTTCCAATATCTGGCTCTCATCAAGGCGCGTAATTCGCCTTGCTGTTAAGAATTTTTCCGACCTCTGGCTGGTTGTAATCACCGTCACAGTTAGTGTAACTTTTCTTTTCTTGGCTAGGGTTGTTGGCCGTAGCTTTATCCCCACATATGCAGCTACGATTTTTTGTCATATAGTGTGATCTCACTCTCATTAACTTTGCCAGGAGCATAGGTCTTCAATTCAAATGTCAATTTAGTCCAATTGTATGGCTCTGAAACATAGAGAACAACAAAAACAACGAACGTTCATAAATTGGTGCTTGCATAGAATAGAAGGATTGAAGTGGTATGACAAGATAACTAATATGGAACTAATGACAAGAACTAGACAAGTGCCAGTGGAACAAGAAATAAGAAGAAGACAATGGAGATGGATGCAGCGAGAAAACCTGTTGGTAACCTTACAAGACAATCCCTGTTCTGAAATTCCCAGGGAGAAGGGTAGAGGAAGAACAAAGAACACGTGGAAAAGAGAACTGAAGAGAGACATGACGGGGATGAAGAAGACATGGAAAGACCTTGAGCTGATGACATGTGACAGGAAGGCGTAAGTTTTATGAAGGCCTATGATAATTTCGAAGTTGAAAGGTGAAAGTTGAAAGAGGAAGAAGACAGTCTTCTGCTGAAAACTCATGTTATAAGTCGCCTCCCCTTCTAACTTGAAACCATATGTGAGATTTCTCTAAATGCATGCCAATCCAGGATCGAAAACCCGGGAAAGATACTGGAGGTCATGACTCACAACTCAACAAGTTTGAGAATGTCAGTAATGCCATAAGAAAGATCAAGATCTACAACGTAGAGGGCTGAAGTGTTAGAGACTTTGCAATATTATCATGGCAGGTATATTTTCAACAAGTTTTTTAAATGGAGGAGCTACACCTTATTTTAAGACAAAACAGCCCAAACATGAAAATTGGAGTTAGTCTGAATTCGGATAATTTATATTCTCCTGAATCTAAATATGTGAATATCATTTGTCAGAACACAATCTAAGTAGGTGTATTTTGATTTTGTAAATAGTATTTTCTCCATAAATCGTGTTTTTCCTATGAAGATAATCAAGATTTTCTCAGAACTTTGTTTTTTGTTACTAATGTTCTTATAACTTGCATAATTTTGAGTCAATCAATGCGATTTGGCACAAATACTTGCCATTGGATACTAAAACTTTTACCAGATCCTATTTTTGAAATCTTATCAACATTTTGATTTATTCCAAATAATGTTGGAAAATTATGAAAAAAAAATGGTTATTATTTTTAGATACAAATTGTTAAGTTCGATATCTCATGGTCCACTTAAGTTATCAAAAATCCAATCTAACAAAAGTTTTAAAATGTAATGGTAAACATTGTGTTTAAATTGGATATTGATAGCTAAATAAATAAAAAAGCCTCAGCAACATGAAAAAGAACAATAGAAAGTAATATGGCCGACGGCGGCATGCCAACCAATTATGTAATACCATCAAACTCTCCCTTATGCGTATCTGTGATTGATGTAGGTTAAGTCTGTGCGTTTTCATTGAAATCGTGTGATTAATAATGAAAATAGTATTTCACGGCAGCACATCCGAGTGGAGAGATGTGGTTTTAAATAGTCACTTAGTGCTCTTCCTGTCATGTTCGCACTTAATAGATCTCAATTCTTGGTTTCGTTAGAAGGACTATCTTCATTGGACACACATAACTCCATTAGTGCTCCGATCTCCTCCCTTAGATCAACATGGAGGATCTCAGCACAGTGCCCTAACTTCGCAGCACCGACGAGAATCCCAGTGTGTGGTGTGTGTATAGGAATCACACATTCTATAAATATTTTTGTGATGGGTAGGTTTCTAATTTTTATTTTATTCTTGCCAGGGCAGCGGTCTTACGGCCTACTCTTTACGATTACCAACTGCCGCCCGATTTTTAACGCTCGTGACTTAAGCACAGGACCTTCTATTTTTTTCGCCCTAATCCGAGAAGGCTTGGCATCCGATCTCACTACCCAGGAGACGGGGGTGGGGGGAGGGGAGGTATGACATCATTAGGACCACTGGTTCTGAAAAAAAATAATAATTTCTCCACAAATTATATTCTCTCTACTGGTAATCGAACCCGTTACCTTAAGAATTCGGAGCGGACGCCATAGCTCTTAGCCACTCCGACCCCCAGATCTCATTTCTATTAAACGATGACCGTTCGAGTAATATTTAGGCAATAGTTTCGTGAAATAGTAACTGTTCGTGTTATACTTAAGCTATAGGTATATGAAACAGTTACTATTCGTTTTATATTAAGTCTATAATTTCATTAAAAATAATAACTTTTTCTGTAATATGTAGACCACAATTTTGTGATACACTTGTGTACTTAGATCACAGTTCTGTGAAGAAATAACTGAATGACTAAATTTCTGTGAAACAATAACTGCTCATTTTAAAACTAGAACATAGCATATTTAACAATGACTACTCAGCCTGGGTGATATTGCAAAGAGAATATTGTGTATGTTAAAGAGATGATTGTGCTTCCCTAAGAAGTGGATGCAGGTTGATCAAGGTGTTCATGCAGCAATCGTCACATGAAAGGTAAGTCACATTCCTCTTGCTTCAATTTGATTCTTTATTGTATGCGTGGTAAAACGTCATACATTAATGTCAATTGTAAATATTTGAAAGGTAAAATATTCCTGAGCCTGGGTCGACTCCGAAGCCGTTAGAGGTCTGAAAAATCCCACCTCAACTGGGGATCGAACAATGGACCACCGAGCTAGGATGCCAGTACACTAACCATTGCGCTAAGCGGCTCCATTTTTACAGAGGTGTAATATCTGAGCCGTCAAATTTATGGAAAAAGTGTTCTTGGTCCGAGCATAACACACACGAAAGACACATAAGTAAAAGTATTCGCTTGTGAGAGCGCCGTGTGGCAGAAAGATTAGAGAGCTTGATTTGTTTTCTTCTTTGGACCATGCACTGGAAACCTTGTGTTTGTCATGTACACGGGCTACCCTGTTCAACCCCATTTGGTTTATAATTAGAGTATGTAGTGTTTATCTTTATATATAGCATATTACTTTGGTAGGGGTTTTTTATGTTTGGTTTTTCCAGGCTGTAATTTATCTGCCATTTGTTGCAGCATTGTTTAATGTATATGATGTTTATAGCGTATCCCCTTCCCTGATCCTAGATTAATCTTTTACCTCTTGCGTTTTGTAGGGATTGTAAGTTATATTTTATTGGATTCTTTTCCATCTCTTTTATTGCACTGGACATTCTTTTAAATGCATGTACTGTATATTTGTTGTTTTGGGGGATTGGTAGTTTATTTTTCTTTCTAGTACTATCATCATACGGAGGGGGATTTTTTAAAATGTCTTTGTTCTTTCTTTGTCATTCTCATTTGTCCTGGTTGTTATAGGTTAGCTTTTTTTTTTTTTTTTTTTTAACCGGACTCCAAACCAGGTAAACATCACAGTCTAGTCCACTCTGCTATGAATGAGTACCTGACTGCTCTTGAGTTAGACGTGGCAAAGGTAGCGAGAACAGGAACTGATCACACGAAACAAATAAAACTGAGACTTAATATTGTGTAGTCTCTAACACCTCATTCTCTTACGGCAGTATTTACAATAGTACTGCTTGTGTCTTTAAAGTGAATGCATGAGAACGGTTTGCTATAGCAAAAATTAAAGAATGAAAAACAGCATGCTTTTTTCTGATGGCGATAAAACAAATAAATGTAGGTAAATAACAGGCACTCGTAAAACAGAAAGAAGAAAGACATTTAAAAAAAAAGGAAAGGTTAAAGGTTGTCCCATAGCAGATACGGCAGTAGGGGAGTGAAGTGTTAGAGACTTCACTATTCTTGGCTCAGTTTCAAGAGGTGGGGTGACCAGTTCCCTTCCTCGCTGCCTTTGGCTTATCTTACTCAAGAGCAGCAGTCGGGTACCCATTTACAGCTGGGTAGACTGGAGGGTGACGCCATCGTGTTTCCAACCCGGCACCTCTGACGTGAGAGACCAGCGCTCTAACCACTCTACTAGTCTGACGCAAATGAGGACACTAGATAATAGAAAAGGTAACAGAAGTAATAAGCTCACCGTGGAATCAAACCAGGGACCATCTTTCTTTCTGTCCTACTAGTGCCTGCTACTTACCTACGTCCGTTTATTTATTTACTACTCTCAGGCCTCGTGTTTCCCCCATTACATATTTTGTCCGTGTAAACAAAAGGGAGAATCATTTAGTCGAAGCGAAAATGTTATGACCCCATTCCCAATGCGTTCATCAATAGCCAATTGGAAAAAATCGATGATGAAGAGAATCAAGAACAGATTACTATATTTATTTATTTTTTTAATGAATCATTTCGTGAGAGGACTCCTGCTCGCAGGTCACATGCAATATGTCCCAAGAAATAAATGCAATACCATGAATGTCAGTTCTGGTACCAGTTCTGCTTTGAATCTCATTTCTTGATTTCTGGGTCCCTCATGGAAAAGTCTAGATAAAATATTATACGGTGACCGTAACTGTGACCAGTCACAGATAGTATGTCCCTGATTATAATCAAGCAGAAAATTAAACGAACGCCGTTGTGTGGACCTTCAACCGCCGACAGTCAACACAAAGTGAAACTTAGCTGGGTTTGTGTAGGATGGTTGAGAGAACATAAAATGAAAATAGAAGTGAATAATGTCCACAGTATAGCATGTTATATCATTTCTCTCTAAACTGCCACATTCCTATTAATCCTGCAACACAAGCTTCATCCTTGGCAAAAAACTAAGGTACGGTTCGGGCCGTAATGATACCCAGTTTAAGAACCACCGCTATTGACAAAGAGAAGCGTAATCTTTCAAAACTGATAAGTGCGTGTGTCGCGAGAGGTTCAGATGTTATTAAAATTAAGATATCCTGGACATAAAGGTGTATCAGATGATACCAGGATAGTGCCAGATAAGAGTCTGGTCTTATCAGTAATATCCCCTTCTCTGAAGAGAGTAAGGGTGTATAGACACTAAGGTAGGGTCAAGCTATGTAAGTTCCCAGAGAAGATGGTGATGTAGTACTCTGAGTCCCTAACTGCTACCTCTCCTGATCCTCCTCTGTGATTATGATATTTAATAGTGTTTCTGACTCTGCTAGGGGTAATTTATATAACTAAATTCACCAACAAGAACTGTAATTCAACTTAAAGAATTTAAGAAAGTCTTCTGGTGAATATTTACAATTTAATTAAACAGTTATTCTTTTCTGTTTGAAAAGTTTTAACTCAAAGATTTTACAACAGTAAATAGATAAAACAGTTCAACAAATGTTTTTCACTTGGGTCAAAATGTCTATCATCTTGTAGACAAAGCTTGCTTGATCATTCACTTGAAGAATTATTATTATTATAAGTTTATTGAAACTCTATACTATTATGGTCATCACAAACTGGATGCGGTTATGTTTTTGGTGAGTATGGATAAGCTGCACAGTTGCTTTAAGCAACTTAGCTAAGTCACTGCAGATGGCTCCCGTTAATGCTGGATAGAATCTTCAGATGAAATCGTTTCAGTAGCTACACACGTTATGACTGGCCTGCTATCACAGACTGGCTGCATTCGTTGCAACGTTATTACTAGGAGCCTCTTCTTATTTGTAGACTTTAGGTTAAAGGATTAAACCTGCAATGAATTCAAACGCAATCCCTGTATTTGTCTATCCATAACCCTTTATGACATAGATGGGGACGATAGACAGTTTCAGATTAGCGTGCCAGCAGATGCACAAGGAACAGTATTGAAGCAACAATCATTTTAATTCAATGTGATCATAATTTTCTGCTAACTTATTAATTATCAATAGTTTCCCATGATTCGCCACAATACAACAATTTGGTTGTGGGTAAAACTATTAAGTAATATGTCAAATTATACAGTACTACCTGTAGCAAAGGTAATTTTTGCTGGGGAGGTTAAGATATAATTCCTAACAAGAAAGATAGTTGTGTCTGTGTAAACTGTGTGAGGTCTAGCACATGTAGGTCCCTGACTCTAAAAAAATGATGATGATGATGATATATTATATCGGGGAACCTAACGCTACCTCCCTAGATCTCACACAGTCCGTATTTTGATTCTAGTGGCTGGTGTATGATGTCTCTAGTGTCTAGGGGTGAAATGAAGATGATGGTACATCAACACAATACACTTTAACTCACTATAAGAAAATAAATAAGACTGTGGTTAAAGTTTTCTTTTAAAATTTGAATGTTTTTTCTTTGTACAATTTAATCTGCCTGTCCCGCCATCTCTTTTGGACAGGTCTTTGAAAATGAGGAAATATATTTACATATAATGCTTTAACTAAAAAATTTGGACTCTTGGTCCTATGAATGTAATGTTATTATATAGAGTTCCTGTAGGTGTATTCACAGACTAAAACTTTAATAACTGCTAATGTTAGTCATTGGTTATGAGGAGCTGTTGTTTTCATCATTCCCCATATAATTCAGTTTTATTTTAATAAGAACCAGTTTATTATGCTGAAGTGTCAGATGTCCCAGCTGTTAACGTGTTACCTGGGATTCTTGGTTTGACGATAATAATTCAGGATGTCTTTGCAGATATAATAGATCAGCACCCACACACAAGCTCCTTCAGGCTATCAGCTGACAGCAACTTTTAAATGGAGACTTTTCACTTTTCACTCACTCATCAGGTTTCCTGTCACCGGATGGTAACAGGAAATAAAAACTCTGCAATAAAAAGACACCCTGGCCTTTTCATATCTGATCACAACTTCTTATCCCTATGTATACATGAAGGTATGGGGTCAGCCTCGTGTGCATTCATGTGCATCAGCCCCTAATTATATGACTCACTCCTTTCTGTGACCACACCTCAGGTCCCTATGGCAGATACGCCACTGTACTTTTACCTAGTTTGCTTCAATACAATAACGTGGAGTAACCACATCTCCTTTTATATGATTTTTCTTTTCTTTTCTAAATTATAAAAGCTCTAGGCATGTTAAAGAGTGTTCATGGAACACTGAGGCTTCCTAACATCTTCCAATACAAAATAGTTAAAACAAAATCATAATAATATGCAACAGTCAAATACAGTTCAATGTGAGGACTCAATAATGTTTGCTCCCGGCATGTCCTTCACTTTTCCCCATAGCAGTATCTAACTTGTGCAGTTTCAATCAAGCATGTAAATACATAAAGCATTCTTACCACTAATTCAAAGAAATATGTCACAAATAACGTTGACTGGCAAAGAATATGGCCTCAGTTTTGCTCTGCCCCGTCCAGATTGTGAATTAGTAGTTAATTTTACAATTTATCACATCTGCTCTCAACGTAGTTGTTTGTATAAAATTTTCTAGTCAAATGGCCACGAGACCACTATGCCTCTTGCCAATATCTATTCATCATCTCAACCCATAACCCGTCATGGGTCGTAGGGGTGCCATGGTGGAAGCATCAGCAGACAGGGTCCTCCACTGCTCTCTATTCTCAGCAATGCGTACAAGTGTGGAGAAACCGTGTCCTGCCCATTCTTTGATGTTATCAGCCCAGGATTTTCTTTGCCTTCCTCTTCTCCGTTTACCTTCGATTGTTCCCTGGAGGATCGTTTTCGAAAGGGAGTCATGACGAGTTACATGCCCAAACCAGGCAAGCTTTCGACGTTTCACTATTGACAAAAGTGGTTCTTGATGGCTGTTGCGTGCATATTTTGACGCACATATTACAAAAATCGATATGGCTATTTAATATGGGAAAAATATAGACATTCATTCATTTGTGTATGAAAATGCTGTCTATGGTAAAAGCGAGAGAATCCATGTTTGATTCACACTTTTGATTATAGGAGTAATCGTTCTGGATATTGATCCAGCGCAAGGATATTGCGCTTACGGTTGTACTTATTTTTTAGGGCCAGAAAATATATTAATTTGCTTATTATGTTTATGGCCTGAATTCATATGTATTACATATTATTAGTACAAGTAGAATCAGTCCTATATTGTATATTTTGGATGGGTAGGCGGGACTAGATTCTTATTATTCCGGTCTAGCGGAAGTATGAGTTGTCTTGAAAAGTCGTGATGAGTTCCGATGTACCGTGATCATGGCGGGTACGCATTTTTCAAAGGGCTGGTAGATTCTTAAGGAAATACGATTCATGGAGTGGTTTTCTTCTAAAGGAGATGGTATCTCTACTATAGTTTATGTTAGAGACTCTCCTAAGGTACGGTACAATGTATAATTCGGACTCCATGTACTGCCAGACCCTATTTTGATGATCTCATGTCGATTCGACCTAGATGGAACATTGTGCTTCGTATCGCTAGGGTCGTGTTTTGTATCGACAAAGATGACAGACTTTCCTACAGCGGTTATGGCTACGTGAATTAACCTGATCTCCGTAGAGCTGTATGGAAACAGTTATGAAATCATTTATATACCCATTATAAATTAACTCTGGCTTATATTCTCCTTCCTATGAATGAGTGAACGACAACTCAGGGAGGCGGCCATGTTAGATTTCGGTCATCATATGTTTTGATCACTGCCAAGAGAACAGATTATTTATCCTATTATCGGACAGTGACCGGGAGATCTCAATCTTGCTAGAAACCCCCTCTTTCGTGGTTTCATAATATATGCTACAAACTATGGACGTCAAATAACTTTAGTTATTTACCGATCTGCCTTCACTGACGCGTTTAGTCAGATAGGGGGATGCGGCCATAATATATCATGACATTGAACTTTTGATGTACTGCCCATTATTTCTGAATGTGTCATGACTTCAGATCTGCTATGTATACCTACAAATTGATATGTCAACATACCATGATGTACTCGTATGTCCCAGTGTGTACGTCTGAATAAATTGAGTAAACAAAGATTCCAGCAGTCTGCATTGGTGCCTTGTAGACACAAGTGTATGAGTGGTTATATTGGTCAGCACACGAACAGTACACCATTCGCGGTAATCACACTCTACACTTCTACTTCATACATACACCATCCTGCGTCGGTTGGAGTGACCAAGTTTAGGGCCTGCTTCCCCTGGAGCCTTTGCCTTCCCTAACTCAGGACTAGGGTGAGTTACCCATTTACAGCTGGGTAGACTGGAGCATGCCTGATCTCAACAACACACCACTCTTCCTTACAGATTTATGCTCGAAAGCCTGAATCCTTCGCTCCGTATCTGCAGTGAGTGTCCAGCCCTCACACCCATACAAGAGAATAGATAATACAAGTGATTTGTATAATTTGATCTTCACAGGAAAACTGATGTTACTTTTCCAGATCACATTCAACCTTGTCATGGCAGCTGAGGCCATCTCAAGTCTTGTCTTGATTTCTTTATTTGATCTTCCATCACTACATATAGTGGACCCGAGATATTTAAAGGTGTTAACTTCTTCTAACGTTTGCCCATTTAACGTAATGTTGGACGGAACATGTTTCTTATGGCTATTCACCAATATCTTGCTTTTTTCTATATTAATTTCCATCCCATATGTTCTTGTTACTTTCTCCAGTCTAGAGGTAAGGTCTTGAAGTTCTGATTCTGTTCCAGCTATCAGATCAATATCATCAGCAAAACGTAGATTACACAGAGGTCGGCCTCCAATCGATATGGTTGATTTATAATCGTAGAGAGCCTCCTGCATAATATGTTCTAGATAAATGTTAAAGAGCACTGGTGACAGGATACATCCCTGGCGAACTCCTACAGTTGTTTTGAAAAATTCTCCAATGTCATTGCTTGCAAAAACAGCACTGCTTGCGTCCTTGTATAGTGCTTCAATGATATCTATGATGTTGGTATCAAAATTGAATTTTCTCATTATTTGCCATAAACCTTCATGCCAGACTCGATCGAAGGCTTTTGTGAAATCGATGAAGTTATGGTATAAATCATGTTGATGCTGGAGATGTTTTTCGATCAGTAATCTAATATTGAAGATTTGTTCTGAGGTACTTCTTTTTGGTCTAAAGCCAGCCTGTTCCTCTGACAAGATTTCTTCTGATTTCTGTTTTATTCTGTTCAAAAGTATCCTTAACATCACCTTACTTGGATGACTAATAAGGCTAATGGTTCTGTAGTTCTTGCACATTTTTAGATTTCCTTTCTTTGGAAGCGGTATTACTAATGACTGCGTCCATTCTTTTGGCCATTTTTTTTGTACTCCATATCTTCTGGCAAATTGTTGTCATGATTTTTACTATATCTGGTCCTCCATATTTCAAGAGCTCTGCTGGTATATTATCCACACCCGGTGACTTCCCTCCTTTCATCGAACATATAGCCTCTTCCACTTCTTCCCGTAGTATTGCTGCATTTCCGAGTTCTCTGTTTTCGCACTTAATGTTGTTTAATATGCCTAAGTCAGTGTCAAGTTTACAGTTATATAATTCTTTACAATATTCTGTCCACCTTCTCATTACAGCTGTTTTTTCATTGAGCAGAGCCCCATTGCTATCTTCTATGACAGTTACCCTGGGCTGTTGGGGTTTTGATAGTCTTCTTAATGTGTCAAAAACTGCCTTGCTGTTACCTTTTATTAGCCCCGTATTAATGGACTCACATTGATCAGCTACCCATTTTTCTTTGGCCTGTTTCATTTTCTTTCTAATATTTTTATTCACCATACTGTATTGCCATGCTGCTTCAGGAACCTCTTTCTTAACCTTTTTCTTTCGTGTATCCTAACTTTCATTTCATCTGTAACCCATGGTTTCACATAACTTGCCAAATTCCAAAACCAAACTTTAGACCGAATGAGTTTCTAACCGACCAATGAAAGCAGGCACTACTACAACTTTTTGAATTTAGTTTGAAAAAACAAAACCAAAACTCCAAACAAACTATGTGCCTCTTAGTCCATTGGTCAGTCTGCGTTAGTTATGCCAATAGAAAAAGATGTTTAGTTTTAGTTAACATTTTTCCTATCCCCCCTTTACTCCTATACTCTTATACCAACCAATAGGATTTGACTTACTCCAATGCCTCTTTTTTTAAACTAGCGTCCCCAATAACGTTATGTGTAACGAGCAAGAACAACAGTCTGTCCGTCCAAGCGTTCTTAGACATTTAGTATTTTCTCAATAACTTGGTTAATACTTGGACTACCATATTTTTTAAAACATATTTTTGCTCAGGGGACATTAAGCTATTCTACTATATGATTTTTATGGTCAGTTACATTATGGTTCAGATTTTCAGTTTTGTCACTGTCAATCGTCAAATATAACTTTTACACAAGTCGGCCATCTTCTCTTCCCCCCCGTCTCTATCATTTCTCTCATTATTCAAATAACCAACTAGTTTGAGTGACGTCAGAATATATGGCTAGGAGGAAATGGAAAACTGTCTGTGTGTTTGTCTCTGCTGGCCTTGCCCACAGCGTGTATATGATAAAGAGACCGCTAGCAGAGCAAAGAGGGGATTTCCAAAATTTTGGTAGTGTTGGCGTTAATTATTACAATCATCTCGTACTAGTGGGAAATGTCCGAATTATTACAAATTTTAGTGTTAAAGTTAACATATTACGTTAATTCCAACGCCAGTTTGGTCACACAGTTGGCAAATCGTTAATTACAAGCCTTTTCCGCCGTTTCGTGCAGCAGATCGGCGAGATGTTAAAATGTTTATTGTACGTTTCTAAACTGAAACTAAAAGCGTGTTAGATTTTTACGACGGGTCATTTTTTAAGCATTTCCACTGCAAAAAAGGCAGCGCTCTACTGGCGTTGAAGATGAAAATAGTCAGACACCCGAGGGCGGGTGTATTTATTATCATAGGACTAGAATCTTACTGACATAAGCGATTATCTCACAGATTTCGCTACACACCTCCTTTCCTAAAACATGCATCTATTGCAGGTTACAATCTGTGAGATAACTTAGCGCAAATGAAGTCCTACATTTCTTTCTGACTTTCATCACACGGATGTCTACTCAAAAAATCTGCACCGACGTTCTGAGGGCCGGGAATATATTCAATCAGAAATGAATATGGCTGTAATAATAATGACCATCTTAATAATCTGGCATTTTCATGCTTTGCTTGTGATAGGAATACGAGAGGTGAATGATCTGTTTGGACCACAAATGTCCTGCCATATAAATAAATCTGGAATTTTTTTATAGCCCATATTAACGCCAAACATTCTTTCTCACTTGTTGAATAATTTTTTTCCGCCTTGTTCAACTTGCGGCTTGCATAAGCGACTGGGTTCAATTCCCCATCTTGTGAGGAGGACCTTTGCAACAATGTAGCGCCCAGGCCCACATTGCTTGCGTCACTTCTCACGACAAATTCTTGATTCAAGTCAGGCAATTGCAATACTGGCCTGCTTGTGAGTTTTTCTTTTAACTCCTGGTAAGCCAATTCACACTGTGCGGACCAATTTATTGTATCAGGTTGTCCCTTTCGAGTTAAATCCGTCAGAGGAGCACATATAGAGTTAAAATGTTTAATGTACTTTTGGTAGAAACCACACAACGACACAAAAGATCGCACATCTTTCTTTGTTTGTGGCCTAGGTGCTCTTTTCAGTTTCTCCAGATTCTTGGGGTCAGGGGTCATGCTACCCTGATGTACGGTATGTCCCAAGAATTCCAACTCTTTACACCCAATACAACATTTTGTTGGTCTAGCAGTCAAGTTAGCCTCTCTGAGTCTATCAAACAGCATATTCAAAGAGTTAACATGTTCCTCAAAAGTTTCAGTAGCAATGAGGATATCATCCATGAAATTCGAGATACATGGATTTTTCAGGGGATCCAACAATTTTCGCATCATCCTAGAAAACACACTCGGGGCATTTTTCAACCCAAACGGTAGCATGTTGAACTCATAATGACCTTCCGAGGTGCTAAATGCTAAGTAAGGTCGAACCTCAGGCTTTACTGGAATTTGATAATAGCCTTTGCTAAGATCCACCTTGGAAAAATATTTTGCCTTGTTCAGCCTGGCAAAAAGTTGAGTAGTATCAGGTAATGGATCCACCTGATCTTCTGTGACAGCATTCAGTTTCCTGTAATCTATGCACAGTCTATGTTCTCCCGATGGTTTCCGCAACAAAACCACACAGGAACTATAAGGAGACTCACTGTGAGAAATAATCCCTTCTTGTAACAAATAATCTATCTCCTCTTTCAAAGCTTTTTCCTTAGCGAAAGGAATAGAATAAGGCCTCATACAGATGGGTGTTGGGTCTAGTAGTTTCATATCATATTCCAACAAATTTGTGTGCCCCGGCTTATCCGTTAACACGTCTGTATGTTTCTCCAGGACCTTTTGAATCCTCTCCCTCTGTCCTTTTGTCAGGTGATTACTGATCTTCACCTGTTCAAACGTTTCACTGGGCTTCAGTGGATATTCAAATGAGGTGAGAGGTTCATTTTTCATTTCGGTTGCAATTGACAAGGCCATTAAGTGTGTTCCTTCCTGGATTTGTCTGTCCAGATATTTCTTCAAAAGGTTCACATGATAGACTTTTTCCTTTCCCTTCTTGTCTATCTTATAATTTGTTCTGGATACCTTTTCCAAAACTGTATATGGACCTTGCCATCCGATCTGAAGTTTATTGTTGCTGCCTGGTAATAGAAGAAGCACCTTCTCCCCTACAGCAAGCTCCCTATCCTTCGCTTTTTTGTTATAATAAGCAGCATGCTTTTTCCTGGCTTGTCTCAAATTTTCATTTGCCAGTTTCCAACTAGTTTTTAAACGAGTGGTCAGTTCGTTCACATATTGGTATGATGAGGTAACAGTCTCTTCTGCCTTCTCATCTGTCCACGTCCTTAACAATGCTTCCAGTGGACCTTTTATTGGCCTCCCAAATAACAGGGTTGCGGGAGCCATCCCGGTTGAATTATGTGGAACTTCCCGATAAGCAAACAATGCAGCGGGCAAATATTGGTCCCACGTATCAGGTTTCTCATGTGCCAGCTTTCTCAGGATAGAAATGAGAGTCCCATTGAACCTCTCTACCTGGCCGTTCCCTTGGGGGTGATACGGACTACAATGAAAGTGCTTGGCTTGAAATAACCTAAAAACTTCTTCTGTTAGTTTCCCCTTGAACTGAGAGCCGTTATCAGTCAAGATTTGATGCGGGAATCCTAACCTCGTGAATATAGTAAGTAATGCCTCTGCCACATGTTTCGAATCGATTGACGACAGGGCTACCGCCTCTCCCCACATAGAACAAGTGTCCACCAGAGTAAGGATGTAACTGTTCCTCCTCTTGGTCCGAGTGAGAGGTCCCACAATATCCACTGCAACTCTCTCAAAAGGTGTTCCCACTATGGGCATTTCCCCTAGAGTTGCTGGAGCAGTCCAATGCTTCGGAGCTACTCTCTGACATTCTGGACAGGATTTTACATATCTCTTTATGTCCTCCGTTATCCCGGGCCAGAAATAATGACAAGCTATACGCTGTCCGGTTGCGCTGATCCCCATGTGACCACTAAAGGGAACTGCATGTCCTAATTCCAACACTCTCTCCCGATATGAAGTTGGAAGTACCAGTTGGCTGTGACCATTTGTTCCATTTCCGGTCTTCCTGTACAACAATTTGTTCTTCATATAATAATCCCCTTTGCTTGGAGGTGTGTGGCATTTAGGTAATTTCTTAAAGCAAGGCTTGAGTGTCCTATCTTCAGCCTGTGCCTTCCTCATCTCCTCTGGATGAGTATTTATCGGCTCATCTTCTTCCTTTCTGGATTGTGAACGGGTCTGGACTGCTGCCAGGACCACAGGTCTCTTGGGATTCCCCAAGAAGACATAACGACATCCCAATATCAGAGGGTAAATGGGTGCGTCTATCACTGCTGCTCTGATTATTCCTTCCACATAGCGAGTTTTCACTGTTATCCTTGCAATGGGAAGTTTCATGAGTGGTAGGTCCTTGGTCGCCCCTTGAATCTCCACTGTTTCTGTGGTATACTGATCCGGGTTCACCAAGTGCGCACTCACAACGGAATCAAAATCCAAACCGGTATCGTAAAGGCACCTAATTGTGACTCCATTACATACCACGTCCTCACATACTGGGGGATGATAAGGTTCCTGCTGTCCAGTAGGTTTTACCTTTTCTTCCTTTTTCCCCAACTTCATCGCAGCACATCCAGAAGGTTTCCTTGTACAAAATTTGGTGTCATGACCCTCTCTCTTACACCATTTACAATAGTATCTATTTTGATAAAGGGGTTTTCTTTCCTCATATTTCCTGTCATTGAACTGTGAGTTTTTATGTTTATTATCATTGCGTGGCCTATCAAAATTTTGCTTAAACTTGTTTCCCTGATCTTTATTATCAAATCTATTTGAGTTTTGTGGGGCCCTATAATTATCTACATGCTTCTTTTTGGCGCCAGCTACCTCTGCCTGGGCTGCCTGATACCTCTCAGCGACATTAAGTAACTCCCCCAGCCTCTCTGCACCCTGTTCCATGAGAAACTTTCTCAAGTCTGGAGCCATGGACTCTCTCAATTGCTCAATAAGGATCATTTCTTTAAGATCTTGGGTTTTCCCCAGAGCAGTCCATTTCTCCAAGTAAGTCTCCAACCGTGCAGAGAACTGGTGATAAGTCTCACCCGAC
This sequence comes from Oreohelix idahoensis, assembly GCA_024509875.1. NCBI lineage: Eukaryota > Metazoa > Mollusca > Gastropoda > Stylommatophora > Oreohelicidae > Oreohelix > Oreohelix idahoensis. The sequence continues at coordinate 236,335 of JAMPIV010005335.1, forward strand.
AGTAGCTTGGCATTTCTAAACTTTTTCCTGTAAAATTCACCATTCTTTTCGTATCTTAACAATAGAGCCTGCTTTAACATGTCATAATTGTCTTGGTCATCCCTGCTCATTTTGGAAAAAAAACATCATAAGCTGTTCCCCGAAGACCTTGGGATAACTTCAAGCTCCATCTTTCTTTTTCTAGCCCATAAGTTGTAGCTAATACCTCATACCTACTCAGATATGATTCAATATCATCATCTCTCTCAACAAAATAATCTAAGTGAAGCCCATAGCTGAGTTGGAGGCCCCAGTCTAGCAGTAGCATCAGAGGTAGAGGGGCTGTGACCACTTTCAGGAGCATGGCCTTGCAGCTCCAACTCCCTTAGTCGCCACTCATGCTCCCTCTGCAACCTTTTATCTTCTGCTTCCTTTTCTAATCTTTTATCTGCTGCTTCCCTTTGCAGTCGTTTTTCTTGAGCCTCAATTTTTCTCTCCTCCAACTGCAATCTCTTAATTTCAACCTCTCTATCAGCCTGTAAGGCCCTAGCCTCCTTCTCAGCCTCAATTTGTAAACGTTTAATTTCTTTCTGAGCCTCTCTATCCAACTCTAATTTCTTCATCTCTCTGGCATCTTCTAACTGCATTCTCCTCTCTTCAGCTAACCTATGTTCTTCCCTAGCAATAAACTTATCACATTCTGAGGTGACATAGTCAATCAAAACTTGACCCTCCATGTTCATCTCTTTCGCAGTCTGCACAGCAGCAGAGCGAAACTTGGCCAAATCCGCCATCTGATAAATACTAAAATGTTCTAACTCAATTTCTAAAACAAGTACAACTTTAATTAATTATTCCAGGCTCTGACACTTCATCAATTCCCAAATCTTGGGCAATATTAATAATGGGGATTCCCTGGGTAAATAGAAATGTTGTTACAGCTAAATCCCCAACAGGACCCTAATATATGTAGTACTAGAAGTTCCAATCCCGGACAAGCCTACCAATTCATGTAGCAAGTGTAATTTGCTAGGGAGGTTAAGATGTTATTCCTAACAAGAAAGATAGTTGTGTCTGTGTCAACTGTGTGAGGTCAAGCACATGTAGGCCCCTGAATCTAAAAGAATGATGATGATAATGATATATTATATCAGGGAACCTAACGCTACCTCCCTAGATCTCACACAGTCCGTATTTTGATTCTAGTGGCTGGTGTATGATGTCTCTAGTGTCTAGGGGTGAAATGAAAATGATGGTACATCAACACAATACACTTTAACTCACTCACTATAAGAAAATAAATAAGACTGTGGTTAAAGTTTTCTTTTAAAATTGGAATGTTTTTTCTTTGTACAATTTAATCTGCCTGTCCCGCCATCTCTTTTGGACAGGTCTTTGAAAATGAGGAAATATATTTACATATAATGCTTTAACTAAAAAGTATGGACTCTTGGTCCTATGAATGTAATGTTATTATATAGAGTTCCTGTAGGTGTAATCACAGACTAAAACTTTAATAGTTGCTAGTGATTGTCATTGGTTATGAGGAGCTGTTGTTTTCTTCATGCCCCATATAATTCAGTTTTATTTTGATAAGAACCAGTTTATTCGGATGAAGTGTCAGATGTCCCAGCTGTTAACGTGTCACCTGGGATTCTTGGTATGACGAAAATAAGTCAGATGTGTGCAGATCAGATCAGCACACACACACAAGCTCCTTCAGGCTATCTGATGACAGCATAAACTTTATAATGGAGACTTTTCTCTTCTCACTCACTCATCAGGTTTCCTGTCACCGGATGGTAACAGGAAATAAAAACCCTGTAATAAAAAGACACCCTGGCCTTTTCATATCTGTTCACAACTTCTTATCCCTATGTATACATGACGGTATGGGGTCAGTCTCGTGTGCATTCATGTGCATCAGCTCCTAATTTATATGACTCACACCTTTCTGTGACCACACCTCAGGTCCCTATGGCAGATACGCCACTGTACTTTTACATAGTTTGCTTCAATCCAATAATGTGGAGTAACCACATCTCCTTTTATATGATTTTTCTTTTCTTTTCTAAATTATAAACGCTCTAGGCATGTTGAAGAGTGTTCATAGAACACTGAGGCTTACTAACATCTTCCAATACAAAATTATTAATAAAAAATCATAATAATATGCAACAGTCAGATACAGTTCATTGTGAGGACTCAATAATGTTTGCTGCCGGCATGTCCTTCACTTTTACACATCAGTATCTAACATTTGCAGTTTTAATCAAGCCTGTAAATACATAAAGCATTCTTACCACTAATTCAAAGAAATATGTCACAAATAACGTTGACTGGCAAAGAATATGGCCTCAGTTTTGCTCTGCCCCGTCCAGATAGTGAATTTAGTAGTTAATTTTACAATTATCACATCTGCTCTCAACGTAGTTGTTTGTATAAAATTTTCTAGTCAAATGGCCACGAGACCACTATGCCTTTTGCCAATATCTATTAGAGCCGACCAATGAAAGCAGGCACTACTAAATCTTTTTGAATTTAGTTTGAAAAAACAAAACACAATTCCAAACAAACTATGTGCCTCGTAGTCCATTGGTCAGTCTGCGTTAGTTATGCCAATAGAAAAAGATGTTTAGTTTTAGTTAACATTTCCCTATCTCCCCCTTTTTACTCATATACTCTTATACAAACCAATAAGATTTGAATTGCAAGAACAACAGTCTGTCCGTCCAAGCGTTCTTAGACATTTAGTATTATCTCAATAACTTGGCTAATACTTGGACTACCATATTTTTTAAACATATTTTTGCTCAGGGGACACTAGGCTATCCTACTATATGATTTTTATGGTCAGTTTCCTTATGGTTTAGATTTTTCAGTTTTGTCACTGTCAATCGTCAAATATAACTTTTACACAAGTCGGCCATCTTCCCCCTGTCTCTACCCTTTCTTTCATTTTCAAATAACCAACTAGTTTGAGTGACGTCAGAATTTTACCGCTAGGAGGAAATGGAAAAATGTCTGTGTGTTTGTCTCTGCTGGCTTTGCCCACAGCGTGTATATATTAAAGAGACCGCTAGCAGAGCGAAGAGGGGTTTTTCAAAACTTTGGTAGTGTTGGCGTTAATTATTACAATCGTCTCGTTCTTACTACTGGGAAATGTCCGAATTATTACAAATTTTAGTGTTAAAGTTAACATATTACGTTAATTCCAACGCCAGTTTGGTCACACAGTTGGCAAATCGTTAATTACAAGCTTTTTCCGTCGTTTCGTGCAGCAGATCGGCGAGATGTTAAAATGTTTATTGTACGTTTCTAAACCGAAACTAAAAGCGTGTTAGATTTTTACGGCGGGTCATTTTTTAAGCATTTCTACTGCACAACAGGCAGAGCTCTACTGGCGTTAAGGATGAAAATAGTCAGACACCCGAGGGCGGGTGTATTTATTATCATAGGACTAGAATCTTACTGAAATAAGCGATTATCTCACAGATTTCGCTACACTACCATCCCTTTCATCCTTCCTTATGGTCCTGGTAGGTGTCTCATTCCATTCAAGAAATACTCCTTCAAATACTTTAACAACCTACAGTCGTACTTTGGCCATCATTCTCAATATTATACATATTTCACAATGCTGGCTTTTCCACTAAAGGTTTACTCATGCTTGTATTTCAGCCGGCAACACACTCGTCCTGAAATATTTTCTTTACACACTCTATACACTTTCTAGCGCACTGATGGATTAATCAATATAATTCCACATTAATATATACATATAGATATATATAAATAGATTCGTTCTTACCCTCAGGCACACACAGACTAGCCCTCAATGGTTGATTAAGGTCTGCTGACAAGTGCAGAAGGCAAACGCTGGCATTAACATGTGCACTGCTTTCCCCCGCTTTCTGTGCTTTCACAAAATAGTGACTAAACCTAGTTCATTAAGACAGTCTATTTATAGTTTGACCTCGGACGCACGAGATGGAACTCCCTAGGAATGTAATCAAAATAAGAAAATGTGGGTACCTTTTAGCCTATCGTACAATGTAGGAAAACTGCTTTTTTAATTATCTCTGTTATTCCTGATGCGATTTTAGTCATTTAAAGCTTACATTATACTTGGAATTAGGCTCTACATTTCTAGGTAATAATCCTTTTGGTTACTACTTCCATTTTCTGTTATGCATAGTTTAAACTGCTAAATTTAGGCCAAGCAGAAGCTTCGAATGCATTCAACCTAAGATTTCTCCCGTCCTATAACATTATTAGTAAAAGTTTTATTACTTACTAGTAGAGTAATATCCCTAATATCGCGTTGATACCCACTTTCAAGTGGTACTACTTCTAAAATGTTGTAGTAAAATTCCGAAGTTAATCAGGTTACACAGATAGGGCCTTGCCATCTTTATTTTCCTAGCTGTAGTAAACACAGGACCAAGAAAGCGTTTTCATTGGTCAGAGTATTTTTACAATGTATGGCACGCCGTATGGCCAGAATTATTAGAACTCGTGATGTGAAACAGACGTCACTTTACGACAGCGTGATCCAGTTAATCAGTAAGGGTTTGTGACAAAACGTTTGTACATGTACTTTTGAGCCCCTCTCTCACTCCTTCATCCGCATTTTATTTGGCATATTTTATGCACCTTCATTCATTATTTTGCTGTGACTACTCCAACACATGTTTACGTCGCGCCAGGCGAATGTAAGAATACCCGACTAATTGGACGGGTCAGCTGTAATCCCCTTTATCACTTTAACTGCCAAGCCACTTTTGATAGAGGCGATCTGTGTTTGTACAATATGGTCGCCCATGATCAATGTAGGGAGGCCATATTGTCTGTCTGTAAGATCCGTCTGGGGGATCTACGCCAACACAACTGTTAATTAGATAATCGCTTCCGCTGGCCCGTCTTGGTATCAATATTACCGAAAATCTGTCTGAGAAGCCAATATTGGTGAGAAAACATCTAGACAGGCATTGAGTGCACATATTTGTTTGTGAGTTTACATAAAGTTGGAAGCGGAAGTATTACAGCCTTATTAGAAAGAGGTCACGTGTTGGAATTTTGAAATGTAATATTTTAAAACACGTAAGGTATTATGATTTAAACACCCCTACCCATATAGTGCAAAAGAGATTGGATTGGTGTAAAGTGAGAGCCGGAATACACAATTGTTCTCATTGGCAAATTCATCGGAAGTACAACCTGAGATTTGAACTGAGAAATGGAAGTATAATCTAGCGAAATTAGAGTCACAGATCAGACTCCACTGCCACGTCAAGCTAGCAATTCACCAGAGCCAGAAAGAGAAGGTTCGGACTAAAGATTCCAAAATTAAAAGTGACAGATCAGAGTATTTGGGAAATTTTAAAACTTAAAAAAGTAAACCCGCATTTATAAATACCAAGACTGGAGACCTAAGGAATCAGATCACCCATCAAAAGAGGAATACTCAAATTTCCTGACCAAGTAATTCGACAGCATCTAACCTAAGTTGCTAGTGTCCATTCTAAACTGTATCAGGAGATTATTTTCCCAAAAGTTACTTTGGAGTAAGTGTAAACATTTATTTTACAAATGTGAATTTGACATGTTTTCTTGCTAAGTGGTTATATATGAGGCTGGCAATCTCAACATATAAATATAGTATATCATAAACCACTACAGCATGCGCTGGTGATTGTTTCTTGCTAGTCGGACAGAAAACCGACAGCAGAGGTGACTCCCGACTCCGAATGGAGCAGTGATGAGTAATGATTACATCATATGTGCCTAAAGTGTATCATATCATTTTGTGAGATATATGTACCTTGTTTACTGTAATTCAGGCAAATCATTGCTTTCACGCTGTCCAAGCATATATTTTCCAAGTTTATTACCCAGAAGAATATTGGTGATTTATAATCATCTTCCCTGAGTTACGCTGTGTGAACTCCACAAAGAATATAATTATTCAGAGAGGCTAACATTGGTGGGTGGACAGCGAGACAATGCGCCTGTTAATTTGCAGCCCACAAATGTACTTAGCGGCGACATGTGTTCTTTTTATTTTCGTCTAAAGCTCGTGGAACGAAGCTATCAGACTTTTCGTAGAACAAAGCTATCAGACTGTGAAGTGTCATCATCACAGAAGAATTGACGAAACCACGGCTGCATTAGTCATCGATTCTAAGGTAAGTGCTTACTAAAAGGCAACAACAAAGAACATTAACATTCCTCTTTCCAGTCTCTATGAAGATGAAACTTTATTCTAAAATTCACTATCATTTCATCTCTATTTTAACCATTTAAAACTAATTTATTATTGAATTTGTTACATGTTATTTTAAAACATAACAGTCATAGTTGATTCAGTATATATATATATATATATATATATATATATATATATATATATATATATATATATATATATATATATATACACACACACACATCTAGACATATATAGAGCTAATTCTTAGAAAATAATTTTGCTAGATTTACACCAGCTGGGGGCTTGAACGAGCTAAAACCGTTGCTTAATTCTTCATAAAAGGCGGCGGACCGATATAAGTTAATAATTGCCCTGCCAATGCAACATTGTTCTTGACTTCGGAAACATCTTATGAAGACTCCCTTGGGATAGAAGCGTCATGACTCTTCTATCTACAACTCTGCCAAGAGTAATCGTGTACCTTTGACGACCCATTTTAGATACTCTTGTTTTTTAGCCAATGGTGGACCACTACTGCAAAGCAGGGGATGCAATCCGTGACAAGGGTATCAATACGTAGCATATGATGTCTATAATGCAATGTGCTATATACCACAATTATAACTGAACAAAGGGATGTGACAGTTACGAAAAAAAGTAATAACGATGTTCCGTGTCTACTTTCAATTGCAGTGTGGTTATCTGATCTCTAGAGGACGTATGTTGTCAAAAAGCAAGAACTAAACAACAACATCATCTGTTCCTTTGTGGCACATACCCACTACATTGCTTAAATAATGACGTCAAAGTGCTGTCGTAGTGTCAGGACTTCTCAGTGTTCAAGGCTGTAAAATGACTGCCTAGTACAAGGAGTGCCGGAGAGGACAGTTGATGTTGTTGTTGCTGTTGTTTACTTAGGGCTGCTGAGTTTGTCAGTTTCTTGCAGCCCATGCCAAATTAAAGAATCCCTAGCTGTCACAGAGAGTTCATTGATCATAAATTGCCTATATCCTCTTCTTTTTCTTTCACCCGTATCCTCTATTTTATTATCACTCTTTACCTTTTTCCTGTATTTTTCGCATCCATTCGTTTGCGAAAGATATTTTCTTCCCCATTCTCAGCTTTACCGGTTTCTTTCTCATACTGGTAAACGCATTTATGACATAACGTATCAGTCTCTACACTAGACGGGAGAGCGTTAAAATGCATTCTATTGCATTAGATGTCAGTGGACGATAGAACGCGTGAATACTCGTCTGGGCAGACAGAGATAGCAGACATGCGTCTGTATTTTTCTCATGTCACGGGCGTTTCGTCAGGCTAATTCCCGGTTAGGTGTCATACCGTCTAGCATTTTCACCTTACACTAACGTTTCTCTCGGAGTGAAGTGTGATATGACACTCACGCAGCGCTCGGGAATGAGACATATAGTCTCGGTTTTTCCATGACACTCACGCTTCTCGGTCAGTTTGTTAACGTAGGTGTGAAGACGCACCGGTGTCACTTACGGCATGCGTCTAAGTTACGTAAGTGTTAGGAAAGACGAGAGATTGCGTGGTTTTGGAAATAGGGCACATTCTTTGTGTCTGTTTCATATATCTTAAACGAGAGTTTGAGACTTAATTCACTCAGTAACTTCGCAGTCAAGACTAGAACAAGCCTTCGTTCGATTCCTAAGAATCTCTGTTAATAGAGATGGTATTTAGTTTGGTCGAAGTGGTTTAAGTTCTTAGTAGTTCTGTGTTGAGGTAAATATTATATATCTAGTATTTTTCGAAGTGTTCAAAGTGTTAAATCGCTTATTTTATTTCCCGAGTTCTTTTGTGCAGAGTGAATAATTTATAAGTCTGTTATATACTCTAGCTGATGAGTTACAGTGGAAAACAGAATAAATTATAATTTTTAGCTTACACTCAGTCGGCTATTAATGAATTTAATTTAACTGTTAAATAATCAGACGAGAATAATTTTTCTAAACTAACTTATAAATGCTAGATGCCTCATGAGTGTTGACGGAATACGTATGTATTGCTAATTCATGAGGATTGATGATTTTATGAATATATCTTATTCAACGGGAAGTTTTAAATGATAAGTCAAGCTGTACGCTTGCATTTTTAAAAAAACGTAAGTTATAGTGAGTACATAATATGTAACATATTTCATATGTGGTTTTTCTTTATTCAGTGAATACTGGGGTAACCCAAACTTTGCCGGCGTTTTGTACAGAGACATACCTAATAACTGCTTATACTGGGCCTTTGAGCCAGTGCATATTTATACACTAACTCTAATGTACATGCTGCCTGGTGGCGAGAAAAATTACAGAAATCAAAAACATTAACTTTCCGACATTGTTGACAAGTGTGTGGTGAACCAAGATTATTTGTTGAGAGAAGTTGTCCACCGGTCATCTTCCTAATTAAGGGAAACTTCGTGTTCTGACATTGTGTGCTCGTTTAAGCCTAATTCTTACCTCGTGAGTCAAGTGACACTAAATTTAATCTGAAATAACTATCGCATGAAGCAGACGCTCCCCAGATCCATTTTGATGAAACCAACAAACAAATCTGCAGAGCTGGGATCTGTTTCATTAAACGACAGTAACAGATAAAAAGTGTGAGTGTCCCAAAGTTTGCGCCAGACGGCGAACCACAGCACGATTGTAAGTATATCAGGGCCCTGATGAAAGAACCGAGTGAAAGTAGACTGAAGGATGTTCTTTGTTTGAGTCACCCACGTTGTAATTACCTTTATGCAAGTTATTGCTAACAATATGTACCCTTAGAATAAAGCAGAGTATCAAGTCTGTCCATACCTTAAAAGGGGGAAACCATTGACTCACTCATATGTATCTGTAACTCTTTGGGGTTATCACTTTCTTCTAACGGGACTGTGAGCTATATATATATATCCAGGGGAGGACCATACAAACGGGTCTATCACTATTGTAGCATTCCTTGATTTTTTTATGACTATATGTATGCTTTTGAAGTATTTTATATGTTGTGATGTAAGTTTACTATGATAATTAAACTATACCTACATTTAATTCAGTGTGGTGGTCAGTTCGTTCCCATAATATCTATATAATCATTGTTATAGTGTTCCCACGTCTGTGTGTTTTACTGTCGTCACTTGTATGTGCGGGCACGTGAGTGGATAGATATATATTAATATACCTATTTTTTATAGACTGTCTGACTCCTTTGGATCTGTTGTAGAAGATAGGCGGAAAGAGAGAGAGATTCTCGATTTCCGGGACAGCCTCTATAAATTTCTACCATTTCACTCGTGGAACTCTATTTCTATTATCACATCTCACTGTGGCGATCACTCATTCTAACCTATTCAGAAGGGACCAACCCTAGTCTTAATTTCCCTATCAAAAATCTACGACACTAGCATTATTTACAACGTAGATCCAGGTTTTTTCTAAGACTCTTCTGTCATTCCAAAACTTGTTGAGTTGGAGTCAAGAGTTTCAGTTTCTTTCCTGTTTATCCTGTCCTAGTTCGGCAAGTCATTAAATTATCCTCGCATTTGGTTTCAAAGTAGGAGGGAAAGGGGCAGTGGCATAGTTTGAAATCTCCGCCATCTCTAAATATGTTAAAGGTCTTACTTCACCAAGCAATGCTTGGAGGAGGACTTAAACACAAAGGCCATAATCTCTCAGAGAATTGGATAATATTCTACAGGTCATGCCTCCTGCACGGTGAATTGCTCTCTTTGTCCTTAACGAGTTATGTGTTTCCAGTGAGGCTAGAAAGTCAAATATGTGTTAGAAAAAGTGTTATTCCATTTCAGTTGTCTGTATGGGCTGTCTTTACAGTGCGGAATAATTGTATCCAATGAATCTATGACATCTGAACTCTGGACCGGATGCTGCACAAGATCTAGCTTGCGTACATTGATTCAATCTTGTTCTTTCTTAAACTCCTTACAACAAACACACCTGACCTGTTGTGAAACAATTGTGCTATCGAAACAGACAGAACATAAAGAAAGACCAAGTGCGTATAATGAATGCAGAAGCTGAGCTGATCAATGAAGCCAAAACCATCTTAATTCGTCGCAAAGACCTAATGTCGGTACACAATCAAGTCAGCTACAGGAATCAGTTATTTAATTCATGTATGCCCCTGTCTATAGCTGCTATGTCATCGAACATTTCATATGCTCATTCCTCGTTGTTGTCGTTTATTTAATACTTTGTTCTGACCTCTCTTTTCTCAGATATTTTACGGTAGCGTACGTGTTTTCTTTCTTTTTCGGCCGCTAGATGCATCATCCTCATCATCATTATCATTGCCAACGTTGCGTCAGGGAAGGGAAGGAACGGCAAAGACTAAGTGAAAAACATGAGAAAATAAATGAAATTAATACAACACGTGAAATCTGCTACCACTTATTAAGGACCCTCCGGTGAACACACAAATTGGCTTCCGCTTTCCGCATCCGGATATAAAGGATAAATACTCAATATTTACTCTATATCCAGACGCGGAAGGAAGGCATTTTTCTTTGTCTTTTATCTTAGCAAGCCATAATAACGATCTTCCTTCTTTCTAAACCCACCAATCACCACGTGTTCTGCAGTTCTCCCTCCTCATCTTCTAATTAAAAAGTCAGGACAGTTTAATGTGAGCATGTGGAAATATTTTCCAGGAGTCTGAAAGTTGAGTGAGTATAGACAATAATGAAGTCATTGAAATTTAATGTGAGCACGTGGGAACCATCTTTTGAACTAGCATAACATTCAGCTTGGCATGCAATACCATGTATCCTGCATCCGCTCTAATGGCAATACGTACAGGTTTAAGAAGGGTCGCATTAGCTCACCTGTTACTAGTTATCTTAAAGCAATCAGCCTCGTGTAACCTCCTGAGATGTTTCAACAGATCTTTTACGATTCCTATTACCCTCATCCAAAAACATATGGAGCTTCATTTTAATCTAAGGACTACAGCCAAGTGCGCAAAAGAAGCAATTGTATGTTTAATTGCCGAAAGGGGGGGAGGACCGATTGTCTTATACGGAGAAGAAAGTTTGTCAAAATATTAAACTCTTTAGTGGGTGGTCCAAAACAATTACCTGTGGCAGATTTATGCAGGGGGAAAGCACTGAAAAACGAGTTAAAACTGAATGCATTATAAGAAAGATAATTGTGTCCTGCTGTGACTATATAATTTACTGAGACATTATGGGATCCCCGAGAAGTTTGTTAAAATCATTCAAGATTTCTGTCATGTGACCACCTGTAGAACTATCAATGGAGGCAGTCTCTCAGAACCTTTTTCAGTACAAATCAGAATCAGTCAATGATGTCTGCCCACGTTATTGAACTTCCACGAATGTCTGGACCTGATTACGTCACAAACAACAGAGATGGAAATACAAAGGGCATTCAATAAACAATTTTTAGGTCTTGGATTTGATTGTCAGCTATTCTGTCAAGCAAACAGAAAATAAGACTCACAGAAGTGGAGGGAAAAGACAAAAAACACTGTGCGAAAGAAGAAATACGCATTTATGTAGAAATAGATTTTAAAAATCATAAATGTAGTTTATCTGTTTGAAGAAGTACAGCGCTTTACCTGTTTTTTGTTTTTGTTTTTGTTTTTGTTTTTTTTAAAGAAATAACCTAGACAAATGGATGAATAGATTAGGATGTTAATGCCAGATTGAAGTAAATCATATTTTTTTTAAAATTCTCTTTCATAGTAATGTTAAACGTTGCAACTATTTGCCATGACAAGCAAATTAAGTCGCAACAAAAACAAAAATAAAATAAAAAAAGTATTCTTGCTCTGTGGCTCGGAAGCGAGCCATTGATGCGTGCCGTATTATATATAAAGTTCCGGAGAAGGTCTCCGTGGCCAAAGTACACACTAGGAGTAGTCAAACAACACGGATCAGCATAACTTCAGTGAACTGACAACACCTCCTTCACAATTTACAATACACAGTTTATTGTACTGGAAACAAAGCTCCATGACATTGAATATGGGCCCAATGGCAAAATGTAGTAATAGGCGTTCGTCCAGTCTGTTCACTATCAAACACTGGTCAATGGCAATCCAGTCTTTATTCTCATCGTACACTTAACATTTTCATAACTATATATGATTCCTGACTAGAATAGACTAGGGACACCTTACCAAAGTATCTTGGTGCCCTAGTGATGGAATGATGCAGGAAAAACACAGTAGACTACAGAAGCTCCAAACACATACGTCCGCTCACATTCAAACACAAGCCGCATCTCTTTTAGCAGACGATCACCCACCTCTGCTTCAAATATTCGCGGCTGCTTCTAAACCATATCGGTATGACGTCACTTCCGTTATTAGTAAGGAAGTCCATATAAAATTATCAGAAAAGGAGCCCTGTCGAGCTATATAACTATAATACCTACAAAATCGTTATGAATTTTAATCATAACAGCCATGTTATAGCAAATATTACGTCTACACTTCAGACCATAACCAATCAGTATACATTCAATTTGATTATTCCTTTTATTATATAGCCTTTTTTCATGTCCACTCTTCAAGGATGGTGTTTGAACCGGGTGTTTCCTATAACCATATTGCACACTTTATCCCCACTATTAATTTGCCTCCTCTTATTTTATTCACATAATTCGGAATAGTGCCAACGATCTTAAACTTTCCACTTTCCTACTTTGGCTTTAAGTTCTAAAAGGATTATAATATTTGTGTGTGGCCACAGTTATTTCTTTATCGTTATAAGAATATTTGTATTTCGTCTTCTGGACTAGAAGATGATGCATAAACTTGTATGATATTTGCATTCATGGGTTTCCACACAGTTCGACTAGTAAAACTCTTGATATATTTCAAAATCCTTTTACTGTTCTTGAATGTTTTTCGTTAATGATTACTCTCACTAATGTTTTTCGTAATGATTACTCCCACTCCTTTTATGTTAACTCATGAATGTTGTATCGTTCATTTATCTGATTGCCTTTTGCTCTCACCTGTTCATCTTATTTAACTCTGCTTTCAGAATATGTATTGGCATTCTGTTAATTTTTAATTTTTTAATTTGTTATTTTCTAGTTCTGCACCTTGCTTCAGTGTTCGGACATTTATTTGGCTACTCCACACTTCTTAGTTTTGCAAGTTGTAGCCAAATTACAGTCTGGCATCACATGTAGCTCATGAATATTTCTACCCAATGAAGACTTCCAACAGAGACCCATCAACGTCGTTCACCATCATCACTTTCGTAGATTTGGTTTGAGACCTAACTGTTCTTGGAGATACCTCTTGGAACATTAATGTTCTTGGGTTGTACCATTGGTTTTCTGTTGCCTGCCGTGATTTGTGTACGGAATTTCCTCAAGCCTTTGGAGCAACTCTTATACGCATGCAGCTGTGCCTTCAGAGATTTTAAACTGCTTCCAGCTCGCTTTACAGTCAATTTATTAAACATATGTGGTATGTTACCGAGATAGCGGTGCTTCTTACTACCCTACCAATACATATATACACATAAACACAGGCATACTTCTGTCGCTAATGAGAAAAGACATGTATATTTGTTAGCCTTCAAGTAAGTTCACTTCATCGGATGTCTTAAATTTTCCAAAATGTTTCGTTCTTTTAGAAAGCTAGATATATTTTACACAAACAGCAAGATATGTCATCACTGCATGGTAATCATGTGATAAAAAGCCGATGCAATTTCACGACCTGCCTTGAGAGCTAACAGACAGTAAACCCGAACAGCAGAAACCACAGATACGCAAACATATTGGATCTACAGTGGTGATTTACGTAGATAAATCACACAATCTATTCTGACAACGGCAGCATTAGGTTCAAATCACGTCCCAACAGCTCACATGATGTTTACGCTTTGTTTTCCCAATGCCCGTCTAATTATTCTGAAAATGGCATCCGTTCAAACTTCACGCAGACAGATCTGAATTATTCAGCTATCATGTTTTAAATGAGGCAATGAAGTCCTAATATTTATTTATGGACTACAAATTGTAAAGATAGGAAAACTGGCATAGACTAATGTTAATTTGGGTTGTCGGTTACGTAGACCGACCCAGTCACTCACGGGTTCCTATCGTTAAAGAAATCAGAGTATTGCTGTCCTTCCTGCGAGTACCCGTATGACAGTCGTCGCCAGCTAGGTTTGACCGATACGCCATGAAAGTGTGGTGCATCGCTGCTGTCAAGCTTACATAAAATTCTCGCTCAGTAACGAATAATAAAGTTAAATTAAACATTCACTAAAAGAACGCACAGGTCTTTCAACTTTTTTGTCGTGGCGCATTGACCATCTACCATAAGCCATGGAGCTGTCTTCATTATCAGACGAATGGTAAGCAAAAGGCTTTGTATGTGTTGAAAACGTTTTTCTGGCTCCAGATGTAGACGGCACGGCTGCATGGTCAATGTCGGCAAAAGATATCCTGGAGACTTTAAAAAGAAAAACGAATCGAGCTTGCTTTGTCACCTTATTTTTCTCCCCAAGAAGCACGTTGAAGAAATTAGGATATTGTTCTTTGTTACGGATTACAATAGAACTGTATTCCATTTTGGGGTCATGCTTCATTATGCTAGCAGAGACAATCCTTCTAGGCCATCCCACCACCCTGAATGAATTTGAATGAGCGTGTGAAAGTTATATTCCTGCCACCCATGGCGTAAGATCGAATTATTTAAGCGTATAACAGAAATGTGGCATAAAATGCAAACAGCATTATATCGAAACCGCGCTAATCGAACAGCGTAAATACCGCTGTAATATCATACTATGTCACCCAAATCCATTCTAGACCGTGAAATTGTATTGAAAACAGTTCTCCCCAGTCTTAGTTCTCAAGGGGGAATTGTTAATGGAATAGTGTCCCCAGAATTATGTAATTCTCTACTGATACTCATACAATAAACATTACAGACATAGAACAGACTCACGTGCCCAGGACAAACAGAAAGGTGATAAAGTTATGCGTCCATTAAAGTCAAACAAAAACACATTGGAAACAATAATAAAAATATAAAACCATTCCATTGTGTAATAAAGAAAGAGGCTTGACTGCTATGGGAATAGAAACCATTTCATTGATTGCCATTGATCTCCTTAAGGAGCTAAGGGCTGTAACAAAGCCATGCCAAGCTGTTTTGTCCTGTGCCATCCACTTGAAGTTTTCCATGCCTTCTTCATCCCTTTCATTTATGTTTCGAGTGCTTTCGGTCACCCTCGGCCTCTCTTATCCTGGTGATTCCGTAATAAGAACTGCCTCGTTATGTTATCAACAGACTTTTACAAGGTATGTCCTACTCATCGCCAGCTTCTTCGTCTTATCACTTGTTCCGCTGGCAATTGTCTCGTTCTTGCTATCAATGCCACATGGGTGATCTTGTTCTATCAATATAAGCCTTCTATTTTAAGCAAGGACCTATTTATGAAAGTCTGTGGCGTCTTAGGTTACTATGTTTTACTAACCGTAAATATAAGAGTACAAAAATCATATAGATGGATGTATAGAAACGTTAAGTATTTGTGACAAGAAACTTTAAGCTAGAGCTAGCTGAAGACTTAGGAGAAAAGAAGGAGATGATAGTAGAAAAATGAGGGAAAGAAGACAGAGTTAATGCTTAAAAAAGGAATCAGGCTTAAAAAGCCATTCGAGAGACTTGACATGGTGACAGATATCGTTGCCAACAAGAATTTTTGCCATGATTACCAGTGTGGTGGCTCACGAAAGTCTCAGGAGTTTGGGGATTATTTCGTTCTGCGGTATCACTGAGGAATTAGGGGGATGAAAATCTCGATGTTTCCTTTTTTAATTTACCTCCGAACCTCAAGAGACGTCATAAACAAACCGAAGGATTCCACTAAAGCATGGTGTCTTAACAAGTGGGGCCCCTGGGGGTTCGTGAATGGATTCTAGAGGGGCCCGTGTACATAACTTACAATTTTAAATTTTAAATTATGCTTTTACTTATATTTTTTGCTAAGAAACCGTCTAAAGACTTCATCGGGCAATCAAAGGGGTTCATAGCCTGAAAATCAAAGGGGTCCAAAGTCTGAAAATCAAAGGCGTCTATCACGGGATTTACTCCCCTTCCTATGCAGTGATGGTCCACTAGTGGCCAACCTACAGAGCATCTACTGAGGGTCTTCAAAGGTGTCTACCTTTCGCTCAAGATTACTCTTGGCAGACATGTGAATTGAAGAATTGTGCTTCAATTCTAGAGAGCCTCAAAGGAATTTAAAGAAATCAAGTACTACGGCTGATAGGATCCAGGTCGTGTAAGCTGTGTATCTTTCCTTACCTTTATTGCATACATATTTTTGAATGCACAGATTACAAAAATACGATATGTCTATTTAATAATTTATTTGTGTACGAAAATGCTTCCCTTGGGGAAAGCGAGATAATCCATGATTGATTTATACGTTTGATTCGGCGTATGAATATTGACGTCATGTCAGTTCTCGTTTGTTAGGACCAGAAAATAGATTGATCTTGTTCAAGATGTTAATGGCCTGAATTTATATGTATTACGTGTCTAGTACAAGAAGATTCAGTTTTATATTGTATATCTTCGTATGCTAAGGTCGGACTATATCGAACTCTGGCGGAGGTATCCGTTGTCCTAGAGAGTTGTAATGAGTTCCGAAGAAGACGGTCGTAATGGCCGGGTTGTGTGGTTATTAGGGCTGGTCCTGTTAAAGGTTTAAAGTGAGTTATGGATGATTTTTCCATAAGGAAGGAATGTCTCTGCAAGTGTGTGATGTCAGAGACTCTTCTCATGTATTTCATTATGTTTGAATTCGGACTCCAGGTAAAGCCAGACCCGTTTTTCCTTTGATGATCTCCTTATGGTTAGACCTAGATGAAACATCGTATTTTCGAGCATCGTTGGTCGCTTTAATATAGATTGATGAAGATGACAGGTTCCATCAGCGCTTATGTCTTTATGAAGCAACCTTCGGACTAAGGGACTGTATGGAAATTATAGGAAATCCTATATATTCAAGTTATGAATTAACTGTGGCTAATAATTATCCTTCTGCTGGGCGAGTGAGCGAAAACTCAGGGAAGGAGGCCATTTTGTATTCCTGTCATCATTATGGATCACTGTCCAAAGAACGGATCATGAATCTTACTATTCAGACAGTGGCACGGAGATCTCATTAAGATGAAAACCCCTACTGTGGTTTAACTTTGTTATTTAAATATTTGACATATACAGCTCGAGAACTTAGACAAGGGAAAGGTTCCTCCAGTGAACCCTTTGTATGGTTATACACACATGCCCACTGATGCGTTCAGTCAGTTAGGGGATACGGCAATAGTACGCCAGAAACTGAATGACTTTATTATATTGAATGCTGCATGAACTGTACTACTATTCTGCTACCTAATGATTTGCTATGTCAACATACTCATGACTGTATTCTGTGCTGTCCAAGTGTGTGCGTCATTATTAAAAGCATAAAAACGTCAACAGCGGTTCCTAACATCTTTGACTTGCCTAAGAGTGTGAGTGAGATAGTATCAAGTGTCAACTACATCGAACAGTACACCATTCGCGTGTTTTCCACTCTCGCTCTATACATATACAATCCTGCGTCGGTTGAGTTGACCTTTGTTGTACTTGCCTGTCTCATGTGTAACGAGCAGGAAGAATACTCTACCCTTTACATTGATGACCACCAGTACCACCTGAGGAACGATTACTTGACAGTAATCCCATAGCAGACACTGCCTTGCTGTCTTTGCCTTCCCTAACTCAGGACTAGAGTGAGTTACCCATTTACAGCTGGGTAGACTGGAGCATACCTGGTATCATCAACTTAGTACACTACAGTGGACTTTACAGTAGTGGCCAGACAAACAACCACTTTCTACAGTGGTGGCCAGTATTTTTTGGTCCCAGTAACAGTAGGAACTTCAATAGAGGTTACCAATCTCATAATAATTATTTTTGTGGACAACAAAATCCTACTGATCGTAAGGGTAATAACACAACTTTTCATAATTATAGTAACTGGAGTTTAAATAAGAGAAATGGTCTCAACAGAGATCATAATTTTGATAGATCTCGTTACGACGGTAGATCTCAACATGAGTCCACTTAAGTTTATTGTCTTAAGATTTCCTGATACACTGCCAGACTTATGTCTGTCCTTTGTATGATATGTTGTTTGTATCACTACGTAGCGGTTCATTGATGTATATTCACCGCTGATCTTTTGATATTTTGTTTCGTCTTTGATAATTATGATGTTAAAATACCTAAGATGAAATTTTTGGATAAACTAGTGTAGAAATTGTGGCATTGCCAGTATTGTAGTATGCGTTGGTGACACCTCTCTGGAAATATTTATACTCAGAGAAAAAACTTTCTCTGGTTCCTGAGATATATTCTCACTTGTCGTACCATAGGACGACTTAGCCTTATATGAGGCGTTACATTTGTTTGGAATGCTTATCATCTGCGCATTGTTTTTCGTGCGTTGTGAGCCTATTGTATGTTGCTCCTGGATGTATTTAAAAAAACATGTACCATTTTTTTTCCCGGGGTGTGTGGTAATCTGTTGCATACATATTTTTGAATGCACAGATTACAAAAATACGATATGTCTATTTAATAATTTATTTGTGTACGAAAATGCTTCCCTTGGGGACAGCGAGATAATCCATGATTGATTTATACGTTTGATTCGGCGTATGAATATTGACGTCATGTCAGTTCTCGTTTGTTAGGGCCAGAAAATAGATTGATCTTGTTCAAGATGTTAATGGCCTGAATTTATATGTATTACTTGTCTAGTACAAGAAGATTCAGTTTTATATTGTATATCTTCGTATGCTAAGGTCGGACTATATCAAACTCTGGCGGAGGTATCCGTTGTCCTAGAGAGTTGTAATGAGTTCCGAAGAAGACGGTCGTAATGGCCGGGTTGTGTGGTTATTAGGGCTGGTCCTGTTAAAGGTTTAAAGTGAGTTATGGATGATTTTTCCATAAGGAAGGAATGTCTCTGCAAGTGTGTGATGTCAGAGACTCTTCTCATGTATTTCATTATGTTTAAATTCGGACTCCAGGTAAAGCCAGACCCGTTTTTCCTTTGATGATCTCCTTATGGTTAGACCTAGATGAAACATCGTATTTTCGAGCATCGCTGGTCGCTTTAATATAGATTGATGAAGATGACAGGTTCCATCAGCGCGTATGTCTTTATGAAGCAACCTTCGGACTAAGGGATGTATGGAAACTATAGGAAATCCTATATATTCAAGTTATGAATTAACTGTGGCTAATAATTATCCTTCTGCTGGGCGAGTGAGCGAAAACTCAGGGAAGGAGGCCATTTTGTATTCCTGGCATCATTATGGATCACTGTCCAAAGAACGGATCATGAATCTTACTATTCAGACAGTGGCACGGAGATCTCATTAAGATGAAAACCCCTACTGTGGTTTAACTTTGTTATTTAAATATTTGACATATACAGCTGGAGAACTTAGACAAGGGAAAGGTTCCTCCAGTGAACCCTTTGTATGGTTATACACACATGCCCACTGATGCGTTCAGTCAGTTAGGGGATACGGCAATAGTACGCCAGAAACTGAATGACTTTATTATATTGAATGCTGCATGAACTGTACTACTATTCTGCTACCTAATGATTTGCTATGTCAACATACTCATGACTGTATTCTGTGCTGTCCAAGTGTGTGCGTCATTATTAAAAGCATAAAAACGTCAACAGCGGTTCCTAACATCTTTGACCTGCCTAAGAGTGTGAGTGAGATAGTATCAAGTGTCAACTACATCGAACAGTACACCATTCGCGTGTTTTCCACTCTCACTCCATACATATACAATCCTGCGTCGGTTGAGTTGACCTTTGTTGTACTTGCCTGTCTCATGTGTAACGAGCAGGAAGAATACTCTACCCTTTACATTGATGACCACCAGTACCACATGAGGAACGATTACTTGACAGTAATCCCATAGCAGACACTGCCTTGCTGTCTTTGCCTTCCCTAACTCAGGACTAGAGTGAGTTACCCATTTACAGCTGGGTAGACTGGAGCATACCTGGTATCATCAACTCAGTACACTACAGTGGACTTTACAGTAGTGGCCAGACAAACAACCACTTTCTACAACCTTCTATGTGTTAAGATTGTGCTCGTTCTGATGAGCCCCCAACTGATTTAACTCGGTAAAATATTACTTAAATAGCTCTGTTATAAGTATTTAAAACGAATGAGACATACGGGTGCAGTTCATTTAGAAAATGACTAAATCAACTATAAATTTGAATATTTACAGATAACAAAATTTAATAGTCATTTATCGCTAACAATTGTAAAATAAATACGGGTAGGGTGAATTAGAGTCTTTAAAATTTCATCACTGAGGAAAATCTGGATAGGTCTTTTTCTGTTCCGACTATAAATAAAAACAGAGTTCACTTGGCAGCTTTAAGTAGGTATTTAGATGCCAGTAAGAGGTCGGATGTTCTTTGGCCTAGACAACATCTGGGGGTCCTCCCGGTACAGCACGGGCACAGAGTTAAGATTGTATCAGAGCTGTGTGCTTTCTGTGCTTATCTGTGGTGCGGAGTGCTGGAGAGTTGCAGAGAAGGAAATGTCGAGATTGTCCTCTTTTCACACAACATGCCTAAGAAAAATTCACCGAATCTTTTGGCCGAGTGCCATCAGCTATGCTTTGGACCCCGGGATCTGCTTGCTCGTAGAGTTGGGGCACTGTACGAAGGATGGCCACCGACCGAGCAAAGTGGAATCAATTTGTTGTTGCCCTACAAGACGCCACTAGGCGTGATGGCCACTGACTGCTTTGACGGTCAGCGGCTAAGGATCAAAGAAGAAGAAGAAGAGGTCGGATGGTTTCTGCTCCAGCCGATGCTTGTTCTTTGCAGGTTATGGACTGGTTCACTCTCGTCACTGGTCAAGTCTGGTGGCCGCAACACGTTCCTCGTAGTATCGTGGAGTAATTGTGAAGATGGCCCAGCGTCTGTTAAGACTCATCTGCTGTAGATGTCTAGTTTTGGCTGCTGGCCACTTATACCACTCACTTGTTCCATCGATAGCACCACCAATGGGTACCACCGACCCAAATTTCTTTGAGAATACAGACTGAATTCTTGCACAGAGAAATAGCTAAGGCAACTTGATTAAGATGACTCTTACACATGGTCTGGGGTATTACTTTATAAATAGAATCCCACTATGACTTAAAGTTCAGGTTCTTCGGATTCCAGTCTTTCCGTATTAATGAAGGTAGAGTTTTCTTGAGAGTAAGTCCACAAGATGCTCAAACACGTTGTCCGGTCCTTTAAAGTGGAATCTTGATCCTATTCCTTATTCTGGTTGTCTTCTTGACGAGCTGAATTTCACAGTGCGGTAAACGCATAAGGCGCTAAATTATAAGGCAATATTCGGCCCAAATCCAGATTGCTACTTTATGACAAGGCTCCAATCATAAATGTTGCATTTTAACATTTTAAATGCCAAGCCAATAGCATGAAAGATGCGCATATTTCCTCTTCTCTCACAAGAAGTTTCTGGGTAACAAACTCAAAAATAAATGAGTTGTTTACAGTCTCCATACATGGTATGCCAGCTTCCGTTTATTATCGATCATGTTTACACTCAAGACTTTGTAATTTCTTAAGGTAATTTCTTCCATGATGGATAATTATATTCCTGACAAAACTTTCCGGAAATGATTACATCATTCACCTGGCCCAGCAAACATTGACAACACTTGGTCCGACAGAGACATTCCCAGCGGTAAGATAATCGATTGTGATAATCCCAAGGTTGCTTACTTATTAATCGGTCACACCCATGCACGATCTGGCAGGAAAATGTGTTATACATTAGTAAACCCCACTTCTCTCTTCTGATCACAAGTGTCAATATCGGTTCAAACGAAAGGGATTGATTACCCTAATCAGCAAAAGATGGTCGCTGACGTCCAGACATAACAAGAATTGAGGGAAGGGAGCATAAAAAATGAATCGAAAATACCAAATACTGTCAGAGGTGGAAAATCTATAGTGAAGAGCACAGAATGGATTATAGGATGGCCCAGGTAAATGAGACGTTCGAGGTTATTCTGTCACAGCGTCTATAGCCTGAAAATCAAAGGTGTCCATAGCCTGAAAATCAAAGGCGTCCATAGCCTGAAAATCAAAGGCGTCCATAGCCTGAAAATCAAAAGGGTCCAAAGCTCAATAAAGATTCAGAAACTCTGCACTAAAGCCACTGTTGGATACCTTCTTATACTTAAAAAAAAAAATGTTTTTTTTTAAACGATTAATTCTTCTCTTTCTCTCTGTCCCCCCTTTCTCGTCAACAGTAGTGCAAACTTGAAATAAGCGTACGTGATGGGATATCTTACGCACAATTAAGTACATGTGAATAAATAGGGAGAGATCGGATCAGTCACACGCTGAGAAAATCAGCGTACGATAAAACGTGACAATCACTGACATGGGACCCCTTCTGGAATGAGGATAATGGAACACGAGTGCCATTGAGACCACAGAGCGAGAAAGACTGCAAGAAGCAGAACTGACATGCAGGAGCGCCGGAAACAAATCCAGGGATGGACATACATTCGTCTGTGACCTATGCAAACTAAGAGGTGCTAGCATTCAAGGGAACTAAAGAGCCTTGATTAATGGACTGATTGATTTATTGATAAGACAAACTAATCAAACAGCATTATTGTGACGATTTATAGAAACTGCTAAGTATGACAAAAACATATAAATAAAGCTATTAATGGCTGAAGTTAAAATGTATATTAGGACTCTAAGGAGTCATATGCAAGCCTGAAGAAAAAAAATTATACCGCTTGGTCACTGCTGATGTAAACGAAAATAGGTATTTGTAACAGTCTTACAAAGTCGCAAATCAAAACACAGTTTACGTTACGACAATGAGGCCTTTTCCTCGAACATCTTAAACGGTTATCTCCAAACAAATAATGGTAAACAATGTATCAGAGGTGTCATCACAAAAAGTGATAACTATATCAGAGGTGTCATCACAAAAAGTGATAATTTATCAGAGATATCATTACAAAAAGTGATAACTGTATCAGAGGTGTCATCACAAAAAATGATAACTGTATCAGAGGTATCTTCATAACAAGTGTTAACTGTATCAGAGGTGTCACCAGTGAGTGATAATTGCATTAGGTGTACATTCACGTAAATGATAACTATATCAGAGGTGTCATCATTCTAACTGATAATTGTATCAGAGCTGTCATCACGAAAAAGTGATAACTGTATCAGAGATGTCATCACACTAAATGATAATTGTAGCAGAGATGTCATCACAGTAAATGATAATTGTTTCAATGTTATCATCACAGTGATTGATAACTGCATCAGAGGTGTCATCACACTAAATGATGATTGTATCAGAGATGTTATCACCGTGAATGATAAACATTTCAGAAATGTCATTACAGTAAATAATAATTGTATCAATGGTATCATCACTGTCGTAAACATTGTCGTAAATTTATTTTGAGAGAAAGAGTCTTAGAAATAGTAGTCCGGTTTAGAGTGTAGAATGGTGGTGAAAGGCTCAGTGATAGGAATGTAGAGATTAAATATGATGCTCCACAGAGTGCTGGAGGAGAGTAAAGACAGACTTATTTACGACAAATCGTTTCTCTCAATCTTCTCTTCCACTCTCCTGGTCAAACAATTATTTGCCAGTTTTCCAGACACACATCTGCGCTCACACCGATTTAGTGCTTTAGACACACAGACGACGTGGATACAACTATCTTAAACAAATATGAGGGATTTGGGCCTTGGTAGTCCAACACAGTACTATGTATGTTTATGCTGTTTATTAGCATTAAACTCAATCACAACATCCAACAGGTTACATAAAAATTATCATAAGTACCGAAAAATACAATTAACAAGGTGAGGATGGGGTAAAGAAGATTGGTATCGACTAAGCCCTTCCCGCTTATTAGACAAAGGTAAACCCAGTCCCAAGATAGCTAGTTATCAGGAACATAGGTAATGTAACCTAACAATGAAGTTAATTACTCTGAAAGAGGTGTTACAATATTAGGTATGGTGGTAGACTAAAATACTGTTATCCCAATTGTGTCTTCCCTTTACTAAGCAAAGAAAAAAAAAAGGGGGGGGGGTGAAACAGAGTTACCAAATTATCCCACTTAAAGGAACAATGCCGGGTATACAGAAAAACATATTACCCGGTAGGCAGTTGACAAATGGTTTCTGCAAAAAATAAATCTCCTGTCATTCATACACTCTGTGAGGATCCACACTCATATACACCACACACTTACCGATTTCAGCATCAGACAATCCATAGCATGATATACACAGTAATTAAACTCTTTACATGTGAAAACTGTCTAGTCCTTCTATGTCCCGCCCCAGATAATGCGAGGTTTCACTGAGAGCAAATATTCAAGCTTATCGCCGGACTTGAAGTTCTAAGAGTTCTTGTGTTTTATTATAAAGAAACGAGTCTATGGGATGGCACTGACGCAGATCGACATAGGGGTGAAAAATGAGGTGATGGTATAATCCTTCAGTGCGTGATGATAGCCACTGACCGGTAAAGTTTTTAATCCAGTGAGAAAAAACTAGGCTCGGTCACAGTCAGGTAAATCGGTATTCTCTCACATTTAGAGCCGTACATAAATTATTGCTACTGGCACTGTTCATCTTCCAGTTTATCTCACAGATTGAAATTTAAATTTGATGATAATATTTTAAATGTTCTTGGGTAGGCTTTTTTCATGTAATTATGACAGCTAGGCCGCACCGGACCGCCACAAGATTAAATTTAAAAAAAATGTCTCATCAAACTGTCTGGAAGTTTAAGAACCGAGTATGGAAACTCTCTGTATGATTTATTAATAATACTGGGATCGCAAAGGTGATCATTCTAGAGAAAAAGATATAAAACCCATGACAATCATAATCATACTTCAAAAATCAAATAATATTCTTAACGCGCGATAAATTTACCGTTAAGGTTATATTATATATACACTCGCGTATTTAATTATGTATTTAAGAAAACCCGTCACGAGTCTAATGGTTAAAATACACATCTAGATATATATATAGGACTTAACTAAATTTATTAATTATAAATTCCTTCGCGACTTTAAAAGTTACTTTAACATTTAAACATCTATTATTTTTGGAAATGTTATAATAGATATATCATTAAATTTACCACTGGAACTTTTGGGATGAGTTTAATTAAATAGATTAAATAAACGCAAAATCCAGTGATATAAAATGAAAGCACTAGACCACAGATCACTTTAACAAATATATTATACCGTGCACAGAAAAAGAAACACTCCAATTTGTAGCCACCAATTTCAGATGGGAATCTAGCAACTTTCTACTAATAGCTAGTGAATCTTAAAAATCTCTGGCACTGAATGATAGCCTGGCTTTCTAGTGGTCTGTATATATTTAAAATGGAATTAAAGATGAGGGGGGGGGGCATGAGAAAGTTGACACTTTTTTTGATCTCAGGAGACTTTCGGGGATCTGACCGACAGACTAAAGAGAGATGCCGTCCCCTGGTTTCCCGTTTCCCTGTTCGTTGCATCCGACATCTTCCCCCGTTCGCTCCGTCTGCGGTCGGTTTAGCGCTTAACATAGAGGTGCGAAAATTCCGCCAGGAAAGCTTGCGTCTCGTTTCCGGGACCACTACTGCTTTGATCTCTCCCGCTCAACGTTCCTGAAACCACTTCCGTGTCTGTTTGATCCTGTTCCGCTCTCTCTGTTTGAAGTAGACAACGCCCCCACTGCCCAAGTTAATGAAAATAACTTCATATCATTGCTCCGGCGATGTCCGTGGGCGTGATTTAATCTTTCCTTAAATCAATGCGATGACCAGAATGACCGGTAGATAAACTGTCCACATATTAATCAGCCAACGTGTTGGCCATCTGCGTGGAACGGTTTCATAGCAATGAGTCCAGGTGAAAATAAATTCTCGTTAGATGAAGAGTTACCAAACTATTCGGGGGCTCTGGTGCTATACGAAGGGGTCGCTACAAAGGGTCGTACTATAGAATCCCACGATTCAGGGTCAGCTGAGTTCGTCTGTGACAATCACAGTGATTGATAATTGTATCAGAGGTGTCATCACTAAAAGTGATAATTGTATCCGAGGTGCCATCACAAAAAGTGATCACTGTATCATATTTGACATCAACAAAAGTGATAACTGTATCAGAGGTGTCATCACAGTGAGTGATAACTGTATATCATTGCCGTTTTGTGTTTACTGTTAAAGCTGTAACGCGATTTCCCTGAAGTTACAGTTAGCGTTGTTTGATCGATGGAAGTAAGACATACTCATTGACCTAGTCCAAATTCCTCATTCTGCATTGCTTGCATTCAGGAGCATAAATGATAGCACTATATGGCGGGTCACGCATGTGAACGTGCCGGTAAGATGGAAAGTGATGTTAGTGACATGAATAGTCCGTCTCGAGAGTAAGAGAAGAAGGTTTTCAGGTGGTACTTGAAGATCGTTTGGTGTCGAAATAATGAGGACTGTCTGGTGTGGCCAAGATGTCTTAAAAATTGCTGTGTTATAGAACGATAGAAGTGCTAAGACACCACTAAGGATGTATTGGCATCTTCAAGAGTGACAGATTCCATGTCGTTGTCATACCTCGGTCTCTGTTGTCGTAAGCAATGTGAGACCTCCAGGTCAATAGGACACAGTCTTGAGTTTAATATAAACATAATATATATATAGCTTACATTTTTTACGAATCGAATCACTGATCCAATCAGAAAATAGATTCAATTTTGAATATAAGTTATAATCGAATCATAAGACTCATGACTTTCAAGTGAATAACGGAACACTAGTTGCGTTATTTGTAATTAAGAGCAAGCAAAAACAGCACGTGATTCTTATACAAAACGTCTCTAAATGCTTCAGTTCATTTACTTATTTGAAGCAGATGTTCAGAAG
The DNA here is from genome assembly GCA_024509875.1 of Oreohelix idahoensis. NCBI lineage: Eukaryota > Metazoa > Mollusca > Gastropoda > Stylommatophora > Oreohelicidae > Oreohelix > Oreohelix idahoensis. The sequence goes on from JAMPIV010005335.1 coordinate 263,590, forward strand.
TCATTTTATCAGAGCCACAGTTACACTCATCGGTAGTTTCTATCTTTAGCTTGTTGAATAGATGGTATCCCATTCTGTTGTGGCCCGTGCGGAGTCTGAAGATTACCACTTGTTCTCTTCTGTTGAGCTGGTAGAATGTATCATTTTGTATGTGATCTGGATGCTTTGCATTCCATTTCTTTCTGTATCAGATTGTGATCAAACTCTTTACCTCGTCGAAAGTTATACTTGCATCAGGCTGATGTAGCTTTCTGCCGTTTCTTTGTCAATATGACAGCCTCTTCATTACTGGTGATGTTACAATGAGATGCCCAATAGAGATACTCAACATATGTGGTACAGATAAAACCCCAGTACCATTCGTGGGAAAGCTCTACGGAGATGTAAATAGCTTCAAGCTGACTACTGCTTTCTTAGTAAACATTCAAGTAGATGTCTGAGAGTGTAAGCAGAAGAAGAAGAAGAAGATTTACGTATTTCTTTCCTGCTCACTATGAAGCACAGACTGTCAACACGCGCACACCAAGATTTCCAGTCCTGCACCTTCAATTCAGTTTTTTTCCATGTTTTTTTTTTATCCCTTTTATGTCTGGATTTAAATCCCGCGTTTTTTGTGGATCACCCTGTATTTCCTTTATCTTCATGATTTCAGATCAAGAACTGCCTTGTCATGCTATCAACGGGTCTCCTCGCTGTTTTCTATCTAATACCAACATCTTGTCCTTACTTCTTGTTCCTCTGGTATTTATCTGGTTCTTTCCTTAGGTTCTACTTTGGTGATCAGGTCAAACTATTTAAGTCCATCTGCGAAAGCACCAATTTATGAAATAAGGGCTTAGTTTATGAAAGTCAGAAAGACGTGTTCCCTGCAAATATTTCCGGTCGTGTTCATATTTAGAATTCAAATATTTCAGTACTAAAGTGAGAATGTAGTCCTATCTGTTTTGCTTTTAAGTAATCAATCTGCTCGGACATGAAATTCATCGATTCTGAATATTCTAATCGGTCTCTTAAATTTCAAATAGAATCAATTCGGCATCGACTTAGAATCATATTCACTGATATTTGCATTGACCATCTTTATGTACTGTGTATCGTCGGAACTCCATAACATCTATACAACAGTATTGTTTCTTCGTCTCGCCTTTCTGTTATCTTTTAAAATGTATTCATTTTGAAGGGGGGTTTGGGATGTCAGGTATTGGTAGTACCTGTGGTGAAGGAGCTGGCATGCCCTTTTCATGGCAGCTCGGCCACCTTTGGTCCAAACCTTGCATCCAGCTCTCACCTGTGGCTCCTCGTAGCTGTCAGCATGTGACAGCGGCCACCCCCCGGGAAACGGCTTTGACAGGCCGGCTAAACTAGGTGAGGGTAGCCGACTGGTTATAAACTTTCGGTGAGTTAGGGTCTTCCTACCCATGCATGCGAAGACTGGATTCGATAGACTGCGCGGAAGAAACCACCTGTTGATTCAACGGGCATGACGGCGATTACCAGCAACGCGCTGTGGAGCGTATGGAGCACGGCGAGGCACGTAGAAAGCCCTGGTCATCCACTGCACCTGACTTCATCTCCAGTCGTCTTGATTTGTCTTGCAACTGGATTCAAATGGACCCAGGCGAGAGAGTCTTCTTCTTCTTCGTTCGCCCTGAAAAGGACGGTGGTTGCGTTGTGTCTGTTTACAACGTAGCTGTGATATCTGCACCTTTCGGTCGACACATCCGACTTCTGCACGGCATTTTTTAGGACCGGGTTTGCCTTCCCATTTCGATCCACACTCGCTCAGCCAGCCTGCACAGCTGCAGACTGTTTCCAGGACCACCACGTGGAGGTGGAGTGCGGTCTTGACCAGCTCTGGTTCGCTGGTCCTGACGCAGGCAGTCAAGCTATGAGTCGCTGACTGCGGTCTCTATTGCTGCGTCTTCAGGCGAGAGAGTGGTGACGTCAACGAATTGCGCAACTTTTCCTCACTTTAAACCAAATCACTGCGCAAGTCACTCTTTCATCCACACATCCATCCACTCACAACAAGTCCTGTGGCGATGGGCGAGCGGCGAAGCTAAACATTTCCTGCTCCACCATTAACTAACCAGCTTACCGCGGATGGTGGGTACCCTACTTTGGCAGGCGACACATAAGAAAAATAAAGGAAAGATTTTTTCCACTCATTCTAGGCGCATGGAATGTGCGCACTCTCCTTGACAAAGACTTTAACGCAAACAGACCTGAAAGGCGAACTGCCCTGATTGGGAGAGAACTGACCAGATAAAACATTGACATAGCAGCACTGAGTGAAACTCGACTTGCAGGCGAGGGCCAACTTTCCGAAAAGGGTGCAGGTTATACATTCTATTGGAGCGGAAGAGGAACTGAAGAAAGACGAGAAGCAGGGGTTGGATTTGCAATCAAAACAGCACTTGTTGGCATGTTAGCGGGGCCCCCAAAGGGAATAAATGACCGACTCATGGCGGTCAAGATCGCCCTGCTTTATGGAAGGAAACATGCCACCATCATTAGCGCGTATGCACCAACTATGACAAACCAGGATGACGTCAAGGATATGTTTTATGAAGAACTACATGCAGTCATTGCATCAGTTCCTAAAGCAGATAAGCTCATAATTCTTGGTGACTTTAATGCAACAGTAGGCTCAGATAACATCTCCTGGAATGGCACTATCGTAAAGTACGGCGTGGGTCACTGTAACAGCACTCGACTTTTTCTCCTCCAGACTTGCGCAGAACATGACCTCCTTGTCACCAACACCATTTTTCGACTTCCTACCCGCAACAGGACCTCCTGGATGCACCCTCGCTCAAAGCATTGGCACCTAATTGACTATGTAATTGTTAGGAAGAAGGACAGGCAAGATGTCAGGGTGACCAAGTCCATGTGTGGTGCCGAATGCTGGACTGATCATCGCCTCATAAACTTAAAATTCGTATCCAACCAGCCAGGCGCCCTCAGGGGAAGAAAACTCAAAAAAGGCTGGATGTCACCAAACTAAAGAAGATAAAAATCAAACAGTCATTTACTGACACCCTAGAAGACCGTCTCAAATCTATCTCGTTAGACGGCCAAAGTGTGGAAACAAATTGGGCAGTCCTAAGTGAGCAGATCTACAACACTGCTACAGAGGTCCTGGGTCCCGCCATCAAGAAACAAAATGACTGGTTTGAGGAGAACTCAGATGATATAAAGAAGATGTTGGCTGAGAAACACCATCTGCATAAAGCATATTTAAATTATCCAAAATCTACATCCAAGAAAGACGCTTTCAACAACAAGCGTAGAATCGTCCAACATAAACTACGCCAGATGCGGGATTTATGGCTGAGTAATAAAGCAGATGAGCTCCAAGGCTTTGCTGACAGCCATGACTTGAAATTTTTTTACTATGCACTCATAGCGGTCTGTGGTCCAACATCATCAGGATCATTTCCCCTCCTTAATGCAGATGGAAAAACACTAATTACAGACAAGGAAAAAATTCTCCAACGTTGGGTCGAACATTTTAATAATATTCTGAACTAATATTCATCTATTAACGACGAAGCCATCAACCGCATGCCCAAAATTCCTGTAAATGAAGCACTAGATGATATACCAACTCTGGAGGAAACTCAAAAAGCGATTCATCAACTTTCTAGTGGAAAGGCCCCCGGCTCCGATTCAATTCCTGTTGAGGTCTATAAAGATGGCGGTACAGTTCTGATAGAGAAACTTCACATGATCTTCCAGAAAATGTGGCAGAGTGAAACCATCCCACACGATCTCAAAGATGCGTCAATTATACATCTATATAAACGTAAAGGTAATCGCCAAGACTGTCACAATCATCCAGGCATCTCTCTATTATCAATAGCTGGGAAGATATTCGCCAGAATCCTTCTGAATCGCCTTACGTCTGAAGAATCCTTCTGAATCTTGACAAAGGTCTTCTACCTGAAAGTCAGTGTGGATTCCGGAAAGAACGTGGAACCACCGATATGGTGTTCGCTGCAAGACAGCTACAAGAAAAATGCGAAGAATAGCACTGTGACCTGTACACAGCTTTCATCGACTTGACAAAGGCGTTCGACACGGTCAGTAGAGAGGGTCTATGGAAGATCATGGCAAAATACGGCTGCCCAAAGAAATTTTTCTCAATAGTGCAGCAACTGCATGATGGAATGCAGGCTAGAGTTCAGGAAAACGGCAAACTATCGGAGCCTTTCCCCGTCTCAAATGGAGTTAAACAAGCGTGTGTACTTGCACCGACTCTGTTCAGTATCATGTTTTCTGCTATACTGACTGATGCTTTCAGAGACGGGGACACAGGAATCGACATCAGATATCATACTGATGGAAAATTGTTCAACCTTAGGAGGCTTCAAGCAAAAACCAAGGTCAAATCATACACCATCAGAGATCTTCTGTTTGCTGACGATTGTGCCCTCAATGCTGGCTCAGAGGCTGATCTGCAGCATAGCGTGGAGAGATTCTCCGAAGCCTGTTCCAACTTTGGGTGTACCATCAACACGGAGAAATCAGAAATCATGTACCAACCAGCTCCTGGCACAATTTATACTGAGCCAGCCATCAAGGTAAATGGTGAGAAATTGAATGTTGTGAACAGATTCACATACCTTGGTAGCACACTATCCCAGAACATCGTTATTGATGATGAGGTGAACACCAGGATCTCCAAAGCCAGCAGCACATTTGGCAGACTATACACCAACGTTTGGCATCGAAGTGGCATTAGTCTACAGACAAAGCTGAAGGTGTACAGAGTTGCGGTGCTTCCAGTGCTCCTTTATGCATGTGAAACATGGACTGTATACAGGCGCCACGTAAAGAAGCTTAACCACTTCCATACAGTCTGTCTCAGAAAGGAAATGAACATCAAATAGCAAGACATGATCCCGGATACCGCCGTTCTTGACAGAGCTGGTATCCCTAGCATCGATACTATTCTGATGCAGTCACAGATTCGCTGGGCAGGTCATGTAGTCCGCATGCCAGACGATCGACTGCCAAAGATACTCTTTTATGGTGAGATGCTGAAGGGTGGACGCTCCCATGGTGGCCAAAAGAAGCGCTTCAAAGACACGTTTAAGACTTCATTGAAAACATTTGACATAAACCCTGACACATGGGAAGCTGCTGCGCAAGACCGAACCGCTTGGCGCACATCTCTTCGTAAAGGTGCAGCGGCATGCGAGTCATCCAGAAGAGCAGCAGCAGAACAGCGGAGACAAGCTAGAAAAGACCGTGTAATAAAACCTTTACATGAAGCAAACATTCCATGTCCACACTGTCCGAGATCTTTACAGGCCCACATCGGGCTCATCTGTCACCTTCGTACCCATAGACTAACCTAACATATTCCTAATAATTGGATGAACAGAGAGTGGTCTTCATCACCCGTGATGGACGAACACCATTCATTTTAAATGATCAAACAATTTCACTGTTTGTTTTATGATGTTTATTTAATTTCTCTTGTAATAGCACGACTTACGCGGTAGGAAAAGGTGGAGTTTGGATTTTTGTAGACAGTGTTGCCCTTTCCAGCCTCAGTTTCAGATCTTATATTTGTAACTTCTGTTCATTTTTCTCTGAGATGTGTCATTGAAGAGGATCATTTTAAAAGAATTAACACAGTCTATAAGCTTAGTTTTTTTTTTCCTTCTCGTTTTTTATCGCTCTGAGAATCAAGTACCTTCTGTCAAATCGCTCATAGTCTATTTGTTTTGTTAAGTCTGCGTCCTGGCGCATCGATCATTTTTACGTCACATTCTTTTATTTGTGTAGTTATATGGATCTCCACAAATCAAATGACATATTCCGCCAGCCGAATGCTTCCTGGTTGTTTGTCACATCCCATCTAACATCTTTATTGTTTGTCATATTCCAACTAACGTATATTTCGCCAACCAGTTTCAATCTTTTATTAATGTTGTTTAATTTCTGGTTTTTTTTTTTTTAGTCTTAAGTGATGCTGGAGCATGTGATTGTATTTTTTTCTGTTTCAAAAGGTTATTTTAACCTTGTTAAATGTATATGTAACTTAGCAATACTTCAAGTGCGATAACTGGAGTTGTTTAACGGAGTTTTTTTTTTTGTCGTTGTAAGTTATTGAAATTCAGATTTCAAGTAGTTCATCACAAGAACATGTTCCCCTTGGAATGATAGATTTAAATGTCAGCTTATACAGAATCGATGTGAAGTTATAAATAACGAGAGCGATGATTGGGCTCAAGCGTCACTTATGTGTAATGGTTACCCTGGTTCTTAATGGTTACCCTGGTTCTTGGTGGTTACCCTGGTTCTTGATGCAGGTTAACTGTTGGTTGTCTGTCTGTCTGTCTGTCTGTCTCTCTCTCTCTCTCATATATATATATATGTTGCAGTTGATATGATATTGGTTGTCTGTCTCGTATTACGAGTATATGCTAAAGTATATCGCTCTTAATATATTATTTCGGATTTTTTCCCCTCCTAACAATGATATAAATGTGATTTATGAATATATGTTAGTGCGGTCACTGTAATTACAAGTGCACTATTCAAACAATTTAATTTGTTTTCAAAATTTTACCACGAAAACAATAAGGAAAAGTACAATAAGCTAAACCAAAGCTGGTGTTGAGTTGATTATATAAACTCACGTGGTCACATCTGCTGGCGCGAGCATGTGATTACAGCTGTGATTACGTATCATACATTATATAAAATATCTGCTGAATAACACTGCTAAATTAAACGAAATATATTTATTTACTATAGACATGCCACACAAAAAATTACTAGGACGTTTAGATGCCTGTGACATCCATTTTTAAGAGGATTTAAAAATATATTTTGACGCATATAAATATTCTTTCGGAAAAATATACAGATCGCCTTTTTTTAAAATGTCATCCCGTATTGCGGAAAATAGAAAATACACGGTAGTATTTCTTCTGTGGTCACTTTATTACGGTCCATTCCGTTACTTCATTGGATCTTTGTTGTCAAACTTACCTGGATGCATTTGCTATCTAGCTAGGGACAAGTCTGTCAACAAATGACGGGGACAGAAGGGAAAAAAGAGCCAATGGAATGCAATGTGATTAATTAATTGTCTTTTTTCCACAAAATGTTTTGTAAAAGTACTGAAATATTTTAAAATCATGCCTTGGTAAGTATACCACATTGTCACAAAACGTCTGAACATGCTCTTTTGTGTGATCTCTCACCCCTTCAGCCCTCCGGCAGTATCCTTTCTTTTTCTTCATTTTTTTCACTCATCGCTTTTATTTGGCATTAATCATGCCTTTTCATTTGTATTTTCACTATTTTGCTCTATGTTGGACAAAGCATGGTGAAGTCTCTAACACGCCACTCCACTATGGTAGTATTTGCTACGGGAGTAATTCTTATCTTATTGTGTGGCATTCACGCTTCACGAAGACGTGTTAAGTTACGCCAGGTTATTAGACGGTCAGCGACAGTATTTTATCACAATATCGGTCTGACCATCTTTTCAAGCGACAAGGAGTGTTGAATAGAACCAGATTTGTTTGTCTGACGAAACACATGATAACCTGTGCAGGAGGCGAAACTTATGACATAAGCGCTTCCGGGTCATCCTTGCTACACCAACATTACCGTCTGTGTGACACCTGTTGGCAGACAAGAGTGATATAATCGCTTCCGGTCACTTGTTAAAAAGTAATCATGGATTTATTACATTTTAGAAAATATGAGTCTACAAATGTGTTGGTGAGAGTGTATGCAAGACATCATATTACCATATATTGGAGACGTGACTGTTACAATCTGGTTAGCTGTACCTTCCGCTGTTAAGCTCGGCTTGGCGAACAAGGATTCTTTTAATCATGTGTTTATTTTTCTGCCTTTTTATTATCGTTGTTCTTGATTTTGGTTGATTATCGTACTGATGTTGGTATACGCGAATGGGGAAATTATAATCCAATCCAACTTGATTAATTCGATAACAATGTGTGGGTTGAGTCCACAATATACATATACGGTTTATTTACAAGAGACGTTCAAATACATTCATGGCATCAATCAATTACATTGGGTCCGTGTAGTCCAATAGTCTCATATATATATATATATATATATATATATATATATATATATTTATTTATATATATATATATATATATATATATATATATATATATATATATATATATATATATATATATATATTTCCTCTATCGTCAAAAGGTCTGACTGTTTACACGCGATGCCGTATGTCGGTCATCCGGTAACGAACAGCCATAGATTTGGCGACGTAAATATTCTGACATTAATTAACAATACTCCCTGTATTATTTCCGAAGCGAAGACTACACATTAAATGGGATGACTTGATCCTGCATCCATATATAATAAAAAAGCCGACCCCTTGGCTCATAGTTAAAGAGACTCTCTGCACGATCTATGTCGGGAGCAAAGCATACCGCGTCCGACTTGAACAAAGTTCAGACTAAGAAGGGTGTATATAGATCGTTACCATGCGGTAGCTTAACAACTAATTACGTCATGTCTAACCCTAGACAACCGTACAAATTCGCGTTCAATAAATTATCTTTAAGCGCAAAACATCTTATATTTATAGCATACCAATATATTAACGCGTAACTTTAAAGTGCTCACAATTGTAGTGGCCAACATCATTAAACGTGTCGTAACAGTGACTTTTTGCAAAATTTTCCGTGTAGGAAATATTTGGAAAGTGCCACACCCGACCTGTTTGAAATGATTGGATCTTTCTGATTAGATTCATAACATCATTGGGGGAATATAGGCTGACAATTTCACAGTTTTATGTCTCTGTGTTTTGCACGCTCGCCAAGACAACATCAGACCTTCGCCAGAGTGAAGAACTAGATTCATAATTCCTATTTGTTAATGGGACCTTTTATTGGAGAACCAGATAAGACTTACAAAAGCACAGGACATCTCTACATTTTAATAAGGAACACCGGGACTAGGAAACTGAAGAAACACGGAGTCAGAAGGGGCAATCTATTGTACTATTAAAAGAAATCCCAGACACGTGTAAGAGAAACATTCGTCTCTTTTATTCATCTGTGCGACAAGTTTGTAGTCAGGATTGGCGTAAGTTGTGATTTACATTTCATATTTTATTACTAACATGTGAACTAACATATATATGTATATTTTACCATGCGAATTTTATTGTGTGAAACTCTCTATTGGAAGTTGAAGTCATTTGAGGCTGGCAACCTCAGTATCTAGAATGATGATTCATGACCCACCACTGCACGGGCTGGTGATCGCTTTATTGATAGTTTCGCAAAGAGAACTAAAAACATAAAGTAGTTCCAGGTTCCCTATGGAGCAGAGAGGGAAAGATGAAAGAAATTCTAAGAATAAGACTTACATTTTCAAAGCAGTGTAAATGTCCCTAAAACATATTCACTTTAAAATGAATGTAAGTTTAAAACTTTTCCACAAGTGTAAATGTAAATAAAACCTAAATGAATTTATATTGTGAACACTTTTCAAACAGTGGAGATGTAAATGTAAAACATATTATATCTGTACGTTTAGCCTTTTCATTTAAATGTAATGTAAAGCTAAAGCTATTCAGTTTAAATGTAATGGAAGTTTTATCCCGAGGGATTAAATTTAATTCTCATCAAGGGTAAATTCTGACATGGGATGGTAGAATAGAAGAGGGGGGGGGGGGGCGCACAAAGCTGTGTCGGGAGAACGCCATACTCAAAAGAGCGTTTCGTTTCTATTTCTATTACCAGTTATTGGTGGTACCAGCAGAAAGGACCATTTCTGGCACAAGCAGGGACAAGCGGTTTACACATTAAGACGGCAGACCAGCTTTGAAGACTCTCCTAGACTTTCCTGTGAAACGAGCTTCACCCTACAAACCTTGAGCAGAGACGAGTGATAGCAGTGTACAGAAAACCTACCCATTAGGAGGAGGATTAGAATCATCATTGGCAGCTGACCTATATGCTGCCACTTGAACTTTTTTAGCCCCACACTACCACCACCAACGTGATGGGTAACTTTTCTTGATTCATAACTATTCAAATTATTTTCGAACTGTTAAAACTTAAAGTGATTATTAAATTTTGTTATTTGTAATGTTACAAATTTAACTTCGATTTAATCTTTTAAATGTAAACATGTTTGTCTCAGTCAAAATTGCTAAACCCACTCTCTAAACAGAGCTATGTATACATTATAATAGTAAATTCCACTGATTAACTCAGCGGTGGGGGCTTAACGAGCTAGAACAACCATTGCTAAATTCTTCATAAAAGTGTCGGCAGATTATGAAATTAACGTGCTTAGCGACAGCCAGCATTGTTTTCGCTTATCTGAATATCTTATGAAGACTCCAATGTGATAGAAGCTTTACTACTCTTCTATCGACATTTCTGCCAAGAGTAATCTTATGTAGAGATAGACTCAATTGAAGCCTATAATAGGTACTCTTGAGTTTTGGCCACTGTTGGACCACTACTGCAAAGCAGGGGAGGCAATACCGTCACACACATAAAACAAAAAAACTAAGACAATTCTAAATAATACTTTCATTACTTTGACTCCCAATAATTAGACGCATCGACTTGAGCGACTAAATTGGACGACGGACGCATCAATAATTATTTGAGCGAAATCGAATATTTCACAATCACAATTTTCCATTTTGCACCATGTGGAGCATAGATCTACCACTGCAGCTGGTCCCCTTGCAGGAATCTAGCACCAGGCATTCACATGCTCTTGCAATGGTGGTTTCCGAAGTAATGTGTTTTACGTGTTGTGATTGTGAGCCCCCTGCACAACCTCATATTAGTCACCTTTTACGAAATACCTGTTGGAATAGCAGTCTTACTCTTTCTTTGTCTCATTAGAGACCCCCGGGACCGGAACTACACGGTTGAAATAGGACATCTTCTTCTTCTTCTCTGGTCCTTGGCTGCTGAGTGATAAAGCAGTCAGTGACCATCACACCTAGCGGCGTCTTGCGTGGTAACAACAAACTGTCTCCACTTTACTTGGCCAACAGCCATCCTTCGTGTTTCTGGTTTATGCTTAGCATCTCTGCTTCCACAATTCTCCGCCAAGTGGCTTGTGGTCGGTCTTGCTTTCGTTTTTCTTTTGGGGTCCATAGAATGACAGTTCTGGTGATGGTGTTAAGGTCTCTTCTGAGGAAGTTCCCAAACCAATTCCAGCGTATCCTGCTATGATGGTGCGCATGTCTTCTTGGTGAGAAATGGGACATATGGCCCCCTAAATGTCACTTCAACCTCTTAAAACTATTGTTTTGATTTCTTACCTACAGCAAAGTATATTGTATTGTATGCTCCGTTTGGCTACATTTTTTCAGAAACCCTTTTGTTGTCTACTCGTATGCATAAATCACATATAAAGATACATATGTTTACGAACCGGTGAGACTTTTTTGTGAGGAATTCTGTGTTATGTGAATATTGCACAACGAAAAGAATTGTAGTGCCCTCCCAGTTTGTTCAATGGGTGTTCAATTTAGTTTTCAAGGTGCAATGCGTGCCTTTTCCCGAAAAAGTTGGGAGAATGTATTTTTGTTGGTTACGTATCACTTAGTTCATAAGAAAACTCTTTATGCGTCGATTGTGTTCTGGAGATGTCTTTCTGCTTTTGCATCCCATACCATAATTTATTGTGTCTGTGTTGTCTCAAGCAATACTGAGGTAAGCGGAGTATAATACATATATTTAAACTTAATGGAAATAATGTTTAAACAAGTCCATGCCATCAAATGCAAACAAGTCCATGCCATCAAATGCAAACAAGTCCATGCCATCAAATGCAAACAAGTCCATGCCATCAAATGCAAAAAAGTCCATGCCATCAAATGCAAACAAGTCCATGCCATCAAATGCTAGTACACACGTATCACAGGATGAAGGTTAGATCGTTGGAAATAACAGAATCTCTATATAAGCGTTTGCTGATGTCCTATGCTCTTTGGGGAGCTAAAAGGTATTGATTGATTGATTGATTGATTGAATAGAAGGAGCAAAATACAGAGCACTAAAGAATATTACCATTACCAAGAAAAAAAGAAAGAAAGAGAAGAGGAGAGGAGTGAGAAAGAGGGGACAAGAGGAAGAGAACAGCAATAGTAGACGAAGAGGAAGAGAAAGAGAAAGATAAGAGAACAACACAGAACAGAACAGAAAAGAACAGAAGAGAAAGAGAAGAGGAAGAGAAAGAGAAAGATAAGAGAACAACACAGAACAGAACAGTAAAGAACAGAAGAGAAAGAGAAGAGGAATTGAAAAGGAAGAGTAGAGGAAGTGAAGCGGAAGAGAAGAGGAAAGAAAGAAAGAAAGAAATAGAAGAGAATCTACCACTTTAACACAGAATCACGTTTAACAAAACAAATGACAAAAAAATATGTGAAACAAATCTATTTCAGACACAAAAACTTACAAGAAATTCGAATACTGAAGTGTTATATATGGTCGATATTGTCATAAAAATGACCACAAATGTAAATAACAAATCCTTACCCGTGGAAGTTAGACGAGTTTTTAGTGCTGCATGGAGTCGATACTTTCACAGTGACACATAATCGTGAACAATGAGCAAGCAAGACGATCGACACAGGCAATAGAGAAATCGCACAGATGAATGCTAATATTGCCATGAATAGCTATTCAGTCTAAGGAAGATGTCATGAAGAGATGAACTTAAAAGAAAACAAATGTCATTGCAAAGATCTCAGAGGAAGACGTCATGAAAAGACCAAATTACCAGGAAGCAAATATCATTACCAAGATCTCTGGGGAAGATGACATGAAGAGATCAATTTATTGAAAAAGGAATGTCACTGTAAACTGAGAACTGCGTCGTGAGCAGACGAAATGACGAAACAAATAAATGTCATTGTAAACTGAAAAGATGGCATGAACAGACGAAATGATCAAACAAATAAATATCATTGTGAATTGAAAATATGTTATGACGAACTCAGCTCACCCAAATTGTCATTTTAAACGGAAAGAAGATGTGATGAGCAGACAAATTGGCCAAACAGAGAAATCTTACTGTAAACTGTGGAACAAGTTATGACGGGATCAAGTTAATGAAAAAAAGAATAACATTTTAAACTGATGAAAGTGTCATGACAAGACCAAGTGACCTAAACTGTAAACTGAGAAGGATGACATTACGAAATCAAGTTACTGGAGAAAGGAATGTCACTGTAAACTGAGAAAGAGTTCATGATCAGACGAAAGTATATAACAAATAAATGTCACTGTAAACTGAGATTTATGTTGGATTGAGTAAAGCTTCTAACTTTCGAAGTGAAAAAAAAGGGGACGACAGGGATGCCCCTTATCAACAACATTATTTTTGACAGCCATAGATTGGGTGATGCGCTAGACAACAGAGGGTTGTCCAAGAGGAATTAGATGGACAACGTTTTCTACACTGGAAGAAAACTTCCATCATTTACTAGATTTCTATCATTTACTAGACACAGTATTAAGGTCTTTGTCTTGTGTAGCCTGACCTATACTGTATAATAGGGGACCAACAGAAGTGATTGCGTCATTAATAGGCTGGACTGCCCATGGTAAATTTCCGGTGTTATGTATTGCGAGTCGCACTAATGACCCGTCATCGAAGCATCATTTTTGTGATGCCTAGATGGCAGGGAGGATTGTGTGATTCGCTTTCATAGCTAGGCGGGGTTGTCGCACGGAAGGGCCTGGGTTCCAGTCCTGGGTAAGCCACTCACGTCTGTTGTTTTTCTGTTGTCTTGTGTTCTACTTCTTTATTTCTTATGAGTGCCTGAAAACATACCTTTATATTTGTCTATTTATCTACACTGGAAGACCTGGAATATGCAGATGACAT